>CM032405.1:9722702-10292702 GCA_019049475.1 Eueides isabella | reverse complement strand
TTGGCGAAAAGTGGTGAACGAAACGTCTTAAAGGGAATAGAGTGTCTTTATGCTAGGTTCCCAGGTTCCTTCCGCATACCCTGCTATATGCGGGATACAACGTGAAGCAAAAACATATTAAACAATGAAAATGAATTTCAAGCACTCGTACTGTAACTGTGAAGTGAACGAGCCATCGATTGCATCATTGAGTCCCGACATTTTATTGCAATCTTCCTTTGACCTATTTTCCGAGTACTTACATTAAATATGGTATGTTTCTTATGTTGCCTACTTTATTTTTACTTAATCCCGCACATAGCTGGTTAGGAACCTGAGGGAACCTGGGAACCTAGTGGTAAGACACTCTCTTTCCCACTTTCCATGAAATTTCTCAGGAATTGAGTGGTGAAACTTAACTCAAATGAAAATATTAAATATTATATTTATTCGAATGAGAATTGAAGCCGACACCGTCGCGATCACAATCACATGCTTATTCTACATAATAAATGTATATCTTAGCTTCATTTTATATCCCCCATAATGCAGACTGTCTAGTGTTAAGGCAATTTGTTCTTCACTTTCAACCCGATATCGAGACATTGTGTGCTGAGTGGCGTAACTGAACGCCGCGTTATATCTAGGTGTACATACGAACGGTAACAATCAAGACTTACCAAAAAAAAAAGTTGTACATTTAATGCCAGTCTTAGCAATTCTTTTATGTTATGTAATATAAAATACGGCGTTTAAACCAACTCAAAAAGCTCTTTCCTGATTAGTTTCTCCACACAGAAATATGTGCAACGTTAATTTCAGCCAAATTATAAAATTAATTTAATTTAAAATAAACGCTTTACGTATTATAACAATTTTAAACTCACAAAGTAAAATATTTTCAATACAATTGGAATAGTACTACCAAGCCCCCTGACTACCCCTCCCCCGGTCTAAAGCACGTGTTTCGGGCACGCATATTGGCGTAGAAAAAGATCTGTTTTCAACCCAGTATTTTATTAATTTGTATTTTTATAAATGTGACAGTTGTAGCTTGGATTCCCTATTGGGGGGAACGATTTTACTTACAAATACCTTAGTTTTCTCCCCTCTGTATCATGCACATGTCATGGTAGGCAGAGGGAACCTGGGAACCTAGTATTAAGGCACTATGTTCCCATTAAAATACGTCTCAGGTCTTAACCATATCTACAAAGTAAATTAGCAACATACCCAAATCCAATTTGTTTAAAGTTAATTACCTAAAGTCTGATCTTAGTTGTGAACTTGTCGCCTCTAACTAATAACTGTGTTACGTATAGTTCAAAAACTTCAATATAACCTTATATAGACTATGCGAGGCCTGTAGTGGCTCAGGAGCACAAGCGTGTGACTGTAAACGTGACAGGTTGTGGGTTCAATCCATTCCAGGAAAAGGAAAATTGAATATTTTCAATTTTTCGTCCCGGTAACGAGGCCAAGCGGGCCATGAGTTCCATTTTTTAACACGCAATCAAAATCAAAATCAAAATCAAAATATTCTTTATTCAATTAGGCCATTTAAGCACTTTTGAATCGTCAAGTTACATATAAGTGTCTGTGGTGTCAGTCCTTACAGGAAGCTACCACCGGCTCGGAAGGCGGGTCTGCTGAGAAGAGCCGGCAAGAAACTCAACAGTTGCTCTTTTCAAAATATCAATTAAAGTAAATATATAACATAGCTTCCTGAGTGAGTACCAACAGCATTTAATCCCACGCACTCTTATCGTTGTAGTATTCTTGAATAGAATAATATGCTTTGCCTAACAATATATTTTTAACATTCACTTTAAATTTTTGAAGTGGCAAATTTAAAATTATTTGTGGAATTTTATTATACATACGTGTACCATGTCCCATAAAAGATTTACTAACTTTTTGAAGACGAAAACTAGGAGTGATCAGCTTGTTTTTACTTCTTGTATTAATATCATGTCGGTCACTGTTTTTTAATAAATTGTGGCTATTTTTCCGAACAAGTATTATATTATCATATATGTACTGTGATGCCACCGTAAGAATACCCGTTTCTTTAAAAAAATCTCTCAGGGATTCCCGAGCTCCCATGCCGTAAATGGCTCGGACTGCTCTTTTTTGAATTACGAATAAAGATTCGATATCTGCAGCATTGCCCCATAGTAATATTCCGTAGGACAATATGCTATGAAAATAGCTAAAGTAGACTAGGCGTGCAGTATCAACATTCGTAAGCTGCCTCACTTTTCTAACAGCATATGCAGCGGAGCTCAGTCTGCCCGCAAGAAAAGGCAGATGGAGGCCCCATTGTAGTTTCGAATCTAGGGTTACTCCCAGGAATACCGCGGTATCACAAAAATTGAGAATTTTGTTATCCACGCTTAAATTAAGCTTCTCTTTCCTAACATTCGGCATAGTAAATTCTATACATTTTGTTTTTTGTGCGTTTAATACTAAATTATTAGTATTAAACCAGTGAAGTATTTGCGACAGCGCACTATTCACTTCGTCATAGTTTTTTTTATATCGATCTACTTTAAAAATTAATGAAGTATCATCGGCAAATAATACCACATCGCATAAATTATTAATGCAAAAGGGGAGGTCATTTATATAAATTAAAAACAAAAGAGGCCCTAGAATCGATCCCTGTGGGACACCCATCCGCAGAACGCTACCGGAAGACTTAACATTATTTAAGGTAACGTGCTGAATCCTGTTTCTAAGGTACGAAGCAATGAGATCACGGGCACTGCCTTTGACTCCATAATGGCTAAGTTTGCGTAATAACGTATCGTGGTCTACGCAGTCAAAAGCCTTAGACAGATCACAAAACACTCCAACCGCATTTTGTGAGTTTTCCCAAGCTCTATATATGCAATTAAGGAGGGCAACTCCCGCATCTGTTGTAGATCTGCATCTAGTAAAACCATACTGTGCTTTATTTAAAATACTATTTCTATTAAAATACAAAGATAATTGATTAAAAATTATTTTTTCAAAAATTTTACTCAACGATGGCAATACTGATACAGGTCTATAATTGCTAGGATCACTATTCTCTCCGTTCTTAAACAATGGTACTACTTTACTGTTTTTCATGAGGTCGGGAAAAATGCCTTTGTCAACACATTTATTAAATATCAATGATAAGTGAGGTGCAATGATTGGTATAATAGAGCTTAGTAATCTAACTGATATACCCCATAGATCACCAGTTTTTTTTACATTAAGACTTTTAAAAGATTTAATAATTTCCTCTGGTGTTACATGTACAAACGTAAAATTAGTGGTATATTTATCAGTGTTACTTTGCAATAATTTAACAGCACCTGATGGAGATGATTTTAAGGAAGAAGTTACTTTAGTCGGTATTTCTGCAAAATAATTCTCAAAAACATTTGCAACTTCAAGATCTGCATTAATTAATTTATTATCTACTTTTAACTCTACCGACTCATTATAATTTTTAGATCTACCAGTTGTTCTAGATATTATAATGCTTTAAATTCAGCGATAGGTGGAGATCGGAAGTATCTTAATAAGAACAAAGTGCCGCCCCTTAGTAAGAGGGATCTTGGGAACCTAGTGGAGGTTCCCAAGTTCCCTCTTACTAAACAAAGAACACAAAAAAATTATGAACCTTTATGAGGATCTGCTAGGAGTGAACGGAGATGGTTGACACTAGAATATCTCCGTTCATCCTGCTATAAGCAGACTAAAGTGAGTAATTACTTACATATATATAAAAAATATTTTTTTTTTGAAATAAAATGTGTACATATTTATGAAATGTGTACATATTTATGAAATGTGTATATATTTATGAAATGTGTACATATTTATGAAATGCAGAATATTCGTAAAAGAAGTTCAAACAACGATCATTTCAAATACAAACAAACGTAAAGAGGACGAAAACAACTTTCAAAGTAATACTAACATTAACTAGTATTATGTTTCTATACAAATATTTGTCGTATTTTAGCTTGTGCCAACACAATCCGAGTCATTTATATATCTGAGCTTCACGCTGTATACATTTGAGGCATTATGTGTTGAGTGGCGGAACTCAACGCCGCATATTGCCTTGTTACCAGAGTTATTTGTTAACATTAAATATTTAATATGAAAATATTAAAAATTTACTGTCGCGATTACGGTTGTGCCCTGCCCCAGGACAAGCCTCTAAATAATCTTTATATAATCTAATTATCTATGGTTGTTTTGTATACATGGTGTTATATATCTATATCTTTTAATTTCTATAACCTTAACTTTTAGCTGGGAACGGAGTGTTTTTTCACTCAGTTTCCTTTGCATATCTTCTTATGCGGGATACAGCGTAAAGTACATAAAAAAATTAAACATTTTTAAGTACCATAACATTACTAATTGTATTGGAAAGTATTTTATCAAATATGATGGACAACATTAAATAGTTAAAAGTGACGTATTTTAAACTTGACATAGGAATACCGTAAAGTATTCCGTACATGGCATAACTTGGGAACCTAGTGTTACCATTGTAAAAAAAATTAAATATTATATATTTAGATACATTGAAAATATGCGCTACCCTGCCATGTGCAGGATAAAGCGTGAAATTGAAAATAACAATAACACAATATGTAGGTCAAAGGAGCTACTTTATTAACTTCACGCTGTCTCCGCTCATAGCGGGAAAGGCAGATGGAGCTTGTGAACTAAGTGTTAAGGCACTCCGTTCTCAATAAAACACTTTTCCCACTTTCCACAAAAATCAGAAGGCATTGTATGTCGAGTGAAAGGACTCAAAGCCTTTTGTGTTCCACCTTGTCGTCATATTAAAGACAAAGAAATAAAAAATATTGAATATTTCATTTTGACGTGTTGGGAATGAACCCAGTACCTAACACGTTTAAAGTCGCACACTTGCTCCTGCGCCACGACTGTGTTTCATAGCTGTAGCCTCTATAGCTGATATCGAGTGTAATTACCAAATTCGACATTAAAAAAATTACGCTAAAATATATTTATTATATACATAAACATAAAAAAAGAATCATACTATACAATGGATATACACAAAAAAAAAAAAGAATCATACAATACAAGAAAAAGTGATAAAAAGATAGTGAAGCTAACCTTGGTACTTCTATCGCAGAATGTCAGAGGTCGGCTACGGCATCTCTTTATTTCATCTTAATTAGAGACTTTGTTAAATAGGTTATGTATGCAGTTGTTTTTTACTGGATATATACATGTATCAAGGCCTGTCGTGGCGCATGGGCACGAGCGTGTGACTGTAAACGGTAGGTTGTGGGTTCGATCTCCACTCGAGGGGAATAAATCTGTAACCCATCAAGAAGATATATTTAATAATTCCTATAAGGGACCTTTATTAACATAAATTGTTGTTTGTTTGTTTGTGCGTTTGTACGCGCTAATCTCAGAAGCAGCTAATTAGATGTGAATAGAGTTCACTATGATATTTTGCCAACTTTTACTTAACACTAATTGTTTGATTTATTTAAATCGGTTGAAATATAAAAAAAAAACGTTACGACAATTTAAAATATTAAGACCGACAAAATTGTTACATTAAAAAATATTTTTGTTCACTTAGTTGAAATTTCTGTTTTTAACTTATAAATATAGTCATAGGAACAAGAAAGTAGGTCGTTAGTATTAAATATTATGACATATTCGCCCTTCCTTCGTGTGGGCATCGAACCTGTCTCCTTTAAAATAGCACAGTCCGCCCCTAAACCACTATAGACCCTTGAAATTTAATATACATTTAAAATCAGATCTGTTATATCTATTATTATTAATACTCAGCTTTACGCTGTATCCCGCACATGGTAGGGTAGGCAGAGGGAACTTGGGAACCTAGTGTTAAAACACTCCGTTCCACTTCTGTTCCCCACTTTCCGCCGAATTTGAGGCAATGCGTGTTGAGTAGCGGAACTCAACGCCGCGTTTTGCCTTGTACCAGGGCGAAGAAATGAAAACATTAAATATTTCAATTAAAAATATTAAATATTTCATTTCCTCGAGTGGGGATCGAACCCAGAACCAGCCGGTTACAGTCACACGCTTGTGCCACTGCGCCACGACAGGCCTCAATTATTCTCAATAATCATATATAATTAATAACATATATAATAATGAAACTATAATTACAGGTATAATTCAACTTTGAACTATCTGTTCCCAGCACGCCTACACATACGTTATATTAAAACGTATCTTGATGTATGAGCAAATGCATAATGACACGCCCCCGTTATAGTAAATTTAGTAAATTGACATTTTGTATTACAATGTGCCCTAGCGACCCGCTCGCGACTTCGTCTGCTTGAAATTCATGATTATTTATTCATTTATCTGAATTACTTTAATGTTCTTTAATGCGCGACTACGAAAAATTTCATTTTCGTGCTCTGGTAAGAAGACAAAGCACGGCGTTTGGTTCCGTAGCTCAACACGTAACCATTTATGTCAAACGGTGTATCTTAATATAAGGTTCCCATACCCTATATTCCCATACACTGCCATATGCCGTATGTGAAATTTAGCGAGAAGTTTAAAGATACTTTTTTTACTAAAAGTATATTTTAACTAAAAATATACATTTTAGTGTATTATTTGTATTAAAAACATATTCTTATCGTTCCATCGTTATCATAGAAAAATATTAACACTCTACTATTAATTGATGCCTAATAAAAATAAAGAACAGACAA
The DNA here is from genome assembly GCA_019049475.1 of Eueides isabella. Taxonomy (NCBI): domain Eukaryota; kingdom Metazoa; phylum Arthropoda; class Insecta; order Lepidoptera; family Nymphalidae; genus Eueides; species Eueides isabella. The sequence continues at coordinate 10,285,977 of CM032405.1, read as the reverse complement.
CGGTTATTCCCCTGTAATGTTACCATATAAATGGAAAAGCGTAAATATATAAAAAAAAAAAGCTCATAAAGACCTTATATAACCAATGAGAACCTCACAAAAAGCTTACATAAAGAGTTTAATGAAGTGTGGAAAGTAATCGAAAGGCCCTCAAGTTGTCTTTTTTTAGCTCCAATCCAGTGAACCCAGAGGGAACTTGGGAACCTAGTGGTAGGACACCTCTGTTTCCCAATTTCCGCCGAACTTCAGGTATTGTTCTATTATTATATTGAGGAGAGCGATTAACGAAAATGTAAAATTCATCATCATACACAATGATTATGATTTTTTTGTATGGAATATAATTTTTATGAGTAAACGGTAACTACGTGCGACAAACACGGGTTCGATTCCAATTTGGAGAAATTAAAAATATTTACTAAATGGGAGACGAAACGGAGCGTCTTAGCACTAGGTTACAGCGTGAAACTGAATTACTAGATAGCATTCACCCTCGCCAAATGACAATGTAAAGGAATTAACTCTGAGTAAAGGAAATTCGTAAAAATCTTCCTACAAAGTACGGCGGCGTATTATTTAAACAATTGAACGGTTTCCAAGATGCGCGGGGTTTAATTCCATTACTGTAGGAAAAATATTAATTTTCTAAAAAAAAAGGTATTTTTTTTTTCTTAGCTTTGCTAACAAGGCCAAGCGAAGCATTGAGTGTCGTCATTCGGGAACTTGGTGGCAAAAAAGGAACGGAGTGTTATACCACTAGGGTCCCTCTGTTACCCTTTTATATACGGTATATAGCTTGAACTTAAATAAATAATAAATAAAAAAATGTCTATAATAGCACTAGAGTTGCTTTTCTATAACAATTTTACGCTAATTAATGCACTTAAGGCAGAAGTGTCGTGAAATTTTCATAATATTATCACTTGGTACGTACCTCTCAAGTGTTTCGTTGAAAACACTTATAATACATAACTGGCAAGCGTGGAAAATATGGCTGTTTTTTTTATTAATATCAAGAAAACATATGTGGATGAAGTGAAATGCTTACAGAATATTTGAAAAATGTATGAATGGGCGACCATTATGGGGTTTTTATTATAATAGTAGCCGTTGGCAATTGTTATTTACAATAAAAAAAACCGTGATTTTCCGTTTATGTGGAAATTTCTTCTCTCAGTCTTTCTTTATACTCCAAAAAAATATGCTAAATTTCAGCGCTCTACAGCGTAAATTTTATCACTTTAGATTATTTGTTTTTTTTCAATCACTCGTCAACGGAAGATTTTTATATTTCATAGACTTATATATTATTCGTCCCCTTTTTTCTTAAATTTATTGTTTTTGTTATTAAGTTAAAATCATAATTTAATTTTAATTGTAATATGTATCTCTTTTTTTTTTTTGTTTAACAAATTATTGCGGTGATACATTTACATTCATTAAATATTTCAAGGTAAGTGATCGATATATTTAAAATTATAAAACCATCACTTTACGACAATGTACAGACGATACTACTGAACGTAGAAAGTTAAAATTTCGCATATATGTAGATTAGAGAGTGTAGGAGAGCATTAAGGATTTCTTGAATTATTCTTGGATGGATTTATTATTTCTTGGATTTCCATTTTAAATCTTAAGGTTCATAAAAAAAAGGTAGCAATTACTAGTACACATAGTGTAAAAGGCAATAATTTGAAGCACAAAATTAAATCCCAACAAAACAAAATGTAAATTTTGCGCTACAATTCTGTATTTCTTTTATATACGCATGCATTAAATGATATTACTGAAAGCTTGTAATGCCAGGAATGTCTTCAGTACAACGTAGTTCTGTAACCGCCATTTTGGTTAGATCGGTCTGTTTTCGAGTCTGGAAAAGGCCGAAATATGTTTTACAATTTGACCTGGTTTGTATGAAAAATTGTTTCACTTACACGATTTTTTAATATAGTCGGTATACTTTGACAATTGTCGTATGAGGCGAGTTAATAATAAAAGTAAAGGAAATGATAAAAATATAATAACTATGTAAATATATTTATGGTACATATAAATAAATGTTCATAAAAAAATATATAATTAATGTATTTTTAATGTAATTCATAAAATATGGTAAGTATAATTCTATTGCTGAAGCACAAAATGTCGTTTCGTAAAATTAATTAAAAAATATATATTTTATGTCCCAAAAAAAAAACAACCGGAACAAAAATCAATATATTTCCTAAAAGATGAAAGCCGCAATGCCTTAATGTGACATGAAAAATAATAATTCTCTCAAAAGATTTGTATTAAATAATTATAAAATATTAAAGTTATAACTATTTTTTAGAACTATATATACATAATTATATAAAAAAGGTTGTATTTAATATTATTTTGTATAGTTTCTTTTATTACTTTTAGGTAAAACAGTGGACGCGCGCGAGCCGCGTAGCGGCTGAGGTTGTACTGGCGTATTTAGAGTGGAAAATGTATTATTTGACCCCAAATATAGGGAATTTTGTAAAATAAATCACACATTTATATATAATTTAAAAAAATCCGCTAAAAGCATAAAAAAATTAAACATACTGTTTCAAAATTTACAATTATATTTTTGGCTGATTTAATAAAAAATAATATATTAGATTATTAATCTATATTAATCAATTTCGACTTCTGCTGAAATTGTATTACGTAGAGTTGTGTTTCACTACGTCCTTATTATCTATTTCAATGTGTATCCGTAAAGACAACAAACTACAATAAAAGATAAAATTAAATACAATATTATTATTAAGATTACATAAATAAAATAAACGTATGTATAAATGAAACCTATCGTGGCTCATGGGAAAAGCATAGGGTTTGATTCCCGCTCGAGAACGAAATATTTATTGAATTTGTTTCCTCGCTCTAATAACTGAGCAAAATGCAAAATTGTGTTCCACCACTGCTTCCAAATCGGTGAAAAATAGAAGTGCTATGAGCAGGATATGAGAAGCTAAAAATATGTTATAAATATAACTTAGAAAATATGTTATGTGTTTTGGAAAATAAACAAAAAAGAGAATGAAGATAATTATCGTAAAGTTCCAAATGACCCAAACGGATTAAAATTGTATTTTTAAGCAAAAAATGTATATCAACTATAATTTTTAAAGAAAGGAGATTAACACACTGAGCATGGCAACACTGACAACCGTAGCGTAACTGTAGACCCCGCCTAGTCGCTACGACGCTACGCCGCTACGCTATACGTGCTACGTTAGCAATACACTGGATTACACATACATACATACATACATACATATTTTTTCTAACATATTATTTGTGACCCGCCCTCGTTTCATATTTTTTTGTATACTTGAAAAAAATTATATTGTATAAATCAGAGTAAGCAAAGGGAATGCAGCGTCAACCTACTACTACACTTTAATCTATGACACATTGAGCAACTTAACGCCGTGTATTACATAATTTAATTTGTTTTTCTTGACGCTGGTTTCCGCACATGGCAGGGTTGGGAACTTGAGAAACTTAACGAGCTTGGTAACCCAGTTTTATTACAATCAATTCCGATTTCCTTGATTTGTTGTATAATCAATACATAGCTAGAGTTAAGTTAGTAACTTATATATATAACTAATCAAGTTAAATGTAATATTTTTAACTATTCGTGAAGTCGATCATACATCTCATGAGTGCCTAGTTGAATCTACCAAACAAACTTTTAATAATATTTATTGTTGATTATTTTCTTTTCCTTATTGACATATACACAAGAAAAGTCACAAAAGCTAAGCGTTGAAATAGAGTGTCGCAACACTAGGTTCCCTCTACCTACTATACTATGAAAAAAAAAAACGTGAAAGTAGCTTTTTTCTCTGTTGCTAAAAAAAATAAAAAAAACGAAGCTTGTAACTTCTTATTTTTATTCAAAATAAGAAGTTACAAGCTTCGTTTTTTGAACGTCAAACAATTTACCAACAGTTCACTAAAATTAGTGCCTCAGACCTGAGAAGAACTCAAGCAACAAACTCAGCGGGACATGTCTTGTTTTTTGACCACAGTTTTAAATCATATTATAATAATTGACAATGATACATTTGAAATAGCCAGGAGCGAGCATTTTATTTCCAAGGCGTGTTGCCTGCACTTGTTTATAAGGAATTATTTAACTATATGATTTTTAACATTTATTTTATCTTCACAGAGTACTATGCATAAAGCGTATCCTAAGCAGAAGGAATCTTGAAGCCAAAGGTTAAGAGCGCCTTTCCGTTACTACATTTCCGTTTCCCACATTTCGTCGAAATCTTGAGACATTGCGTGTTGAGTGGTGAAACACAACGAACTTCATCTCGTTACTAGTGGAGAAATTAAAATTATAAAATATTTCCTTCGTTCGAGGAGAAATTGAACGTACAACCATCGCGCTTACAGTCACACGCTTCTACCACTGCGCTATAAGGGCCCGATTCTTAAGAATTATTGAGTTTCTTCGTTTATTTTTTGTTCACGTGGTATCCCGCACGTGGCAGGGTGGTAGCGGGGCAGTAGCAATAAGTCACTCCGGTCCCATTAAGAAACTTTCGTGGATAATTTGTATCGATTTTGAGGCTTATTGGGTGGGAGACGGAACTCAACGACGCGCTTTACCTTGTTACCAGAACGGAGATTTTACAAATTTACTGCATTCATCTCTCATTCTCTGGCCATATCCTTTTCTTCTCTATTTTACAATTAAGATAGCACCCACCCTTGCAAAATCAAAAACCCCCGCTAGACGAAGCGCGATGTTAAGCTCCGCAAATAGGCAAAGATTCCAATAATAAGCGGGAACATACAACAACTTAAAGTAGCATTATAATGAACATTACACCCACAACAAACGCGTCGAAATGATCGATTTTAATGTCATATCAAAGTAATTAATTGAAATCCATCAATCATAAGTATATTTATAGGATCATCCAAAATTCTAAAACCAGGTGCGTTTAACCAGCGCTATATTTAGACGTTAATTTGTCAGGTTTCATTTATAAGAAGGCAGCTATTTATATGTTTTACAGCTTTATCAAGAACAATAATTCAAAATATTATCAATTAATTGAGTTGCGTCACTCAACAAGCAATGCCTCCATAATTTAGCGGAAAGTGGGGAACAAAAGTGATTTATTGGTAACGGAGCTCCTTAATATATAAATTCTCAGGTTCCCAGGTTCCCTCTGCCTGACCTGATACGTGCGCGATACAACATGAAGTTAAAAAATATTAATTCTAAAGGCTATTATGACGCAATGGCAAAATGTCTGATTATAAGCATTATTCGATTCCTCACTCTGGGTAGGAGACAAATAGAACGCGGCGTTAAGTTTCGCTCAACAATGAAGAGAAATATGGACAAAATGAGAAACACGATAAGTTTGTCTTTTAACACTGTTTGTCTTAAAAAGCTGTTCAGTTGACTATGTGCTGACAGGTCATGGATACATCAGGAAACGATACACAGCGTTAAAATATTAAATCACGACTCATTTCAATTTAACCTTCTTGTGCAAGATCATGTACCTAGTATATGTATGAAGCGTGAAATCATTTCTAAATAAGGGTGAAGAAAAGAAGGGAGCTTCGAGACGCTTTCATTTAGAGAAGGATTTTTTTTAATAGTGAACGAAGCGAAGCGAAGTTAGTATACGGCCCGTACATCATTTATTTGCGTAGCAAAAGTGCGTGAAGTAAAAAACATAGGTAAGATTTTGTTCGTGCCGCGGCGACACAGCATTTGAAAGAGGCGGCATGTGCTGAGGAGTATTGATATTTTCCTTTGTTTTCTTAATAGAAAGATGAAGAACGAAGAAGAAGAATCGAAATGAAAATCGTGACATTTACGAGTAGTCAGACCTGTAATCGATACAAAAATGTATAGATTCATAAATATATTACTAAGATGTACGATATATTCCCATAGCATAGAAAATCAAACAATGTTGGAATGTTTGAGAAAATTAGATAAAAAAAATCCAATGAAATGTGAACCAATTACTACCGATTCCAGTCTTAAATCATTTACTAACATACGAGGGAGTAACATACAGTCATACAGATACATTACAAAAGTTATAATAATCTCGTCGTTTTGGTCTCGGTACATTAAAGCAATCCAAAAGAGAATTGTGTATAAGGGTAACACCCCTTAAATGCTCAATTCTAGGGATGGTCAGAATACCATAGACATAATTTTATATTTTAAACCTAATGTGATATTATAACCGAAGTTTTCAGAGCTTTTATAATGTATAAGCTATATTATTATAAAGTTTCATCAAAGACCGTTTAGTAGACTTTTGTGTGAAAATGGAGCCAACATACATTCTAACAAATTTTCATATTTATGATATTATCAAACAGGATAAGGAAAACGTAAAACACTATTACAAAAGAAAGTAACTGTTGGGGTACCTACGCGAAAGCTACTGGTCCGACTCGGAGAAACACTTTATAAATATCAAAATATTTTTTTCTATAGACTTTTTATACCTAATTTGTATAAAATGTTAATAAAATACAAAAATAAAAAAAATAAAAGCGTGACATTTTTATATATTTTTAAGCACCCTAGAGAAAGAAAGGGGAGTAATCGTCTGCAACATTGTTATTAAGGAAATCTCATCTTATTTTTAACGTGACAGTAATGTCTTACGCGTTTCCTTTATGGAAATAAAGGATTTATATAAAAAATATATATTTTTTATCATACTTGAATACCGATAAAAAATATATAGTTATATATTATAGTATAATATATAGTTATATATTTTTTATCTGTATTCAAGGTTCAGATAGTGTTTTGTAATTAGTACTTTAATTAAATAAAAATAAATTGAGGTTATATGAAAACTAGCAACCTACGCACGCAGCTTCGCCCGCTTGAACTGTACATTCATTTATTTACTAATCTGAATGACTTTCGTGACATTATCATATAAAATACATGGTATTTTAATGGTAAATTTATTGGAAACTAAACTTTAAATTAATGTTAAATAAGTATTCAACAAAATAGTATTTATACACTGTTGCATATTCGTATTATTACAATTAATGGCAATAGTGGCGTAGGCGGTCACCATATTACTAAGAACCCAAGGGTTGTGGGCTCGATCCACGCTCGGGATAATAGTTATATTAAAATTATCATTTCATTTCTCCGCTCGGTAGACGAAGCGCGGCGTTCAATTCCTCAATAAGTACAGAATTTGTTTTTATATTTAATTGTTAAATACAGTATCAATGTGATTATATTTACCTATTATTTTTTTACTTTTGTAATCCTTTTACCTCGCATTAAATAGGTGAGCCAAAGCAAATTTAGCGTTAAGACACACACACTTCCCAATTTTTAATTCATTGCGTGTTGTGTGGCGGATCTCAACGCCGCGATTCTCAGAACGAAAAATAAGGAACGAGTTAACCAGGAACTATTCCCGATGGGCGCTAATTTGTATATTTTATTTGTATATTATTATTGATACGTTAAAATACTATAACGTTAAAAGATTTTTAGCGCCATCTTTGTAATCAAATGTCAATTAAGATGACAGATTGCTACAAAGTAACCAAATGTAATGCCAAAAACATTTGGCAGATGGCAGTAGTTGCTAGTGTTGTAAATTTCCAAAAATGAAATCGATATTTAATGGAGTCGTAAAATTTTAATCGATACCTATATATGATTTGTTTATTATTGTATCGGTTGATAACACTGAATCGGTATTTAAAATTTATAGAACGTTAAATAAATATAAGTGTCGTTTTTATTATAATTTCTAATTAATTTTCGCATAGTAATTTGTTTTCTTAAGACATTAGTGTAAATTTGGTTTATTTCCGCTTGATTTCCAGTTATTACATGTAATAAAGAATCAAAAATTTGTTGTCTGCCAATGTAATTATTCAGTGTTACATCTATTATCAACATTAGCATTTGGGGTCATCATACTGTGAGTCACGAAAACGTAACGGTTGGTTCTATTCATATGGCGTAATTAATATTCTTTGTCACACAATACGTTATAATGGGAAATATTTATTATGTAAGTAAAGGTATATAATAATTGAGCTTAATAAATACGTAAAGTACCTTTTGCAGGGACGTAAAGTACCTTTTCACGATACTGTATCTAACAATAAGCAACGTATAACTTAGTTATATGTAAAACATTGCACCAATATGCCCCCTTTCTTAAAAAAATATATTGATAAAAAAACAGACAATGGTAACGAAGAACCTTTACATTTCATTCTCTTTACTGTCCGTTTCATATGGAGATATGTGTGAAGCTAAAAACATCAACAGTTTAATGCATCAAGACTACACATGCTTCAGAGAAATTGGTCCATTCATGCCTATATTTAGAACATTTTGAACAACAATCTTTGTTTTTGTGTTAACCTGACATTGACTGAGCCGGGTTACACATAGCAAGGAATATTGTTCGATGATTTATGGATGATTCATACGAAAAATATATTTATAAAGAACACCTTTTATGTTAGCTATTTCTAATTTTTGGTATAAAATGAAAAATTTTTTTTTTACAAATACACAATTTTATATGGAATATTAAAGTTTAATTATATTTTTGGTACTTAAAAATATTTTCTTAAAAAATTAAATACTTTTGTAAAAATATTCGTTTAATATTGATTTGTTTGTAAAATTACCTTAAAGTACTGAAATAAGTGACATATTAATATAATTCATTGTAAATCACCATATGGACGTTTGAAGATAATTTCAATATAGACAAAGTTACGGTAGACAGATTGGACTCGCAAGTAATAGGAGATAAGACTAAAAAAAATGTTTAGCACAATTTTTTAAAGTGGTTCCAAGAAATATTCTTACTATAGTAATGACTAAGTGGTCTCCACAAATAAATTATATACGCCTTGTCGCGTACCGCTATTTTTTATTGTGGGATCAACATGCTCGATGTGTGTGCCTAATGGTCGATTAAATTGACAATCTTTTTTAAATTTGCAATTATTTATCTAGAATTTGATGTAAACGTGGTGTACATAGTTGTCTTTCATTCTTTAATTCAAAAGGATTTTGATTTTTTTTTTCATTTATCTGTTCTTTTTCTGCTCAAAAATTAAATTACATTTATAAATTTAAAATTTGGCAGAATATAAAGAACGAAGCTAATTATACGTTGGATTTTTTAAATTTATATGGGAATATTTAAACAAAAAATCAAGCTCGGTACCCAACAACCATAAATATCAGAATTTTTATCGATTATCTGACTATCTAGCATGTCTAAATGCAACAGGTAATCTTAAAAGGTATTCATAAATATTTACTACTAGATAACCTCATTTTGCCATCAAATATTCACGTAATTATATGATAGAGAAGGAGATTAATGTGCTATATTAGGCGTTAGATATGAAGTAGGTACATATTAGCATATTATAATAATATTTTACTTATGAAAAATTACTATAAACGCTTACTTTTAATAGTCTATAAACATTTATATTGTATAAATAATCATATCAGAAATAAATTTCATAAATGAGTTTTTATTTCTTAAAGCAAATTTGTTCTTTAGTCATTCAGTTCTTCAAATATAATTTAACAACAATAACAAATAATAAATTATTTAGGCTTAAATTATCTAAACTTCGTAAATGGGTAATTTGCAAACAAAGTAAATTTGTTATAATATATATTTTCAGATTGTAATTATTGTGTAGATTACATTTCATGAATAATGAAAATTAATAAGGAAGTAAATTCCAAAGTTGCTGCCTACAGATCATTGATCTAAACTTTCGCAAGTCTTGACTCCCACACATCGTGGTTCAAGTGACACTATTATAAGCGATCACAATGAATTGCTCTTAAATGATTTTAATTGGACTACAAAAACTACGAACATTTTAAAATTGCTTAAAGAACTAATTATACACTTTGAGTTATACTGAAGCAAAACATATTATTGAAGTGTCACAGGAATCCGTTCAAGCAACTTTACCTATATATAATTTGTGATTTGTTCAAAAATCTGGAGTATAGAAGAGAAGAAAAATAAACGAGCTCATTTTTTTATAAGTTTTTCGTACAGTGTTCGTAATATGTGTATACGTACAAATACGTACAGTAATGTGAAATAAATTTAACAATGCACTTGAATACCACTACTTAATTTACTAATCTCAAATACTCTCTTGTTTTAATAAAACGATCACTTTTAAACACTACATATACATTGAAAACTAAAACAACAAAATGAATAAAAAAATAGGAGTTATTTTGTCGAATTTATATTTAAATATTGACTACTTCATTCATAAACATCCGCTATAAGTTTTTTTTAATATATCTTCCATGTACATACAGTGATCAGTTACAGATTTATTATAATTCTATATTCACGATCGTTTTACATTTAGAAAAATAAATTAAAAATAATCTTTATAAACTCGGGAGGACAAAATATTTTTTTTACGTCTACAGAAAACTCTTATCATCCCTAGTGACTTTAGATAAGGCATAAGTTCTATATGCCATACACCCGTATGGATCATCAGATGTTACCAGATGTTCCATATCATTAAATTTTAATCTCAATTAAAACTGCTCATTATTCTGAACAACTCTTTTTGCGGCGTCTGCCCTATATTTCATAAGGTTTAGCTGGTCTTTGAGGTTCTACCAGGTGTTCTAGTATCCAGAACAAATAATTTCCTATGTTTTGCCCAGGATTATTAGCTATACAACAAAAAAGTTTCATTCAAATTCAACCAATTGGTTTCGGAAATTAGTGTGTTTAATTAGTGTACTATTTTACTGTTTTCTAACCACTTTATTTTATTTTTATTGAAGAATATATTTAATATACATACACTTTTTATCGTTATATTATATGTATTGATAAAGATCATAATACATTAAAAACCTACAAAAACCATATATAAAATAATCAATCAAACACGGTTACGGAATTTATTTGGAACAATTACAAGTTTACGATCGATACGAATTCTTGTTAAAGCTAACCCGAGATTTTATGATGTTCGTTCAGGATAACAACAGGACGGTACAAAAATAGTATATTTGAGGTGAATGATCCCAGTTTTAATGCTCTCGTAAAAACAAGATCGAATTAACGTAGTGACGCAACATTCAGGAAGCAATAAATGTTTTGAACATATGGTAATTTTTTGTCTTTTTGCATGCATGTAAAGAGGGCAGTCTTAACTGTCTGGAATGAAAGCTAATTATAATTTTGTGTCCTGCTGGGATTAAATTTAGGATGTATAATTTGAAATCAAATTAAGATGCTATTCATTACAAACTTTTATTTACAAAGAAATATTGTAAAATTCTAAATAGTTCCTTGTAGCTGAGAATACAGCTCATTCTATATATAATAAGGGTAAATGTAGCACCTGATGGTTGTTAATTCAATTCTGGTTGTAGGTAACCTTTCTATTTAATATAAGTAAATTTATTGTATTTTCGGTTCGATAGAACAAAATACACAATGTCCTTAAATCAGGCAAATACTGAAGAACATATATTAAAGTTTATTCTTTTTGGTCTACAAACAGAGCGTCAGATTGAAATAAAATACATTTAAAAATTATTACTTTGTTTATAAACACGATCCAACACGCAACATGTGTGTACTTGCAGTACAAACGTTAAAACTTATCAAGTCGAATGTCAAAGTAAAATATTTTCACATTTAATGAATACGTCCCGACTCAAGCTACAGTTGGTTATCGTGATGTAATCGTATTGCCTTGCCGGAGCCCTTTGCAAAGGTAAGCTCCAGTGTGACCTCCTTTACTAAATATGGAGAGTTTTGTGAGGCCATCGAGACTTTTTATTACAAGATAACTATTTTTCCCAATTTAACCTCGTCTCCGATTCTTTAGTTTTTTTTTTGCATAAAGGACGTTGTTAACCGATGTTGCGTAAAATCTTTACATTTGTACAGATATAGATATACATAGATATCAAAACTGAATCGATTTCGCCTTGACTTTATTATATTTTATTGTTTGATAATTTTTGTAAGTTTATTATTAAACCAGGCCCTGCAAAATAGCAATATTTTTTTCTAATTTAGAAAACATAAAAAATTTAAGGCAGTGAAAGCACTCTTGGAAACCGGCCAAGAAAAGAAAAAAGACAAAGAAAGTGCGGGTTCAAATACCACTTTGTTAATTTTTATACGTTTTCTAATTTTAAAGTATGAATTAACATTTTAAAATTAGTGTAAATATGTGTTTTAAATTATCATTTATGTTTTGTTGATAAATTATATGTTGTTTTTTGGTTTCTTTTTCAAAAAAAAATATATAAGTTTTGAAAAAAAACTACATTAAATTAGACATAAAAAGATTCGATAAGTCTTAGTACGATTAAATTAAATTGATTTCTTCGTGTTGTATATAAATCTGCAATTAACATAAACTGCTTAAATATATTTAATCAGAAAGAAAAAATATATATACAATTTTAATTTAATTAGTATTTAGAAATCAGCATTGACGATAAGGAGAGAAAGTAATGAAATCGATTTCGACATGATGTTATAAGCATTTATAACATAGCATTTCTTGGGTGGGCCGTCCACCCAAATGTCTAGCATATATTAAAATTTTGTATTTTCTTAGATTCTGCAGTGCTTCATGTCGTTAGGATAAGCAGAGAAAACATTCTCTACATAAGTAAATGTACATTCAGTTAACTATATACACTTCACTTAAATAAAGTAGAAATATTGAAATGGTGACATTAAGCACCACCACCTTTTCCAATTAAATATATAAGAAACATTTTAAAATTGATCTTTACGGACATCGAACCTACAATCATTGTATACATTTAGCAGCTCTCCAACTGCACCTCGATCACGTCACCAAATTAATGTACATTGCTATCAATTAAATCACTTGTATCGAGCAAGTCTCTGGTCTGCCCACACTCTTGTCCTGTCGTTTACTTAAGACTCCACAAGGCGGTACGTTTCTCTCGAAATAGTGTTAAATTTAGAATATCCGTTCGTCAGTTCTTAGACAAAATGCGTTCAGTTTGATGTGGTTGTGTACTTGTCGTAGTCCTTTTTGTGTGTTCAAGCGAATCTAGTGAGTGATGTAGCTTAAAAATTTGTTCATCAATGAAAGTGATTTAAATATACAGTGGTAAAATTCAAGATCTAAATAAAGTTTACAAATATTATTAGTTTTAGTTCCATTTAGAACATAGGTATGTAATTTTTCCTTATTTATTCAAATTGAGTATTTTTTGTTCTCAATATTTAAAAATCGACTCCCATTAATAACATGTTCTGTAAATTTGAACCAATATTAAAGTATTTAAATTGATATTCCCATTACCGGTACAGTCATTTATGTATCAACAAAAAACAAAATATTATAAAGTCGTTTGGTGAATAGCTTTTAGAGAACAAATTAAAATAATGGTAAGATGAAAGAGATTTTATGATTTCACTACTTTAACAAACATGCATAACAAAACTTAACTTTAAATAGTTTCTATGTAACAGACTACCATATGCAGGACTGAGACTACTTCAAAAGTAAACATCAAGCGTAAACATCAAGTCTAATGACTCACAATGACGAAGTTTTCATTATCATATCACAACCACAAGCATACGTTAGTTGCAATCTGACACTGGGAGCTATTTGTCGTTTAATATGTACGCGTACTGAGCTAAACTTTTATTGTTATTATTTATTTCCATTTCCATTTTATTCAAGGCTGTTTTAATGAGTGAACGCGACCGCCGCGGCCTGAGCTCGCGTACGAGATAGTGCGTATTTTCCTCAACGGCGAGAACAAAGGGAATTTATTTGCGATATTTTTTAACACTTTCCAAAACCGACAACCAGCCTGTTGATCTGGACACGTGAACGTCGCATATGTGAAAACGAGACGATGCGAGTGATCGCGGTGCGCGTGTAAAAAAAATCGAATGCAAAAATGATTAAAAGGAACGGTGATAATGTATTTGCGATCGCGTCGAGCAACAATCAGTGTCAAGGCGGCCGGAGCGCTGTCTCGCTCTGCGGCGCCGCCACGAGGATCCCGCGAGCCACTGCCGCCAGGATGACGCAGCCCGACGCGCATCACAACACCAAGGAGGCCAACATAGCCCTCTCGACCTACGTGGAGAAGTGGAAGAGCAGATACGAGGATGCCGAGAGGAAGCACAAAACGTACCTTCTCAAATCGGAAAAAGGTTGGTACTATTCATTTGAATTCGGATCTTTAATTTTTCCCACTTTTTTGTAAATTTACTGCGCATGCTCCAGCTGGCCGGGTCGTATGCGAAGTAAAATACGAATGGTAAATCCTAGTCTCGTATTTGTCGGATTATGATAGGCGATAACCTGTTGCTTACACATTATATATTCTTAACTTGTACGGCACTGAGATAAAAAGTTCTCTAACTTTGTGTATGAAAGCCGCGCCTTCTAAATTATTTATTTATGAATAAATACTATGTTAAACCCGCGTTAGATACGACTTTATAACTAGATATCATTACTACTGCGCAATACACCTGGCGTAATTTACCTTCGATCTGTAAATGATAACTTCACGTTCTTCGATATTACAATACTTTTGTATTAATTTCGATATTTTTTAAAATTAATTTGTAAATCGATTTACAATTGTGCAACACTATTGACGTCATTTTTACAAATGTCAAAAATTATGTAAATACGGACATGTTATTATCCATTAATCTTAAAATTAATTAATAATTTTATATAAGTAATTACTAGAAATATAAAATAAAGTTATTATATTATAAGTGCTTATTTCTTCGTAGTAGTTATGTTACTAAAGTGAAAGGTACATTAGAAAACTTAATAATATTTCATCTACAACCACAACAAACGAAATTATCAATCATAATAATTGGTAAATAATTATTTTTTCTATAACACTTTTTAGTTGGGATTGTAAATATAATAAGCAAAAACAGCTTGTAAATATAATATATCATTGCTAAAATTATATTAAAACTTTAATTTGAAAAATACCTACGCAAAATTCCAGTTAATAAATAATTTATAACTTCAAAATTCCTACTACTAATACATGAATAATGGTGATAATTTAAATCTACATTTTATAGCAGTGTTGTCACTGAACATTTATTTTAGTTTACTCTGCAGTAATTGGACTATTGCTTATATATCATGTAAATCGATACCATAATAAACAATTTTGTAATTTCTCTGCATAAAAATAAAAAGATGTTGTTATATCGATATATTTAGTCAAATGTTATGAGACAAAGTAATTAATATTAAAGAAACTTAGTCAAAGTTATCAAGATATTTAAAAGTGTATGATTTTGTGGCAAAGGCTGTAAAAACAACATTTGTGTATTTAATTCCCACCTTAAAGGAACTATGCTATATTTATTTTCTTACTCTATTAACAAGATAAAGTGCAGTGTTATGTTACGCTGCTCAACTCACTAATAAATAATTTCTCAGTAATTAAGCAGAAAAAGTGGATAATGTTTTGTCTTACCAAAAAAGATATGTGAATATTTGTGTCCATATGTGCCACACTTTGTTGACCTTGTGCATATAGAAGGATGCCTTTAAAGTATTATTTGTATTTACAAAACAAGACAAGACAAAAATCTTTTATTTAACTGTTAAATAATATATTTTAACTTTTTTGCTAAATTTACAATAACAAATTATTTTTATTTTGTTTATTTTTCTTACTAATCACATATAAAGCAGGGTTTGTATAGTTTTTTTAACTTTTTCTTATTTATTTTGTATATATAGTCAGTGTTATAGGTGCTACTTTAGACGACTTATAAGTATGTATAATAAATATTTAAATATTTAATTCCGAAGAGAATCCAGATGTTTATATTATCTTTTATTATAGAAATATTTGAATATTATACAAATACAATTAAAATAGTATATCTTACAATATTAATAGACACACAATGTTATTAGTTAGTTTTAAAATATTTACATTATGAAATATTTAATATGTTCACTTTCCTTGTTTTGATAATTCAGCAGAAAATGGGAAACAAAATTTTTAACACTAGGTTCCCAGGTTCCTTTACTTTACATGAAAAAAAGTCAGTGTAATATTGCTATTTTAACTAAAAGTATAGTTAGTAAGAACAAATTTACTTTAAAATAAGGTCAGTCCCCAACAAATAAGGTAAATCTCGGCTAGTAAATATTTAAGGCATAATGATTCAAGTCGTTAACTAATGTTTGTACATATATTAAGAATGACAATGACTTATTTGTTATTGCTTATGTATAATGGGCATTAGAGGGTATTGTGGTACAGTGATAGAGAATTTGATAGTAGTAATTAGATCAGGGTTCTATTCCCATTTATGACTGAATTATTTATTTATTTTTTTAAAATACAGTGTCTTAATTTGTATGGAAAACAGAGAATGGTGCTTCATTATCTTGGCTTATAGACAATTATGTCATCTTAATCTTGCCATAGATACTGAATGATATCGCTAAGTGTTAAGACTCTTTGTTCCCATTAGGACACTTTATTTTCTTCACTATTCTCTATTATTTAGATTTCATTACCATTGTTTTTTATAAGTAGACATTATAATATGTTGATTGTATTTGTAAGATCATTTTTATTATTCCATTCTTCTCTTTTTAATATAAAGTTAGGGGGAACTGGGAACCTAGTGTTAAGACACTCTGTTCCACTTCCGTTTCCCACTTTCCGCTGAATTTGAGTCATTGCGTGTTTAGTGGCGGAACTCAACGCCGCTCTTTACCTTGTTACCAGAGCGAAGAAATGAAAACATTAAATATTTTAATTACAAATATGAAATATTTCATTTCCTCGAGTATATTGTTTCTTTGCACTAACTTCAAAATAATCATGAAGATAAACAGTAGCCTATAGTAGTGAGGGTGACTAGCGTGCGACTGTTAACGCGACAGGTAGCGGGTTCGAAACCCATACGAGGAAATTAATTATTTAATATATTTTTATTGACAAATTAATTGATAGGTTTTCTAATTGACTCTTTTGTGGTATATTAAATAAAGTGACGTACGATTCTACGTACGATTTACTGCATCATCGTCATTGTGATCAAGAGTATATAAGGTTATTAAATAGTATTTAATACCATACTTTGAGTGGAAACTGAACCCGCTACTGATGAGAAAGATGAAGCCCATGCTGTTCTTTTTTACTGAAATAGTCGTACATATTAATAGATATTAATATTTAATTTCTAAATAAAGTTACGTTATAAAATATTTATCTTAACGCGTTTGTAAGATAAGATAAATTATACAATAAAGAAGAAAATTCCACTGTAGTACTAATTATAAAGCCATGTTAGTGGAATGTTTGAATATGACTGTCGTAGGGTGGTAGGTTTTAGTGTAATCTAAAGGACTTTTGTATGAAATAAAGTTGACTCTACTTGCTTTACTTACTTGCTGGGAGTTTAAATAAAAATTACTTTCCATAATCTATACTAATATTATAGAAGATAATTTAAATATATTGGGCACACGAATATGAAGACTTTCCGTTAACAGTGCCCCCCAATTCCAACACATCAAACTGCGTAACTCAACGCTGTCCTATGCCTGACTAGAGCTGACCTTCTAGTAATTATTATTAAACATTGTAAAAACTCTTTTTTTCAATATAATTTACACCAGTGACATATTGACCCAATATCAATACAATAATTATAGGTAGGCATTTTGTATATCGACACGCATTATGGTCAAACGGCAAGGATAAATCCGAAGATATAATATCTCGTATCAAATTTGTTATCCTTGGCTTATATGACAGTCTCATATGGTCTAGTAAACGTGAGATCTAGGGTTTATTTTACAGTGCTTTGGTCTTGAGATAGGGTTAGGGTTGATAAGGTATTATTATGTTTAATATCTTAGTTTTTTAAATATAATTTAAGGATTTAATTAGGGGTTGGGTTGGTATAAAACCTTTGACTGTGGTATTTTTTTTTGTTGTTTTTGATGATTTTATTGAAAGAAGAAAGAAAAGCTTTACGCTGTATCCAGCACTTACCAGGGTAGGCAAAGAGAATCTGGAACGTTACCAAAGCGAGAAAATGATAATAATTAATATTTTGTTTCCTTAAATCGGGAGCCAACTAACAGCCTGTCGCACTTACAGTCGCACGCTCGTGCTCCGGCGAGAGGACATTCTGCTATGCTCTTTGGACGATTTAAATTTAATATTTTTCTAAAACTTTTTGTTTTTCTAACTAAGTGCTGGATTGGTCTGATGCAATTTTTTTTAAAGGGCTAGTTTTATTCCCTTTTTGTAGAACGGAACCTTACTTTCTTGTTAAGAAACTAAAAATTAAAGTTATTTTACCCTTCCACCAGCAAAACGTGAGCACGATGATCTCCAACGTCGCTACAACATCGTCACGGAGGAGCGCAACCACCTGGAAGCGGAACTCAATGACAGAGAGAAGGAGCTCAACAAGCTGCGTGCCGTCTCCGAGAAGCTGTTCAAGGAATACCAACAGCTCAAGAACAAGCATGAGATCGATACTGGTGTTATGCAGAAGTAAGTGAATTGGATCTTATTAACATTAACTTTACGCCGTATTCCGCAGGATTATGGAGGTAACTTAGTGATAAGACACTCCTTTCTCTTCTTTCCACTCTTATTTTTGAGACGATGCCTGTATCAGACATGCTATGCCATGTTCAGACCGAGGAAATGTATATAATTCATTCTTTTGAGTGGAAATCGAATTTACAATTGTCACGTTTATTGTTACTCTTTGTTCCGCTGCACCACGACCACCTTACAGTTGTTATTTTGATCATTAAAAACTAATTTTCATGTTAACTATATAGTGTGGTGGTAATATTTTGTCCTTTTGTGGCGTAGGGGAACGTATACGTACGACTGTAAAAGCGACAGGTTTCGGGTTCAATCCCTACTTGAGTAGATGAAATATTTAATACTTTCATTTCATCGGTCTGGTACATCAAGGCAAAGTACGGAGTCTAGGGTATTGAGAGAGGGCCAAAACAACTACTTAACTTAACACGCTATGCCTCAAACTCGGCGTAAAGTGGGAAACGAAGGATGTACATAAATTTTAATAAAAAATATAAAATAACAACCTTCCTATTTATATTATGTTGCGTTAAACGCGTCCAAATGGAAAATTGCCTACAATTAGTAGAAGGGAGACGAAATGAATGGTTAATGACTTGGGGACACCGTATGGGGAAACTCAGAAGGTACCAGCGCAGGATTTTACATTCTAATACTGGTATATAAAGTCCGAATTGGCTTCACTCCTTATATCTGAATATTCATTCATTATTAAAGGAAGATCGTATTATTTATGTATATTGATTAACATTAGGTATAATAATTCAGTTTGAAATGTAAGTTCAGTCAGTCTAGGCAAATATTTATATAGAAAACGTTTAACATTTGAACCAGCTGTTTGGAATTCGTCCTAGCGCGGCTTAACACAGTAAAAAAAGTTTAGACTTTATTTTTGTCAGTGTTTTCTTCTTCTTGTCATATCTTTTTAGTTTAGGTTATTGTTTTGGACTTGGGGCTTTTTATCATGGGAAAGTAAGTATTGATTTTCTCATTTCTCTTGTTCTCTCTACGGCCTTTTGTCTCTTTACACCTCTTTCGCCTTATTCACCTCTCTTATTATCAACCTCTTCATACATGTTGAAGATAAGACAAAAGGCTTTTTAGGAAGGTCACATAAAAGTCAACTGAAGTGACCTCTTTTGCTGCTCTCTACCACTCACTCTTGCTCTTTTCAATTTTTGCGTTTCTCAGCCCCTTGCTTTCCACTTATGGCAGGGAAGGCAAAGGAAACTTAGGAACCTAGTGTTAAGGCACTCAGTCGCTATTCTGTTCCTCACTTTCCGCCAGATTTGAGTGGCTGAACTCAATTTGGAATTATTAAATACTTTATTTCCTCGAGTAGCGTTCGAGCCTAAATGATGTGTGTGATGCTTGTGCCTCTGCGCCACGATAGGCCTCAACAACATGATATATTGAACCAGATAAGTAAAAAAAAATACAAAAAGATGTTGTTCTTTCAAACCAATAGTTTCTGATATATAGTGCGTTCCAAAGAAAGTCTTAACTTTACTATATAAGTATAGGTATACATTTTTTGTATACAAAGTCGGAGTGTTATACTAGTGATGTGTTTTTGAATATATCACAAACTATTTCGCAAGTAATTTGCATTCTGTTAGAAAGTATGAATTATTTAAAATGCACGTTATATCGATATTGACTCTATATTGTAATTATAAACTCAATTTCACTTCTTACGGTCGCATCTTCTAACCATAAGTTGTTAAAAAATATATATATTAAGTTTTTTTTTCTTTTCGCGATGGCCTTAGACTGTTATTTGGAATGCCCAATAGTGTTTAGTGTTATCTGTGTTTGTAAAAAAGTTAAATTCAAATATTGGAACGAGTGTGATTTTGAAATTGAAATCGAAATGTAAGTTCTATTTGTCATTTTTAAACCCTTCACTCACTCAGCTTCACGCTGTATCCCGCTCATGGCAGGGTAGACAGAGGGAACTTGGGAACCTAGTGTTAAGACATTCCGTTCTGATCCTGAATTTGAGTGTTGAGTGGTGGCACTCAACACCGCGGTCTGCCTTGTTAGCAGTGCGAAGAAATGAAAACATTAAATATTTAAATTTAAAATAATAAATATTTCATTTTCACGAGTGGGAATCGAAGCCACAACCCGTTGCGCTTACAGTCACACGCTGTGCCCCTATTAAATATGTATTACGATGTTTTCCTATTGTTTGTGTAAATTAAAAAAATATATATTATAGTGCTGTTATACGTTTCTTGGTCTATGTTGTCTTTCGGCTTGTCTAAAATTGAGTCAGCTGATGTTTATCATAGGAATTTTAAAGGTGGTATTAATATATATAGTAGGTTCAACTGTGATTAGATGTCGAGAGGAA
This sequence comes from Eueides isabella, assembly GCA_019049475.1. Lineage (NCBI taxonomy): Eukaryota > Metazoa > Arthropoda > Insecta > Lepidoptera > Nymphalidae > Eueides > Eueides isabella. The sequence goes on along the minus strand of CM032405.1, from coordinate 10,264,903 downwards.
CTTGGCCAATGGGAACTTTTACTCTGTTTCCAAATTGTCACCGGCACATTCTTCTTTTCTCTTCTTTAAGGTAAAAAATTTAGCAAAACATCGAACTCCACTTTTTATGCACGGTAAATTTCTTAAAGAGATTGGAACGCACTTCCTTATATATATGCGACAGAGTATCGATATAATGAATTATATTACGTTCTTTAATATTTTTCTTAATGGCTCTTGTTATTTATTACGAAGAAAGTTTCGATAATTTATAGCCTGTAACTGTATATATTTTATATTTAAAATATGATATAAGAAAAATGTATACATCGAAATAACGAATGTATGAGGGTACGTGTACTTTTATATTTATATGTTACTCCAAGCTTTATGATATATACAGGATAGATGGGTTAATATTGGGAACTTGGGAACCTAGGGTTAATATACGCCGTTACCCATTGAGTCATTCAGCCGAATTCTTCAGGAACTGCGTGTTGAGTGGTAAAATTCAACAACTTGCTTAACTTCTTTAACCAGGGCGAAGAAATAAAAATATTAACACACATACCCCAGAGTGTGATCGAACACACAACCGTCGCTTTTGCAGTCGCACGTGTGTACTCCTGTACAACGATGGCCTAAAATATTGCCATTTAACGTCTCTCGTTGCTATTAATCATTCTCAAGTGGAGACCAAATCCACGACCTTCTCGATTTCAGTCAGATGATTTAAATACTATTCTCACGTTTACTGTTATAAGTTTGTTTAAATAAAAAAAATAACAATTTAAAATTTAACTGACTTTAAACGACAGGTTGTGGGTTCGATCCCCACTCGAGGAAATGAAATATTAATTGTTTAATGTTTTCATTTCTTCGCTCTGGTAACAAGGCAAAGCGCGGCGTTGAGTCCCGCCACTCAACACACAGTACTACCAATTCGGTGGAAAGTGGAAAACGGAGTATCTTAACACTAGGTTCCCAAGTTTCCTCTGCTTACCCTGCCACATGCGGGATACAGCTGAAACTGAAACTGAGTTGAGTCGTAAAGTGTTGAAAAGGTATGTTCTAAAATACTTTTATGAATACTAGAATATCTGTGTGTATGTCTGTGGCACCGTAGCTCCGGAATGACTCAACCGACTCGGGTTTAGCAATGACAACACGCATGGGCAGACTCGACCGGTTCATTACCACCCCCGGCATTTAATACCGGCGTTAAACAGTGGCTTTGGCCACTGAGTTTCGCATTAGGTAATGTCGGGCCCCAGTGCTCATCCACCTTAAAGACCGGCAACGCACCTGTAGCTCCTCTGAAGGTATACGGGGTCGTGGGCGGCGGTGATCACTTACCATCAGGTTCGTTTGCCGTGTCTTTCCATAAAAAAAAAAGTCATTTTTTGATGAAGTTTTTGCCATATTGTATGATTGTTAGTTACAGAATTACAAGCACTTTGCCAAGATGAAAAGAATTTAACCGCAATGTGACTACTGCAAAGTGTTTTTTTTTATTTCGAATGACATTATAAAGGGCACCTTTACGCACCTTTACAATGTCACCGGATTTTGTGGGAGGCAGAGCTGGAAGAGCTCTGACCTTGGCCTGGTCACCAGATTGAGTGGCACCAAGAAATACTACAAAGTCGCAAGGGCGTCTCCTGCGAGACTCGAACCTCGGCTTGCGTACTTCGTTTGTAGTGAGGGGCTTTGCTTCGCTCGGCCCTAGCTAGGCCTAGTGGATACCCTTTTGGAATTTAAATTTTGCACCATCCCGCGACTATCCGCACTTGGGACTGCAGTATAGTTGGGAGGAAAGTGTTCGAAGTATCTGATTTCCAAAATGTTTATACGCGATTAGTCCGGCTAAATTTGTTTCATTTAAAATATGTATTAATCGCAAGAAACAAAGATTTTGTTGTGATGTGTTTTAGAATTTTTAACTTAATTTCTTATTCATTGATACCATAAAATCGTTATTTCAATGTGAAGGGAAAACTATTGGTGATGCATAACATATCTACTATATGTGTGTACATTACTCATTATTAAGTTCGAAAAAGCCGATGAGACGGGTGAAATAATTGATTTTTATTATTTTTTTAGCCTAACGCTGTTTCCCATATATAGAAACCTGGAAAACTAGTGTTAAGACACTCTGTTTCCCATATATAGAAACCTGGAAAACTAGTGTTAAGACACTCTGTTTCCCATATATAGAAACCTGGAAAACTAGTGTTAAGACACTCTGTTTCCCATATATCGAAACCTGGAAAACTAGTGTTAAGACACTCTGTTTCCCATATATAGAAACCTGGAAAAGTAGTGTTAAGACACTCTGTTTCCCATATATAGAAACCTGGAAAAGTAGTGTTAGGACACTCTGTTTCCCATATATAGAAACCTGGAAAATTTGTGTTAAGACACTCTGTTTCCCATATATAGAAACCTGGAAAAGTAGTGTTAAGACACTCTGTTTCCCATATATAGAAACATGGAAAAGTAGTGTTAAGACACTCTGTTTCCCATATATAGAAACCTGGAAAAGTAGTGTTAAGACACTCTGTTTCCCATATATAGAAACCTGGAAAACTAGTGTTAATATGAATATTAGAAAACCAGTCGCCACTTTTAGCAGAATTCTAGAGGTATTGCGTTGAGTGGCAAAACTGCACTCTTTGCCATTTTAAAAGAACAAGGAGTTCTGTCGTGGCTCAGGGGTACTAGACTCAGGTTCGATCCCCATTCGAGGAAATGAATTATTATATATTTTCAAATTAAATGTATAGTATTTTAATTTCCTTGCTCTGGTAAAATGGCAAAGCGCGGCGTTAAGTTCCAGAATTCTACACGCAATACCTCAATTTTGGCAGAAAGTGGAGAACGGAACAAAGTGTCTTAACACTGGATTTTCAGCTTCCCTCATCATATCGGGATACAGTTTAAAGCTGAAAAAGATAATATTAAATATTTCATTTCCCCCCCATGAGAATAGAACCCACAGTCTGTCGTTATTACTGTGTTCACGCTGGTGCCCCATGCGTCAACAGACCTCACATGAATTTAGTTACAATCAAAACATAAACAAAGGTCTGCTATAAAGTTGACGTAATACGTTAGAAATAGACACTCAGTACATAATGTAGACCCAGTTCTAAATAAGCGTAGGTTGTGACGTTTTATCATTCAATACAGTTTATTTAATGTTTTCATACTAACTGGATTTATAGTCACACTCAGAGATGTGGATTAGCGATTTAAATATTAAAACTTTATTTTACAATTTTTTTTTAACTGCTAACGCAAAAGGGGTGTTATGTGTTTGAGCTGTATGTTTGTGGGGCCGTAAATATTTATTAGCTAATTTAGTAAGAGAGTTAGTTTGGGATGAGGTTTTTTTTTATTTTATTTTTATTATCACTCTGTACATGCCGGAGAGATTCATAAGAAAGCTACTTCATGCTTTACTTTATCGATATTTTATATAAGAAAGGCGGAGTTTAACGCCGTAACTTTCCTAACCCATTCATATAATCTATGTCAATATTATTCCTTTACTATAATTTGTTGTCAAAGTTACTATGGATTCCACAACTGTATTTTGTTTATCACTCTGTCAGTTTGTTACGCTTTTACGCGTAAATCACTGAACCGAGCTTAATTAACTTTGGGGATTGTTTAATGTTAACCTTGAGCAAGGACATATGTTGCCTTTTAACGCATAAAAACGTTATTTTATTAAAAATTGGGGCTAACCGTTTTATGGAACATATATATATATATAGATATATATATATATATATATATATATATATATATATATATATATATATATATATATATATATATATATATATATATATATATATATATATATATATATATATATATATATATATATATATATATATATATATATATATATATATATATATATATATATATATATATATATATATATATATATATATATATATATATATATATATATATATATATATAAAAAATTCTTAATAATTTAATTTCTTCTCTCTGGTATTAAGGCAAAACGCGGCAGTCAGTTCTGCCACTCAATAGCAATGCCTTAAATTTAGCGGGAAATGAATGAAATACCTTAAATAGGTTCCCAAGTTCCCTCTGCCTTCCCTGCCTCGTGCGTGAAACTAAACAAAATATATGTTTAATGTTTCCAGGGTTATGCAGCAAGCTGGTGAATGGTACAAACAGAATAAGCAATTAAAAAGACGAAGCACAGCCCTGTTGCACGCTCTACCCACAACTGTGGATATTGATCTCACTGACGCTACTGACACAGGTAAGATACAGATAGCAACTTGTTTAGTTATCGATGTCAGAAAAAAAAATACTTTGTAAATTGTAAGTCTAAATGATACTTAAATGAGTTTTTATATACGAGTATATTTTTATCGTATACATATTATGCATTTTTGTTAGCTTCACGCTGTATCCCGCACAAGGCAATGTAAGCATGTGTAGGTAGAGGGAACTTGAGAACCTAGTGATAAGACACTCCGTTCAGTTTGCCTCTCCGCCAAATTTGCGGCATTTCGTTTATAGTCGCACGCTTGTGCCTCTGCGCCATGACAGGCCTCGACAAGTTTATTAATGGGTTAAATCAACGTTAATTCTATACTAGCGATCCCCCCGCAGCTTTGCTTGCTTGAAATACATTATTTTATATTATTTGTTTACATGATTTGAAATATTTTGCAAAAATTTGTAACAATTTTATCGAACTTTTTCTTTAATTAACGTAACTTTTATGTTTAAATCGGTTAATTTAAATAAATCTGACACATGTTGAAGAAAGGTTGCCAAAATATAACAGTGAAAACAGCATTTTAATCTGGTTTCTGAGATTAGCGCGAACAAACGCACAGAAAAACAGACACACACACACATACACACATTCACTTATACACACGCACATAGGTATGTATATTTAACCGTAGCAAGTATTGAGTCACAAGTTATTTAACTATTAGATTAGATTATAGTACAATTTCTATGTAAATGCGTTTTTTTTTGCGTAATCTAACGTGAACACGATATGCTTTGAATATTTTAATATATGAGGAAATGGTTTTATTTATTATGAACATTACAATTTCATTTATTTTCACACTTAATTAGCTTTTTTAAAGTTAGTGACCCGTATCTCCGTTTTTTACGTATATCTAAACATAATAATGGTGCAGTGAATTCAATTTCGGGGGACTAAATTATCCTTATGTTTCGAATCTACTAAGACGAACGCGGCGTTGAGTTCCGCAACTCAAAAATCAATCATGCAAATTTTTGCGGAATAGAAAATGAAGTGACTTGTTTCTTTTGCCTACTATCCTGTACATGATAATGCGTGATATTAAATTGTAAAATTATCTTATTGTTAACTTCTCATCGATCGATCATCGAACCTGTGACCTTGACCAAACAATACGCTTTATGACCAAGTTTTACGAAATACCTTTTTTAAGTAAAGCTATCGCCATATTGAATCACACACTCGTACGTTGAAACGTATATTGTATGGGAACAATAAAATTATTCATGCAATGATTCAATTCAACTGTACTAGGTATAGATAATGTGAGGTAAATGCGTATTGGAATGAAAACAAAGATTTTTATTGCGAAAACGTATGTAAAATTTTGAACTGCACCTCTCACGCAGATTTTAAGAGGTGCGGGTTCAAATCTATATAAGTGTTTTCCTTTCCTAAGTGTGAATTAACACTTTAAAATCAGTAAAAAAAATTAAAGATTTCTACAATATGTTTTTTTCTTTCATTTTGTTTTGCTTGTTCTTTTTGTGATAAGAAATAAGAGTAGTGATCAATTTCATTGTTCTATTTTGTACTGTTTTTATGTATATACATTCTTTTACATCTTGTATCCCTCACTTAAGTAGAGAGTAGCTGGGAACTGAGTAAAGAGTTAAGACACTCCGTTCCCGTTTCCGTGTGGCGAAACTCAACGCTGTGCTATACCAGAAATGAATATATTAAATATTCCAATCGCACACCTACATGCTTGTGCCACACAACTGAGAGAAATTGAAAAGTCGTTTACTTATAATAAAATTGTAACTGATTGCTGTCCGCGCGTTGATGATGTATGAGAAAAAATATTATTGTTGACATTTACTTATATTTGTAATAGAAATCAAAAGAATTATTTTTAATTTTTTATCTGTTTCTAGAGTTTTCGTGTGTCGGTGAGTTCTTTTCTGCTAAATGCAGTTTTCACTATTATATTTTGGCAAAAAAAAGGCAATTTTTGATGATTTATCTCAAGATTTAATGTTAGTAAATAAGTATGTGGCATGAGCTGGCGAAGCCGCTATCGATAGGTAGTCTGAAATAAAGTTTATTATTATTATCAAACATACAGGAGCACTGGTGTGCGGCTGTTTACGCGATAGGTCGAGATTCGATTCCGCTCGAGGAATATTGTAATTTCTCCGCTCCGGTAACAAGGCAAAACGCGTTTACAAAATAATATATATATTATAAAATTGGTAAAATGGTATCTTGATGGGAACGGAGAGTCCAAACACTTTGGTTCCCAAGTTCCCATTGCCTAAAAAAGCAATTGACCATCTAAACATCCTCGAATATCCACTCCAGCATCAGACACCAGCAGCAATGAGGAAGTTGAGTTCCTCAAGCGTACAGTGAGCGAGCTCTCCGAGCAAATAGCGACTCTACAGACGGAAGTTAACGCGGCTCGTCTCCATGAGTTTGAGGCTCATGAAATTAATGTACAACTTACGCAGGTATTTTTTTTTTATATTTTTCTGGTTTTTTTAGTGTCTTTTTTTACTACATATATATATTTTGAGGCCTGTCGTGGCGCAGCGGCACATAAGTGTGACTGTAAGCGACAGGTTCTGGGTTCGATCTCCAGTCGAGGCGATGTAAGCTGGCGCCTTGTGTTACCGTTACCGTTGTGCTAAGCAGAGATCGAACACTTACAATCCCTAAGTGCCACTTAATTTTTGAGACATTGGGTGTTACTTTCCTGATCTGAGTGCTTCACTTAGCCTTACTAGAGCAAGGAAATTAAAAATATTAAATATTTAAGTTTACAGTAGCACGCATGTGCCAATAACCCAATGACAGGCCTCGTTAACTTTTTCTAGTAAAATTACCGACGTAAAAACTAAAACTATATTACTGTAGTGTATTCCAGTAATTGACCTAAAATTAAACTTCTGACTAAAATTCCACGTAATTAGTTATATAGTGACTAAATTATTACGTCACACTGTTTTTACCGTGTCTACGTAATGCGTCTAATTACAAGAGTTATGATCTATGTGACAGTGCGAGACTGTTACCGCAAGGGTTGTGAGTTCGATGCCAACCCGAGGGGATGGTTTTTTTTAACTTCACGCTGTATCTGGTCAGAGGAAACTTAGTGTTACTTCGTTCCTATTATGACACTTGAGAGGTAATTGGCGGAACTTAACGTCGCGCTTTGCCTCAGTGCCAGAGCGAGAAAATATTTAATGTTCAATTACCTCGAGTGGACATTGAACCCACAACTTATTACGCTTTGGCCACTGCGCCACGATAGACCTTAAAAAACCCTCAAGGTTTTTCCTGTTATCCCTGCTGTAAGCAGCGTATTGAAGCGTGACGCTAAAAAAGTGATTCTTCATAGGAACTGGAGGCGGAGAAGGAAAAGAGTTTACAGCAGCAAAAAGAGTTGGAAGAAGTCAGAGGGCAGTTGGAGAGACACCATCGTGTTTCCAAGTTGCTGTTGGAGGAAATGGCCGCGTTGAAAAATGATGCGGACAAAGATAGAGAGATGGCGGAAACGTGAGTGATCGTTTGGGTTTTTTTTTACACATTAAATATTTGAATTGAAAATATTAAATATTTCATTTGCTGAGTGTGGATCGAACCCACAACCTGTCGGTTACAGTCACACGCTTGTGCCGCTGCGCCACGACGGGACAAGACAATTTAATATCATTTTCTACTTCTAATCTTTCACGTTACACCATCATCAGGTACAAATCAGAAGCTAGAGATGCCAAAAAGCGTGCCAAAGTCCTGGCGCACCAGAGTGCCCTACTCATGGGCGAGCTGGGCGAACTAGGGCCGGATGAGAGACTAGGGCTCCTCCTGGGCGAGGTGGACAGCCTCCGAGACGCCCTAGAACACCAGGCGATGAGGCACAAGGATCAGCTCGAGGAGTTGCAGGTATGATTAAAGTGAAGGTTTTTTTTTTAATATCACGCTGTGTCCTGCAAGTGATGGTGAGCACAGGGAACCTGGGAACCTTGTGTTGAGACAATTTGTTCCCGTTTAGACATTAAACTCAAGTTTACTTAATCCCTATTTGTAGGTAAAAGTATTAGGAAAAATGACACTCTTTTACAATTTTTTTTAACCTTACATATTAGTTGGCGGAACTTAACGCCGCGCTTTAACTTATTACGAAAGCGAGTAAATAAAAATAATTTATTCCGCCAAATAGAAATCGAATCCACTCTACTGATTACTAATAAAAAAAATCTATATATTTACAGCTAAAATTAGCAGAAAAACACGAAGATACCGACATATTATTATGGGAAGAGAAAATAAAGCTGGCCGAGGAAGACGCTCAGAAAGCTTTAATGAGGGCCGAAAAGTCTGAGAAGAAACTCGCAGAAATAGAAAAGAAACTCACAGAAATGGAAAAGAAACCGAAGAAATCAAATCTAATGTCGAGAATAAGTTATTTTGAAAATGGTGGCAACGAGAAAGTTTCGGAAGTAAAGGAAGTTAAGGAAGTGAAACAAATTGAGGAAGTAAAGGAAGATGTGGAAGAGATGGTTGTTGGTAAGAAATTTGTTTTATTTTCCATAATAGTTTTGTTTATTTATTATGTAATTTATTGTATAGTTTCTTTTTGTCAAGTTAAATATTTAATATTTTCAAAATAAATATTGCATGTTTTCATTTCTGCGCTCTGGTAATAAGGCGAAACGCGGCGTCGAGTTCCGCCACTCAACACTCAATGCCTCAAGTTCGGCGGAAAGTGGGGAACGGAAGTGAAATGGAGTGTCTTAACACTAGGTTCCCACGTTCCCTCTGTCTGTCATTTACGGGATACAGCATAAAGATATACATATATATGAATTTAATATTACAGAACCAATAGAAGAACAACCACCAAAAGAACAGACTCCTCCGCCTTCCCCCACTCCCCCTCCAACTGTCCCGCCGCCCCGCCGGCCCGCGCTGCCCCCGCCGCCTCCTCCGCCCCCACCGCCCCCACCGCCGCCTGCCCCCACGGTGTTCAACGCCGCGCCGTCCGGGGCGGAGGACATGGCCGACATGCTAGCGAATAAGGGGGCCTCCTTGAAGAAGACTAAGCAGAATGGGGGTGAGTTACGTTTTATGTGTTTTTTTTTTATTTTAAGAAAAGCCAAGGGACCCTAACTAGTGTTAAGACACTCCGTTCTCCGCGGACAGACGAAGTTTTCTATTGTCTTTTATGTCTTTCTGTACTCACTCCTTTCCTTTTTGGTATAACGAAGAAACTCGGTTGTGTATATACTATACTTATAATAGAGGCCTGTCGTGGCGCAGCGGCACAAGCGTGTGACTGTAACCGACGGGTTCTGGGTTCGATCCCCGGTCGAGGAAATGAAATATTTAATATTTTCAATTAAAATATTTAATGTTTCATTTCTTCGCTCTGGTAATAAGGCAAAGCGCGGCGTTGAGTTCCGCCACTCAACACGCAATGCCTCAAACTCGGCGGAAAGTGGGGAACCGAAGTGGAACGGAGTGTCTTAACACTAGGTTCCCGGGTTCCCTCTGCCTACCCTGCCTCGTGCGGGATACAGCGTGAAGCTAAGTTAAGTTACTTATAATAAATCTGTAGCCCATCAATGTCTGTTTATGGAAGATATACTAAAAAAAACCTTACACAGGACGTTTACTAAAGTGATAGGGCAAAAAATAGGTATTTTAAATTTTTTTGTTTGTTTGTCTGTGAGTTTGTACGCGGTAATCTCAAAAGAATAATGAAAAGGAATCATATTTTTTTTTTATAAATATGGTATATGTATGGTTTTTTTTATTGACGCCTGTGTCGCGGCGCTGCGGCACAAGCGTATAAATGACAGGTCGTGGGTTCAATCCCCACTCGAGGAAGTGAATTATTTAATATTTTCAAATGTTATATTTGATATTTTCATTTCTTCCCTCTGATAAGAATGCAAGGCGCGGCGTTAAGTTCCGCCACTCAACACAGACTGCCTCAAATTCAGTGGAAAATGGGGCATTGAACGGAGTGTTTAAACACTGGGTTCCCTATCAGTAAATGTACAGTAAATATAACTCTGTTATTTTTAATAATATTTTTGTTATTTTATGTCTGTAATATACCAGGTGGCGCAATAGACGCGATAGTGGATCAAATCAAAGGCGGTAAGTTCCAACTCAAATCCACGGGCGAGAACTTTATGGAGAAAAAACCTAAAGACGACCAACCGGAAGCTGTCAAAGAAATGCTACAAATTTTGGGAACCTTGAGGAAAAGACGGAACGTTAATAGACCTAATGTTATAGCGGAACAGTAAATATAATACATATAATATATATATATATATAAGAAAAAAATATTTTAAATATTCATATGTAGTTTTAAGACTTGGTTTAAACTTTTCAAGTGTCAAAAATTATAATGTTTATTTAAATAGTGTTGTACCTTAAATGTACTTTTGACTTAATTAAGAGAAAAAAAAATTGTATATATTCATATGAATATTATTTTAATATTTTTAAATTAAGTACGATATTATAAAAAAGAAATTAAAACTCGTCCATAGTTTATTTTTTAATTGGTAAATTGGTGTTAGAAATAAATTTTATCACTTTTTTTTTTAATTTTCTCTATTTTTGACCAATTGATTTATAATCATGTTGAAATATATGTAATTAAATTATATGATTTAACAATATCGTTCGTTTGGTGCAACAATGACGTAAATATATACTGTTTTTTTTTAAATGTCAATTTATTAAATTCCTCGATTGGGGATCGAACCCACGACCTGTCGTTTACAGTCACACACTTGTGCCACTGCGCCACGACAGGCCTCATGTATCATTGTTTCACCAAATCATATGTTAATCTACAGATTCTCCCGCGGCTTGGATTTCTTAAATATATTGATATATTATAGCCAAATTATATATAAAATACTATTAAATTATAATATTTTGTGTTATTCTGATATATAAACTATATAACTGAAAAGTTTCATTTAAATCGGTTCAGTGGGTTTTGAAAGTGGAACAAACATACATACACACAAACTTTCTCCCTTATATATAATTAGTAAGGATTTCTTTTAACTAAATTGTGCATTAATAAATTATGATATTGCCATTTCTATTATTTTAGTATGTTGATTGATTTTTTTACTCTATTCTTAGATTTTACCCAAACTGGATTCGAACTTGTTACTTCAATAGCATTTTTTTGTAGCTTTGTGATGCATCAACACATAGCGGAGTAGGCAGTGGGAACTTGGGAACCTAGTGTTGAAACATTCTGTTACCATTAAGACTATTTCTTTCCCTACTTTCCCCTCAATTATAGCGGCGTTGAGGGTTGAGTGGCGGAACTCAACGCCGTACTTTTAAACAAAAAAATAAAAAATAGGGTGTGTTATGACAATATTTTTTTATGTGTAGATAATAAAATCTTATGGACTTTATTTTTAGATTGACTTAATATGTACATTAGTGTTGCCATTATCATTAATTTTAATAATTAAATATTTCTAATAGTATATTATTTTATTTGTAGTTAGCAATAATTTTGCGATGCGATGGAATTGATTGTGGAATTGTGATATTTTTAATAGTATTGATAAAGTAATATTTTGTATTGTTCTCTTTTTTTTTGTAACATATTTTGTTTTTTTTTTTAGGTAAGTTAATGTACTTGTGCCTTAAAATGTATGTGACTTTTGTAATAAATGGTTTATTCATTATAGAGGTGTTGATTTTTATGTTTTATTAATTATTATAGATACAAGCGTGTGACTAACTGACAGGTTGTGGGTTCGATGCCCACACGAGGAAATGAAATATTTAATATTTTTAATTTAAATATTTAATGTTTTCTTTTCTTCGCTCTGACACAAGGCAAAACGTGGTGTTGATTTCCACCAGTCAACACGCAATGCCTTAAATTCAGCAGAAAGTGGGGAACAGAAGTGGAACGTAGTGCCTTAACAGTAGGTTCCCAAATTCCCTCAGCCTACCCCGCCCTGAGTGAAAGAGTATTTTTCATTTTAGCTTCAATTTTTATAATAGTACCGTCGTGGAGCAGTGGCACATCAGACTTTAAGTTGTCGGTTGGGGTTTCAATTTCCAATCTGATTATAAAAAACAAAAAAAGGAAATATTTATTCTCTTTAGTAACAAGACAAAATACTGTCGAGTTTCACCATTCACTATACAATTCGGCGGTGCGTGGGGAACGGATTTCTTAACACTAGGTTCCCAAGTTCCCTCTGCCTACCATGTGTACAATGTACAGCTAAAAGTATGCTTAGTTAGATACTAATAATAGTTATGTCCGAATTATCAAAAAAAAAATGTTTTAAATTATCAATAAAGAATAAAACGACAACATTTTTTATATATAACGATTATTGTGACGATTGAAAAAAAAACTATTTATGTTCATACATATAACTATAAAAAATATTTACTAAATTACACATTCAATAAATTATTTAAATAAAAAAGTGTTATATATAAATAGTAATATGGCAACACATGTGACACTCTTGAATTATTATTTATTTTAACTAACCTCACTAAAGGCTCTCCGAAATCCTTAAAATCTCTGTGAAACAAATATTAAATATTATTTTAAATTATTTATTTAAATATATAATGTCTGTGTTGGCGCAGCGGGTTCGCCTTCGATTCACAATAGCGCTAGATTCAATGTCACAGGAAACTTGTTATATTTTAATTATTACAATTTGTTTGCCCTAGCAGACATTACACGGCGTTGATTTGTGCTACTCAATACATATTTTTACTTATATTTTTTATTTTAACGCGGATCACCGCATGTTGGGTAGACAGGGAGCCTAATGTTAAGCCACTTTATTCCTTTCAAGATCTTTCTATCATCACCGCACTCAGATTCAGCAACTGCATATTAAGTTGGGGATCTATACACTGCCGCTCTTTCCCACATTACCAGAACAAGAAAATGAAAATATTAAATATTGAATTTTGCTTGAGTGGAGATCGAATCCACAATGCATTGCCTCAAAATTAGGCAAATAACTATAGATTATTTAAAATAAGTATAGATCATTTTAAAAATACGTTTTTCTGCCTACAGTACTATCCACAAAAATATCGTTGAACTGTATTTATTTACGTTAGAAAGACAACAGTGGCTATAGTCACGATGGTTAAACGGCAGATATAACTTATCTCTCTTTCTTCTCTACTGCAGACAGATCAAAATAATTTTTCGTTATTTCTTTTAGAAGAGAACTATTGTATAATAAATATATTAAACATAAGAAATGTTAAATAAGAGACAGTGTTCATAAACTCAACAGAAAGATAAATTATTTTATTTAATAAATTTGAGCTTGTTTTTTTTGTAATAGTTTTAAAATATTAGGTTATTTCGTCCTCCAGTATACTTTCAAAAAGAAAAAAAAATAATGTAGAATTTAGGAACAAAGTTTATTTTTTTAAATAATCATAGATACGAATTTGATTTAAAAAAATGACATTTTGATAAGTTTCTTTGCATGTAAAAATATTTTTAAATAAAATACAAAACAAATATTGCTATATTAAAAAAAAAGTACAGGCAAGAAAATAAAAAGAAATAAATAAAATTAAATAATTTTTATTATTTGTAATTTCGATCAATGCTTCAATATACTGTAAAAACAAAAAATAAAAAAAAACAATAAAAATATTTTTTAATACTAAAATTAGAAAATATTATTTTTTAAGTATTACAACACTGGACGGATAAGAAACTCTACGCTTACTAATATAGTAGAAGTCAAGTCAAGTCAAGTCAGGTTAACTAAACGATTCCAAATACCCGCTTCACTTACTCTATATGATTATTAATTTATGAGAAGTCTGTGGAGAACCATATAGACATATGGACACTGACTTATTATGTTTATGTGTCCATGCCCAGAAACTTAAATTAATCATTATATCATAATAAATGGCCAATTCTAGAAGCATGACAACCTCCTTTTTTAAGTTGAGATAAAAATTACACACAGACACATAAATTAGAAATCAAATAATATTAAATCGTTATTACAAATTGTTTCTTTGTCACATAATTTAAAAATAATTAAAATACAACATAAAAAAAATATGGAATTAAAATAAATAAAAAACAATAATATACAGGACGTTTGAAATAAATGATTAATTACGTATTTTTTAACAAATTAAAAAATATATTAAATAGTTACAATATATAGGGTGTTATAAATTTAGTTCTCGTTATGTTGTGTATTGCGTAAAGTGCTGACAAAAACACTGGCTGGGATTCCCAAGTCACGTGCGGTAGCGGAGGGCTGTTGTTGAATATTTGAAAATAATTTGAATAAAATAAGTAAATATATAAAAAAAAATAAGAATGATTGTATGATGATAAAATCTAAATTTCCAAATTTATTAAACAAAAGAAAATATTTTTAAAATACAGATCAAAATTATTTTTATCGATAAGAATTATACAAGGCGGTATATTCAATTATATGAATTTGTTTCATATTGTGTAATATATTAATAATCTCAGTTTATAAAAAAAAAACTCTATAAACATCAAAATTTTAAAATAAAAAAATATGTAACATCTAGGATCAATTAAGTAAATGCCTACAAAAATACATTTTCTACCATTAGTTCTAATAGCATTTGCATTAACCGCGTTAAAAGCTGCGTATTGTAACATTTACTGTAATATTAATCACATACATACAAAGTTATTCATCAATATACAATAATAAATACCAAAAATACACCCAATTTATTAAAATAAACTACATCACAATATAACAACTAATTCTATACTATACTTTGAATTACAAGAAAATACATTAAAATAGTTTTCAATTTTGTGACAATTGTACATGTAAAATGAAAAAATAATTTGTTTTACCAAAATTAAAGTCAATTCTTATGTAAAAATAAATAACCGCAATTGTAGCAATATTATTACAAAATATTAACAAAACAATCATTTTTACTTTCTAGAATTAGTATACAGCATGTTCAAAAATAATTAAATCACAAAATAATTATAATATTACAACTATTTATTACATTTCTAAATTACATATTATTAAATATTCTTACTATTGTTCTTACAGAGAATATTCTCGGAGTTTGTCCACAACAAGTTTTTTGTTCTTCTTCAACCAGTCGATGTTAATTCTAGCGTTTTCGATGCCTTGTGAAATCGCTAGTTTGGATTCTGTGAGGTATTTTGCATTTTTCTCTTTCCAATCTAGAAACTAAAAAAAGAGAAAAATTGTGAAAAACTGTGCTTTTCAGCTTCACGCTGTATCACGCATAATGCACTGTAGGCAGAGATTACTAGGTTGAAATACTCCGTTACTAACAATCTGCACTATTTGCGGAACTCAACACCGCGTTTGGTAACCAAGCAAGGAAAGCCGTTTTTATATATTTTATCTGTGTAGTTAAATCTGTCCATAGATACAGTGGAAACTAATTTAACTTTCATTTATTTGATAATAAATGAAAATGAGCACTGTCGTAGCTTAGAGACACAAACGTGCGACTGTAAGTGCGACAGGTCGTGGGTTCGGTTCCCATTCGAGGAACGAAAAAATGTATAGAATAGTGTAATATACCTCATTAAGCTCCTTGTCCGTGGTGAATTGACTCAACAAAGCCTTCAATATTCCTCCAATACGCCTGTCCTGACCGCGGAATCTGAAACACAATCACACAAATAATATATTTAGTATTATATATCAAAAAAGAAATTCAGTGGAAAGTGGGGAACAAAAGTGTTTTAATGAGAACGGAGTGTCTTAGCACTAGGTTCCCAAGTTTCCTCTGCCTACCCCACCATGTGCGGGATACTCGTATAGCGACTATAAGGTATAATTTTGCTTTGTATTTATATTTATAAAGTAAATTAAAAGAGGGTAGTTGTGGCAGGGACACTACTGTGCGACTGTAGATGCGATATAGAGCGAGTTTGATCTCTACTCGAGGTAATGAAATAGTAAAAAAAACTAGTTATATACGTTTATTTAAAAAAACTAAATAAACTCGCCTGTACCACCTGCCGTGGCATAGCGACTCAGGCGTGTAACTGTAATCGACATGTTGTGGTTTCGCCCACTCGAGGGAATTAAATATTAAATATTTTCGATTTAAATATTTAATATTTTCATTGCTTCGCTCTGGCACAAGGTAAAACGCAGCGTTGAGTTCCGCCACTCAACATGCCGTTCCTCAAATTCTGCGGAAAGTGGGGAACGGATGTGGAACGGAGTTTCCTAACACTAGGTTTCCAAGTTTTTTCTGCCTACCATGCGCGGGATACGGCGTGAAGCTGAGTGAATGAGTAACTAAAATAACTTACGCATTATAAATATCGTCAATCCTGTTATAAATGAAGTCCTTAGCGACATAATAACCGACGGTGGAGCGCGCGACCGACGCGAGCACGCTGCCCGCGTCCTGGCGGCGCACCTCCGACCCGTCCGTCACCGACCATTCTAGGTACCTGGGAAATACACATATTTGTTAGAACGCTCAAGGGATTCAAGATGCAAGGAGTTTGACTGGAAAACGACGGTTGTAGAATGAAATGTATTATATTTTCATTACATAGCTCTCAACTCTCTGCAACGAAGCAGAAACAAAGCGCGGCGTTGTAATCCAAATCGCCAATTAACTTTAGCCGAATGTAAAAACAAGAGTGCCCGAATGGGAACGAAGTATCCTTTAAGTAGGTTCCCAAGTCCCCTCAGCATACCCAGCCATGCAAAGGATAGAGTTGAAACTAAATAAAATATAAACAAGATTAAAAGCAAAATAAAATTATATATTTGAAATGACTATTTCAATCCAATAATACATATACGAATAAAATATAAAATATGAATGTACACGCGCTAAGTTCCGCCACTTATCACGCAACGCCTCAAATTTAGTGGAGAGTGGGGAACAGGTCTTGACACTAGGTTCCAAAGCCAATTGAAGAAAGAAAATGAATCTACACTTACTGTGCCAATATCCACACATCCCTGGAACAAGCCAAGGCGTACAACAACACGTCTCTCGCGGCCGCAACGTTAGAGGCTCGTCGTCTCGCGAGGGCGAAGCGCCACTCTCGGACTCCGCCTCTGCGGAGCGCCACGCAGTAGGTAGCACGACGAAGGTCTAGTGGAACCCTGTAAATAATTAATATTCAAATTAGGTAAAGGAAAATATATTTGAGGCAGCGGAAAGTAAGAAACGCAACGGAGTGTCTTAACACTAGGTTCGTAAGTTCCCATTGCGTACTCTTCCATTTGCGGGATACAGCGTGAAGCTGAGTGTATGAGTATGTGAGTGGTTACAAACAATTTCATCCCACCCAATACTTTAAAATGGTATTTAAATCAACTTATTTTCGTAAAAATATAAACATGGTAACCCTGATAGCAAAAAAATACGTATTCTAACAAATATATTTGAAAAGTACCAAAAAAAAAACCTCGATCAATATTAAGCTTTCAATAGATGAAATAGCTTACGGATTGTTGACATCGGGGTTCTCTGTGTCCATCCACTGCTGGAACAGCTGTATGGCATTCTCCTCGCAATCAGGCACTTTCACGCTACAAGCCCAAGAGCTGGTCAAACCCTGTAATAAGCAAATAAATTAATATTTTTTTTCGCTTCACGCACATTATCTATTTCATTCCGAACTCTGTTCCCATTAAGATATTTCCATTTCCTACTATTCAATGAATTCTGGACGCACTTTGTCTAGAGTAGTGGAAATAAACGCCACGCTTTACGGTACTGGAGCAAGGAAATGGAAATATTAAGTATTATTTTTGGTGCTCTCACCCCCGACATCTGCAATCTGATCTTTAGATTTTTTTTCTATTTTAAAAAATCCTTCATACTCCTCTTTCTTGCCCAGCAATGCCTGCAAGGCAGGGTAGGCAGAAGGAACTTGGTAATCAGAATCTTAGGACTATCAGTTCCATTCCCCACTTTCCGCCGAAACCAAGGTAATGCGTGTCGAGCCGCGGAACTCTACACCACGCTTTGCCCTGTTACCAAAGCTAAGAAATGAAAATACTAAATATCTCAATTTCTCGAGTGGAAATCAGACCCTATCGCGTGCCTCTGCATCAAGACAAGCCTCAAAAGAACAAACATAAACAATATAACATAAACTAACCTGCATCTTAACACTGTTCAAGTCATCGCCATTAACGATCCTCTTTACGGACAGACCGCCAGCCTTCTTATACGCGTCAGTAATCAAGCGTCTCATATATTTCTGGAACGCTCCAAACTCTGGTGTCCTTTTCAGAACGTTCTCGATCTTACCCAGCGCACTGAGACCAGTACTGAGTGGGGAGTACTCTGTTTCGCGGCGTAGGTAGCTGGCGAGCCTGGTGGTGTTGGAAATTATAGAAAATGGTGATAACTTAGAATTTTATGGTCGATTGATTCAGTAGCTTTTTCTTAAGATAGTGTTGTTTAATTTTAATGTATTTAAAGTGATGTTCCTCACTTAGGAACGAAAAATTACATATGACATAACATGAAAGACTGCATATATATATGACATAACATGAAAGAGATGCATATGTAAGTTCACGAATATATAACTTTTTTTACGCTTGATCATTTTTATTTATTTTTTTATATAATAAATTTGTTGAAATCCTTAATTTTTTTTTTTAACAAGTATTAAAAAAATATCTTGTCCAATCTATAATTACATAATAGTTACACTACCCTAAACTTAAAGTATTAAAATAGGAACAACTTGAGAACCATACACAAGAAATAAACACATAAAATTAGCACGGGGATATACAATTAAATATAATATAATAATATTAATAAAACTAACTGCAAAGTGGTAGCGTAATCCAATTGATTGTTCCACGCCAGAGCAAATGAATCAGTCAGGAGTTGAACCCGCCCCAGCGTCGGCACAGTGCGGTACTTGTCGGTCATCAATGTGTCGGTAAGAAGCTTCCAGTTTCTTGAATCGTAGTTTACTCGATATGGAGCTAAAATATGAAATATTTTTATTTTAGTCTTCGACGTGAAGAGAGGGGTGTTATAAGTTTTACCTATTTGTCTGTATGTTTTTGCCTCTCGCCACGACCCGCCTTAGAGATCAGATAATTAAATAAAAAGTTAATCTATACTAAATCTCTAACTGATCGCTGTCTGTACATATAAGATATATTGAAAATCTTATAGAATATATTTATTAATGTAATAAGACACAAAATATACGCGCTGATCTCAGAAAGGGCTAAGTAAATTTAAATGCAGTTGTCACTATATCTATATATTATGGCAACCTCCATTTAACATTTAGCATTAGTTTTATCTAAATCGGTTAAAAAAATTACGTCAATTTAAAACATAAAGCGGAATAAAATGTTTTAAAATATTTGTTTAGTGGAAATTTTAGTTTTTAATATATGGACTTAAAGTAATGATAATGCTATTAGAACAAGAAGGTAGTTGAAAATAATAAAATAATAAAAAAAAATAGTGTAATTCAAGCGGGCGAAGCCGCGGGCAGGTCGCTTTTTACTAATAAATAAAAAAAAAGAAGATCACTACCATCCAATTGCTTTTCTTGGCATTTAAATATCTAATAAAATGTATATAATTACAAGCTAAATAGATACAAAAAAAAGTTTTCATTGTGACAAAATAATAAAAACCACTTACCAATCATATTATAGTTAAGCAGAACCCATTCATCAGGCTTAGAGCCGTGTTCGAACTTGTGTTCACTGGTCACGCCCTCCTTATCACTGAGCCACTGTACGCTGTTATCAACCGAGTCTTCATTCTGACAGAGAACACTTAAGGGCACCCACCAGGAGGAAGACGAGCGAGTTGATGACCCGAGAGATAGATATCTTTTCTACAAGAAAAAGATTCCAGTGTATTTAAAAAAGTCATAGAGCAGAGGTACAAGCGGCACAACTCTAAACGCGACAGGCTGTGGGTTCGATCCCCCACTCGAGGAAATGAAATACTTAATATTTTGTAAATAAATATTAAATGTTTTCGTTTTTTCGCTCAGGTAACAACAAAATGCGGCGTTGAGTTCTGCCATTCACCACGCAATGCCTCAAATTCGGCGGAAAGGAGGGAATGGCCCAGATGGAAGTTCAATCTGCCTACCCTGCCATGAGCGGGATAAAACGTGAAGCTGGAAGAAAAAAAGTAAACATGCATACAAAATTTTTGATTGTACAACAGATGTACATACACTTATTTTTTCAAACAGGCCTCAGCATATATATGCTTAAATACTTTTTTGAGAATACTGAATAATAATTTCGCCAGAAAATAGTTAATACGATGAATATTATATGTTATATAGAAATCCTTCTGGATTTACATTAGGTCTATTATCATTTATTTCTATAACGGTTGGACCGATTTTGAGGTGATTGTGTATATTTCAACAGTTGCCTAAAAGAAAAAAAAATACAACTGGGCCCGGTAGGTGGCACTACTGTCAATGTGAATTCTATAACTAAAAGATCAGCTAAGGTTTATATATATTATAAATTAATGGTGAACTTTTAATGCCAAAGCACAAAGTCTAAACGGACATTAGAAACAAAATTATAAAATCCAAACAAATAAAAAACCAAAAATTATATAAAAGTCAAACCTGCGACAACGTCAACGATTTATCTGTGTAATCCCTAGTGACGGTAATTAACGGATATCCGGTCTGCTTGGTCCACGTGTCCATCACTTCTTTGACAGTGACGTCTCTGCTGAGGCCGCCATGTTGGCGGTTGACAGCTGTCAGTTCAGACCACAGATCATCTTGTTCCGCGTTAGAGTAGGAGAATTTGGTAAGATAGCTATAATGTAATTATAAATTATAACACATCATTGTTTTTTTGTTGATTAAAGAGAATAGGTACTTAGTTTCTCTTTTTTTTTGTTTATTTGAAAATTTTAGGCGCAGCGAACATAAATCCACTTTAGATTTGAATTAGATATTCTTTTATTTGCATTATATTTATTCTAAACAAAATAGTTAAAATAATTTTGCACTTTAATATGTAATGTAAGGCCCTTTTTGTCTTTGGAACATTATTCTCACATTTATGAGCGTCAATTGATATTTTACTAGAACATAATATTGTAGGTCTAATACTTTAATCTTTAAATATTATACAATCTTTGTACAATATGATACAAAGGAGACCATCACTATACAAGGGGACTTATAGTGGGCATAATCGACTGTAAATGCGATAGGTTGTTGGTTCGATCGCCACTCGAGGATGGAGAAGGAGGATTTAATATTATCACGCAATGTCTCCAAAATTTGGCAAAAAGTGAAAAACTAAGTTTCATAATAGAAAATTACTAGTCTAACACTATGTTTCTGCCTCTAATGCTATGTGTGGAATATATCGTGAATTAAAAAACATTATACAAATATCACATAAAATTTTAACCTTCACTTATATTATTTATACAAATATATACATATATATATATATATATATATATATATATATATATATATATATATATATATATATATATATATATATATATATATATATATATATATATATATATATATATATATATATATATATATATATATATATATAACGCCTACACAAATTATTACATCAAACTGTACAAAAGTCGATCCCACTCTCAACTTACTTATGCAAGGCTTTCCTGAACACATCTTCTCCCAGAAACATGATCATCATACGTATGAGCGTCGCGCCTTTACGATAGGATATCGTATCGAATATTTCAGATATACGCTTGGGATCGTCCAGTGGTACTGAAACCTGGAAGAAATTAATTAACATTGATATTTACTATACATACACAACTTCACGCTGTACCCCACACATGGCAGGGTAGGCAGAGGGAACATGGGAACCTAGTGTTAAGACACTCCTTTCAACATCCGTTCCCCACTTACTATACATAATAAATAATTTATTAATTTTAATTTATATGCCAATAGGCTTATGTTTAGCTCTTCTATTATAGCTAGGTAGGCAGAAAAAAAGTAGAGTTAATACACTCCATTCACCGTTTTCCGTAGTTAAGAAATGAAAGTAATTTGAAATTATTTTATTATAATCTCTTTTATTATAAAGTAGTAGTTTTCTTGTGAAAGTGGAACAAACATCCATCCTCGCAAACTTTCACGTTTATAATAGGAGTAAAATTTCATGAACGACAAATGAACGCAACTTGTGTTTCTACAAATTATGGCTCTTAGTTATATTAGATTAAGTTAAAAGCCAATGTTTAAAATATTCTATTTAAAAATATTCTTATTTATAACATTTTTTTTTCAGCTTCACGCTGTCTCCCGCAAATTGTCATAAGGGAAGGCAAAAGAGGGCGCTTTCGTGCGCCGAGACGCTTTTGTGTGTATTTAGTGATAGATATTTACGTCACATTTTCTCGAGTGGGAATCGAATCTATAACCTGTCACCTTTATAATCTCACACTGCATTTGAAACATTACTTATCGAAAGACGGAACTTAACGCCATAATTATAAAACATAACAAAAAATAACAATCACCGGATGTGAAGACTCCAGGGCATCTAATGTCAAAACGGATAATGTATGATCCACCGCGTTATTAACTTCCACGTTCCAGTCAGGTTCCACGGCAGCCATGCCAACTGACGCCATGAAAGTGGCGAAACCTTCGTTCAACCATAGATCCGACCACCACTTCATGGTGACCAGGTTGCCGAACCACTGGTGGGCTAGTTCGTGGGCTACGACCTAGAGCAAATAAGTTTAAAATGAATTCTTGAATATATTTTTGGTCTTTTTCGTTCATAAAAAGAAAAATATAGAAACATTTGGGATGCGTCCAAGCGCTTCAGATTTACTCAAATTAAGTCAAAAGCGATGTCTTACGACTACATGATAAGAATTTTTAGGTTCTAACTCCCTAACTGCGAATAGAGAAAGGGCCAAATTGAGGCATTTTGTTTGTGTTGCGGATCTCAACGCCGCGCCTTGCCTTGTTACGAGAGCGAAGAAATTATATTAAATATTATGTTATACTAACAGGACAGAAAATACTAAACTTAAATTTAAGTTTAGTATTTTCTGTCCCAAGTGTGGAATAACACTTTAAAACAAAGAAATTATATTAAATATTATGTTTTTCGATAATTAATCGAACCAGTCGCGATTATAGTCGCACGCTTATACTCCTGCGCTACAACAAGCTACAAAAGTATAT
This sequence comes from Eueides isabella, assembly GCA_019049475.1. Taxonomy (NCBI): domain Eukaryota; kingdom Metazoa; phylum Arthropoda; class Insecta; order Lepidoptera; family Nymphalidae; genus Eueides; species Eueides isabella. Next base: position 10,241,348 of record CM032405.1, on the reverse strand, counting down.
AATTATGAAAAGACTCAAAATCTTACCTCAGCAACCCTCTCTTTATTCAAAAACGATGACTCCTTCTTATCATATAACAAAGCAGTTTCTCTGTACGTTATCAGTCCCCAGTTCTCCATGGCTCCGGCCGCGAAGTCGGGGATAGCTATCATATCCTGTTTCGGGAGAGGGAAGGACACGTTGAACCATTTCTCGAAATGGGATAACACTTTTGGACCTATTTGGGCTGCGTAGGATGTCTGGAATGAAATATTAATATATAAATAAGTAATAAATATTACAAAAACAATGATAATACGTAATTATATAATAATTATAGAACACATTATTATTAACTCTAAGTGTTTTTTCTGTTTGTTTAGCTTCACACTATATTTTGAACATAGCAGAGAGAACCCGGAATTCTAGTGTTGAGACACTCCATTCCTATTATTACCGTTTGAAAAAAGGTTTTACTAAAGATTCTCAAATTCAATTTAGTTTATCACTTGACTGTCTACTCTACTATGACCAATATACGTACTATTTTTCAAAATCACAATGAAGGCGAAATCGCGTCTAATTAATAAACATAAAAATAAATAAAATATAATAATATTTTCATTGCTTCGCTCTTTTCCGTTGACTTCCTCCATTCAACACGCAATGTCTAAAAAATACGCCAGAATGTGGGAAGCGAAAATATCTTAATACGAACGGAGTGTTCTAACACTAAGATTCCAAGCTTCCTCTGCCTACCCAGCCATGTGCGGGATACAGCGTGATGATGAGGAAAAATATATATATTATGTATACAAACTTACCTGATCAACGGCATCATTCCTGGCCCAGATTTTGAACTTCGTTTTGGATAATTCAGGAGGACTCTCGACATGGGAGAAGGTGGAGACAACGTAGGCGACGAGGTAAGTCGACATTGGCACTGATTTGTAGAACTGATCCCACACAAATGATGCTTGTGTCTTACTAGAATATTTCAAAATATAAAAAAATGAGATTTGTGAAAAAGCGTTTGACTGTAAATGCGAGGGTTGCGCGTTCAAGTCCTACTTCTTCTGCATTTTAGTGATCAGAATGCTTATTTGATGTTTTGCTAAGCAATACTATAATTTTTTGGGCAGATTTTGGGAAGGTCGAAATTTGGAAGCGGAGGGTAGTTTAACTCTTACTTTATATAAGATTTCATTTCCCGCAATTCCCCTGGTGCAAAAGGATAATATATTTTAATATCAATTTTGCGATATAATTTAGTTTTCCAAATAGTTATAATAAATGTCAATGATTTTTATTTTACTAAATACATATGTACTACATAAATAATATAAATATAATAAAAAAATCTTACTGGAACTTATTTCCGATCGTTTCCCAAGACCATAACTCCTCCATGGCGCTGTGAAACAAATAATAAATACAACATTAATCGGAAGTACATTGTAAATAATTCTCAGCAACTAAAAAAAATCTTTCAAATTGAATTTTCTTAATTTTTTATATCTCAGTGTCGGGGTACTTTATTCCCATACCACTAAACACCTCCCAGTCCGTCCCAGTTTATGCTGAATTCTTGAATGTTGCGTGCTGAGTGGCGGAACTCAACGCCGCGATTTGCCATGTCACCAGAACGAGAAAATGAAAATATTAATTATTTCATTTCCTCGAGTGGGGATCGAACCCAAAACCTGAGGCGTTTACGATCGACCTTTGGCCCCTGTGCCACGATAAGACATCATATATAATACTATATTTTTCCTGCATTTTTGTCCTCATAGAAAATAGATCAAGAGAATTTGATGTGAATTGTATTACAAAATGACACATTATTAGTACCTCATCTATTGTATCTATGTTTATAGTAAGTGACCGCAGGGACAATAGATTACATTAAAAACATTATCATGCGACATGATGTTGGAGCCCACATTTGAGAAAATGAAATATTAAATATTTTCCAATTATATATATATATATATATATATATATATATATATATATATATATATATATATATATATATATATATATATATATATATATATATATATATATATATATATATATATATATATATGGAAAATATTAAATATTTCATTTTCTCAAATGTGGGCTCCAATATCAATATCATGTCGCATGATAATGTTTTTAATGTAATCTATTGTCCCTGCGGTCACTTACTATAAACATAGATACAATATATATATATATATATATATATATATATATATATATATATATATATATATATATATATATATATATATATATATATATATAATATTTTCATTTACGCTCTGGTAACAAAGCAAAGCGCGGCGTTGAGTTCCGCCACTCAAAAGTATCACTAGGTTCCCAAGATCATCCTGCCTACCCTGCCATATGCGGGATACAATGTGAAACTAAAAAATAAATATTTAAACATAAGCTTATGTAGATTAATAAATAATTAACACTTTCATATTTTGTCTAATCTGGCATTAAATTTCATAATAAAAAAGTGAATTCAAAAACTAAACTTTTTTTAGACACTGGAAACTTGGGAACCTTGTGTTAAGACATTACGTTCCGATCCTCATTTTACGCCAAACCTGAGACAATGTGTGTTGAGTGGTGGAGCTTAATGCCGTAATTTATCTTGTTACCAGAGCGAAAAAATAACAATTTCATATATCATTTCTTCAAGATACGTACTTGTTATTACTTGAAGACAGCAGCGGCATGTTGGACACAGCAGTATATTCTTTTGGATGCGCAATGTTGATGGTAAACGTTGCCTTGTAGATGGGCTCGTCAAAGCACGGGAAGGCTTTCCGGGCAGATATAGCCTCAAATTGTGTTGATATGAGATACCTAAAATTACAAAATATTAGTTTTTAAAATTATAACTTTTTATAGCAGGGTACACCGCTTCGTTACGTAACGCGTTACGGCGCTAGTCCGTCCAGTTTCTCTTTCTGTCTCGCATACAACAGCGGCAGGTACATTTTGGCTCTTTCACTGTAACCCACAGCGCTAGTCGTGTTTCGGACAGACGCTTATACTTCAACTTAGATAACGACACACACTTCGCTTATTTTAACGACTTCCTCCTTATATAGGAAGATACACGTAATGCTTCAATTTCGGCAGAATTTGGGGAACGGAAGTGAAACGGAGTATCCTAACACTAGGTTCCTGATTTCCCTCTGCCTACCCTGCCATGTGCGGGATACAGTGTGAAGCGGAGAGAGGGAGAGAGGGCAGAGAATTTGAAATTGAACACTTTGTTAACAACTACAATTCTTTATCCTTCGACATCTAATAGATTCAATTCAATAAACGAATATACATATATTATTGTTTATTTTTTTCGCTTTTCGCTTTTTTTCGATGGGGAGAGGGAACCTGGGAATCTAGTATTATGACATTCTCTTCCTATTTAGATACTTTCCTTCCCAACATCCTACCCTGTTTTGGAGGCATTACGTGTTGAGTGGTAGAATTTAATGCCGCGCTTTGCCACGTTGTCGCCAGAGTGAGGAAATAAAAATAATAAATATCTATATTTTCTCCAGTGGGAATAAAGCTATAAGAGATAAAATCTTATAGGGACCGGATGTGAAACGGAGTGTCTTAACATTAGGCTCCCAAGTTCCCTCTGCCTACCCTGTCATCTGTGGATACAGCGCGAAGCTGAGTGAATAAGTGAGTGACTTAAAATCTTTACCATATTGGCGAAATTCACGTTTTTTTATAATATTAGCAATTCCATCCATAATTTTATATTACTGCCTGTTCTTATGGTCTATAGAAATACGTTATTATTTTCTTATCAAAAATAAAAAAAAAATATAAAAAAATATTAAAGCACTTACTCAGTCTTCTTGCTCGTATTATCAGTGTACGTACTGATATACGCGCCATCGAGGCCCCTCACCAAGTTACCATAAAATGGTATAGTCAGGGTATAATTCTCATTTTCCTTTAATTCTTCACTGAGAGAGATAATTAAGAAGTTCACTGTATCATTTGTTTTGATATTATTGACTCTGGGAGAGCCGCTTGGACCGACCACAGCGACTTTGTCTTCAGCTATCGAAAAGTCTTGAGCGTGAAGAACTATTTGTTGAGTGTTCTTCTTTGCTGTAAACTGAAAAACTAAGTCATTGTTATATTATTAGCAGCGTATTTAAATCCTGCTACGTTAAAAAAAATATGCTTTTAAATTTAAATTAGGCATTTTCTTTCCTAAATGTAGAAAATCTGTGAGTGTTTTTTCTTTTCTTTAGTTTTACACTGTATAATTTATACGCACAGTAAAGGAAAGAACAGATAAAAACATAGTGTCAAGACACTTCATTCCCCTCTTTCCATCTTAACTCCAGATATTTCGAGGTGAATTAATTTAAATTCAACGTCGCGCTTTGTCTTCTTATCAAAATAATGAATTGGAAATATTAAATTATTCATTCCCCCGAAAGGGATTCCAACCCACAAACAGTCACGTTGCGTTTATTGTCACGCGCTTGTGCCTTTACGCCATGGCATTTTTTTTCTTTTATTTTATAACGGTAATTAGTAGCTTTTAATATGATTAAACGGGGAACTGGCGTTCAAAATTCATCCTTTTCTATCCTTTTAGAAAGATGGCACAATAGTTACATAAAAAAAATGTATGGCAAGTTGCACGTAGCGGAAACTGCTTATTAAGTATAACTTTTCTACCATACCGGAAGTAAATATTTTTTTTATTATAAACAATTTGAATGGGATATCAAGCTGTACCAATCAATAAAACATAATGAAATCAACAATAAATATTAACAAGAGCCACTCGAAATAAATACTCAATATTCATTAATTAATTCAGTCGTTGGCTTATCTGAGTTCATTGTTATGATAATGATATATTTAAATAGAAAATATTATATCTATAGATATAAGTAAAGTATAGTTAACATAAATATATATTTGAAGGTAATTTGTGAAGCAGAAAAGCCAAGGCCGGGTGTTAAAGCGCGGCGTTGAGTTCCGCCACTTAAAACGCAATGCCTTAAATTCTGCAAGAAAGTGAAAAACGCTAGTGGAACGGAGTGTATTAACACTAGGTTCCCAAGTTCCCTCTGTCTATCCCGCCATGTGCGGGATACAACGTGAAACTGAGGCCAATTGAGGGGTAGACTCATTAGTGTAAACACGGTAATGGAATGTAGATCCAATTTCCACTCAAGGAAATGAAATAATTAATATTTATATTTTCCACGCTCTGGCACTTAGGCAGAGCGCGGAGTTGGGTTTTGCCACTTTACACGTAATATCTCCAGAATTCCTTAGAAAGTAGGGACGGAAGTGATTTTGTGTGTAAATAATGGGTTCCCAGGTTCCCTTTGCATATTCTGCTTTGAGTAGAAAAAAATCTCTTTTTCAAATAAGGTAAACTCCAAAATGTTCAAAAGCTCGATTTACATACAAATACTCATACGATCCCCAAAATTATGCAAACTTTGGAATAAATCTACAGAAGTTATACGCGCGCCTTCACACTAACACTAACAGCTGTTATTTTTTTTAAGAAGATAACGTTCCTTTCAAATGCTTATTTATGCATATCCTTTTATAAGTCTTTACTTACGGCTTTTGGGAAAGTACAATGACCTTGTGGCGATTGTGAGATCAGCCCAAAAAACAAGATGGTACATTGAAAACAAAAATATTGAATTTATTATTTAAAAGGCCTGTCGTGGCGCAGCGGCACAAGCGTGTGACTGTAAATGAAAGCTTGTGGATTCGAGGAAATGAAATATTTTTGAGTTCCGCCACTCGACATGCAATGCCTAAAGTTGCGCGTAAAGTGCGGAATGGAACGGAATGTCTCAACACTAGGTTCCCAAGTTCCCTCCCTGCCATATGCGGGATACAGCGTGAAGCTGAGTATGAGAGAGTGTTATTTAAAAGAGCCTTTTCTAAGTTAATTGACAGTCGAAACTCAAAATAATGCCTTGTCTTATTTCTCTGAAATAATTAGCAACTGTTGTGTTTACAGTTTTGCTGCTGCGCAATGAGGGCTCTAATTCTTTTAAGTATATAAGCTCGACAGGTAGTAGGTTCGATCCCCGCTTGAGGAAATTAAGTATTTTGAGTATATATTTCCTCGTTCGTTGGATTCGTTGAGTTCAGCCACTTAACAAGCAATGCCTTGAGGCATTGCTTGTTCAGCAGAAAGTGGGGAACGGAAGTGGAACGGAATGTTTTAACACTAGGTTCCCAAGTTCCCTCTGCCTACCCTACCATGTGCGGGATACACCGCGAAGCTGAGTGAGTGAATTGCTAAACTAACATTTGCCAAGTTGAGGTATTTTTTTTTGGCTAAAGGAGCTTTACTTTTGTTCTTGTTATTTATTGTAAGCCTTTAAAAATTATTTACAACTATTTAAATTTTAAGCAACAAAATATTTTTTAAATAAAATGCTAACTTTTTACCTCAGCATTGCTCAACCAGTGTCGTATTTAGGACGTTTTCCATTATTCAACATTTTTTATTCACCGAATCATTATCGATTGCATATACAATCATCGAAAAAAAAAATGTATTTTTTATCATCTGTATCGCAACACTACGTGTTTCGGGTCGACACTGTGGAGGCGTATTGCATTGAAATACAATACAAGAGAAACAAAATGTCCAAACTGGGTTATGAATAAGCGTGATTAATTTTCTATTTTTAGAGGTTAAGGACCTTTGGTCGAGTCAGACCAACTCCTGCGCAGTCAAAACAGGCTTCTGTGTTTATTTCTTTTAATAATATGATCGTTTTAGTATTTACAGTTTCTTTTTTTTTTGAATTATTCCAATTATTCTAGGGGTCGGTAAGTAATTATCATAGTCGGTAAGTAATACCGACCCCTAGAATACGTTAGTAAACACAATGTTGTGGTCTTTGGCTTCACGCTGTATCCCGCACATAGCAGGGTACGCAGAAGGACACTTCGTTTCTTTTTGAATTTGAGGCATTGCGTGTTCAGTGGCGGAACTCAACGCCGCGATTTGCCTTGTTACCAGATAAAAAAAATATATAACATTAAATAGTTCATTTGAAAATATTAAATGTGTCATTCATCGAGTGGGCATCGAACCTGTCTCGTTGAACTTGACGATTCAAAAGTGCTTGTAATTTGAATAAAGTATATTTTGATTTTTTATTTCGATTTCGATGTAAGAAATATTCCTAGTAATAAGGATAAAACCAATAAGTTTATATCATGTTAACTGTCGTTTTCTCAGTCTTTTATTTTTTTAGCTTCATACTGTATCCCGCAACGTACAAGGTGGGCGAAAACTGAGTATCTATATTTCTTAATAGAAATACCATTTACCACTTTTCGTCGAATCTCTGAGACATTGCGTTGAATGGCGTAACTCAACGCCACATTTTGCCTAGTTACCAGAGAAAGGAAACAAATATATTAAATATTTCTTTACTCCGAGTGAGAATCTATTCCACAAGCCCTGCGACACGACGGCGTCAGGTTATTTTAATGTATTTTAAAGAATTATATATGATCTATTGCGATAATAGTACAGTATGTAACCGAGAGAAGAGCGAAATTCGGGTCTACCCTTCAATATTTATATATACAGTACGTTCGACGAGTTGTGGCTACCAAAAATCATTATTCATATATTTCGGCTATTTTCCTTTTTAATTTTTCATACTTTTTAATATTATCCAAGATTAATTGAGTGTAAAGCTCAGAAAGCCTAACATTACCACGGCCACGACTTATCGAGCGTACTATATGTACATCTGACACACTTCTCATAAGTTGCAATGATAGAATAAATTCACGTGTCGCATAGGAAACCTTCGCAGTAACATTGCTTGGAGCGCTATGTGAATAATAAATACACACTGACCTCTACATACATTATATGTACTTATAAAATTGCAAGGCGCCATAGGTATACTGGTACAGTGGAGCAGTGTCTAACTGTTGTTAATGGGATACTGGTTCGATTTTGCTTAAGTAGTAGCTTAGGTATTACTTAAGCAAAATTAAACAAAAAAAGTACTGAAGCAGGTACTTGGCGTTTGGCAGAAACTTTGTGGTAGGTGTTAGTGTGATAGGCAATAAGCCAAAATTGAAGATTTCGATTAAAATCTTTAATATTATTAACATATGATCACAGTTCTGCAGGGTATGGAACTTTACATTCCTAGCTATGTAGTGCCAATCGTTGGCAAGTCACAGCCTTGGTTTGATACGTCTTGCAAACTTGCTGCTTCTGGCAAGCGCGATGCATATCGAATCTGGGCCAAGGCACTTGTCACTAAGGATCCAAAGGTGAAAACCTTAAAAAGAAAGTACAACCGTGCCTCTAGGTACTTTAAGTGGCAAATTGCCAGAGCAAGGTCCGAGCACATCGCTAAAATCGGCGAGAAGCTTGAGAGTTACTCGTCGGGAACTCGCCAGTTTTGGGCCCTCTCAAAGGCTGCACTAAACAACTTTAACCAGCCTTCGCTTCCGCCGCTGCGCACGGAGAATGACATCTTGGTCCATACGGCGAAAGAGAAAGCCGATCTTCTGGGCGCTCTCTTTGCCTCAAACTCGACTATGGATGACCAAGGAGCAACGCCGCCAACCATCCCGCGGTGTCAGAGCTCAATGCCTGACGTTAAAATCAGTCAGAAAGCTGTTAGGCGAGCTCTCTCTTCCTTGGACATTCACAAGTCGAGTGGGCCAGATGGCATCTCTCCTCTTGTGCTCCTGAGCTGACTCCGGTGCTAACGCGTCTCTTTCGGCACTCTTACTCAGTCGGCGTAGTCCCAGATTCGTGGAAGAGTGCTCTTATCCACCCGATCCCGAAAAAAGGCGATGGCTCCGATCCAACTAACTACAGGCCTATTGCTATCACCTCCCTGCTCTCCAAAGTTATGGAGAGCTTAATTAATAGCCAGCTCTTGGTTTATCTAGAGGATCATCGATTGATTAACGACCGCCAATATGGCTTTCGTCAGGGTCGCTCAACCGGTGATCTTCTGGTTTACCTAACCCACCGCTGGGCTGCAGCTATTGATAGTAAGGGAGAGGGCCTGGCAGTTAGTCTGGACATGGCGAAGGCCTTCGATCGTGTGTGGCATGGGGCGCTCCTTGCGAAACTTCCATCTTACGGGCTTCCCGAGAATTTATGCAAGTGGATCGCTAGCTTTCTCACTGGGCGCAGCATCAAGGTCGCTGTCGACGGTTTTTGCTCTGAATTCATGCCCGTGAACGCTGGCGTCCCCCAAGGCTGCGTGCTGTCCCCTACGCTATTTCTTCTGCATATCAATGATATGTTGGAGGACTCTAACATACATTGTTATGCGGATGATAGTACTGTGGACGCTGTATACTCCGGCCGTGCAAGTCTTTCTCGGGAAAACGTCGACCAGTGCCGAAATCAACTTGTGTCTTCCGTTGAGGCATCCCTCAATAATGTCTCCGTATGGGGTGAAAAGAACCTAGTTCAATTCAACCCCCGGAAGACACAAGTCTGCGCGTTAACCACTAAAAAAACCCCATTTGTCGTATCACCAGTTTTCGAGAACACTCCCCTTAAAGCCGCGCCCTGCATCACTATATTGGGCCTTAGCTTTTCGAGCGACTGCCAGTATCGCGATCATCTGGAAAGCATGGCCAAGTTGGCCTCGAAGAAACTGGGGGTCATCAGCAGAGCGAGACAGTATTTCACGCCAAAACACCGTCTGGCCCTGTATAGGGCCCAGGTTCGGCCTCATATGGAATACTGTTCTCACCTCTGGGCTGGTGCACCCCAGTATCAGCTTGAACCATTTGATCGCGTACAACGTAGAGCCGTTCGAATCGTTGGGGACCCAATGATCTGTAAGGGGCTTGACACTTTGGCTTTGCGTAGAGACGTATCTTCACTGTGCGTTCTCTACCGCATTTATCACGGGGAGTGTTCTGAAGAACTGTTTGACTTGGTACCTGCCGCCGAATTTTCTAACCGCACAGTACGCCACAAGTTACTGTACCATCCACAACATCTGGATATGTGGCACTCTACTACTGTGCGGTTTCGTAGGAATTTCCTTCCACGCACCATACATCTCTGGAACGGCCTACCCGCGGCAGTATTTCCAGGTCGATACGACATGGGTACCTTCAAAAAGCGCGTCTACGTACACCTCAAAGGCCGGCAACGCACCTGTAGCTCCCCTGGTGTTACACGGGGCCGTGGGCGACGGTTATCACTTACCATCAGGTGACCCGTACGCTCGTTTGCCTTGCCTTTTCCATAAAAAAAAAAAAAACCGTTGCATCCCGCACATGGCAGAGTAGGCAGAGAATTGTGATGACTGTCTGTATAAGGAAGACATATTAAAATGATCCTAACCTAGTATAGTGTTTGTTTTATTTCAATTGGTTTGTAAATAACAAGTTATATTAATATTAATCTAAAATATTTGATTCGACAAAATTCCTACAAATTTTTATTTACTTGGTGATAATGTTACGAGAACGCGAATAGAATAGATATTAGTAAATAACATTGTGTAATTTAAGCGGGCGAAGCCGCAAGCGGGTTGCTAGTATTCAATATTTCGTTTCATCTAGCGGAGATTGCACCTCCAACCTGTAACCTGTAACCCGTACAAGGCAAAACGCGGCGTTGAGTTCCGCCACTCAACACGCCTCAAATTCGACGGAAAGTCGGGACGTAAGAGAACGGAGTGTCTTAACACTAGGTTCCCAAGTTCTCTCTGCCTACCCTACCATGTGCGCGATACAGCGTGAAGCTGAGTAAAGTAGTAGATTAATTATACATCACTTCGTCACACCAGTGACTAGAAATTTTCAAACCATTCATTTAAAATAAATATATAAAAGAAAATGAGATCGAGTTCAGGTCAGTAGGTTACAGCGTACGTTTAAAATTAAATGCAGATTGCACGCTACGTAAAGAGCCTGCTTATTTATCTATGTTTGTACTGATTTAATAACGTTCAAGTTTGTTTCGGTTAACGCTCTTATCTCGGGAACTATATTTCCATGAAATTTAGTTTGCCAGGGATTTCGAAGGCGATATGTCGTTTTATCCGTGTTTTTGGTAAATGAAAAACTGTTACTTTATCATTGGAATATGAGAGTCAGTTTCGCTGTCTTCTATATTGTAATATGGAAAAGTAGAAAATTTGGTACTTATATAGGAAATCGGGCGGGAAATCAAAAACATTCCATTTGAACTTAGATGGAGTATCCAGTCATATATCTAGACATAATTATACCTATCTAGATATTTGAGAACTTTCTAATTCCAGAATTTCTCTCTCTCTCTCTCTCACTCTCAGCTTCACGCTGTATCCCGCACATGGCAGGGTAGGCAGAGGGAACTATTATTTATAAATAATCTGTAATTCCAGAATTAAAGATAATTTGTAAATTTTATAATAAGATTAATTGCCGTAACAGACCACCGAACAGAACCTCGACCTTGGTTCACCATCGACCATGGTTTCTAGGCGATCTATGCTTCACGCGATCGATCATGGTTCGATGGTGAACCAAAATCGACGTTCGGTTCGATCGTCTGTTACGGCTATAGCTAATCAAAAATCGAGGTATTCCTTTCAGCCTAATAAAAAAATATATGAACACGCAAGTATAGTTACAAGCTTATCTATCATGTGAATCCAACAACATCAATGAACATCATTATATGGTATTATATTTCGCTTTTACGCCTTCCCAATATCAAGTATTTATTTATAATTGTTCACCGATAACGTAAATATTGGTACAGCAAATACATGTTTATGTAAATTACTTAAAACTTAGTACTCTCTTAGCTTCACGCTGTATACCGCACACGGCAAGGTACGCAGAGGGAACTTGGGAACCTAATGTTAAGATACTCTGTTCCACTTCCATGCTCCACTTTCCGACGAATTTGAGGCATTGCGTGTTGAGTGGCAAAATTCAACGCCGCGTTTTTGCGTTATACCAGAGCGAAGAAATGAAATCATTAAGTATTTAATTTGACAATATTAAATATTTAATTTCTCCGAGTGGGAATCGAACCCACAACCTGTCGTTTACACTCTCACGCTTGCGCCGCTTCGCCACGATGGGCCACTAAAACTTAATAGAAATCAGATATTGCTAGCCTTACTGTATATCCCGCATAGAGTCTAGTGTTAAAACATTGTTCCCCACGCAGTGACGGAACTCAACGCTGCAAACTGTATTGTTACCAGAACAAGAGAATTAGAATATTTATTCCCCCAGGAAGAATCAAATCCAACACTAGCAGGCTGAAATAGAGTCCCTCTGGTTGTACCGCAAAGGTAGGTACAGTATACGATAAAGTTGTTAGGCTTGATAAGCATTAGAAGACTGTCAGGTTGACAGTGAGTTGCAGTTCTGTTGAAATAGGACGGCATTATTTTACTTATACATATGGAATATTAACTTCGAAATAATAATATAGAAGCATGTGGTGTGGCGCAGGAGCGTATGACTGTAAAAGCGACAGATCGTTGGTTCGATCTCTACATCAGAAAATTATACGCTCTGGTAACAAGGTAAAGTGTACCACAATTCGACGGGAAGTGTGGAACGGAAGAGTCTTAATGGGAACAGAGTGTCTTAACACTAAGTTCCTAGGTTCCCTCTGCCTACTTTTATATGTGAATGACACAGTGTGAAGTTAAAAAGGACCTACATTTTTTGTGTCCATGTTGGACATAAAAAAAAATTTTTTCAAAAGACAATAAAAAATAAATCAACTTAACGATACTTATGGTTAATTAAATGTGTCGTATTTTACTATAAAAATAAATACAATACATTGTTAAGAATATTTTTATTTCTTTCAACATTCTAAATTTTATTGGAATTGCCTCATTAAAAACTAGTGATGACACAAGAGAGATTAATATGATATTTAGGTTTACGATGTTTCCCGCAGATAGCAGGATAGATAGCAGACGGAACCTTGTGTTAAGACATCCTGAGTAGAATGGCAGCACTTGACGTCTTCAATAAATTTAATTTCAAACATTTTTTTATTCAGCTCACACTGTATCTAGCAAACAGAACTTGGTAACCTAGTGACTTATCACTAGGTTATCAAGTTCCCTTTACATATTTGAAAATATTAGCTATATGGGAAAAGCGAGAAATATGACGGAGTGTCTTAACAGTCATCGTCATATTTTCCGCTTTTCCCCGAATTTAAGGCAATACGTGTTTTTTTTTTATAGCTTCACGCTGTATCCCGCCCGAGGCAGGGTAGGCAGAGGGAACTTGGGAACCTAGTGTAAAGACACTCCGTTCCACTTCCGTTTCCCACTTTCCGCCGAATTTGAGGCATTGCGTGTTGAGTGGCGGAACTCAACGCCGCGCTTTTGCCTTATTACCAGAGCGAAGAAATGCAACATTTAATATTTAAATCGAAAATATTAAATATTTCACTTCCTCGACTGGGGATCGAACCCAGAACCTGTCGGTTACAGTCACACTCTTGTGCCGCTGCGCCACGACAGGCCTCTAGTCAGGCAATACGTGTTGAGTGTGGATACTCAACGCCGCACTTTGCCTTGTAACTGGAGTGAAGAAATGAAATTATTAAACATTTCATTTTCTAGAGCGGAGATCGAACCCTGTTAACCTGTCGCATTTACAGTCACACGTTTTTGCCGCTGTGCTCCGACAGGTCTAGAAGCCTCTAAAACGTCAGGAATTTAAGTAATACATTCGTATATATATTCGTATATATATTTGGCGTTTAATTTATTATCTATATTTGGCCGCCTCTTTTCTGATGTCATTGCAATAATATCTTTTGTGACTCATATGAAATATTTAGAAAAAACTACGTTCTCTTCCAGTCCCATATAGTTTTTATTTCGCAACTGAGATCCGTTAACGTTCTTTAATCTATGAGATGAATAATATTTAACAAATTTATACTTGTGGGGAACAACAAATCTATAAAGTGGAGAACGGAAGTGGAACGGAGTGTCTTAACACTAGGTTCCAGGGTTCCCTCTGACTGCCCTGCCTCGTGCGGGGTACAACGTGAAGCTAAAAAAAAATAAAAAAATCAATACTTATAATAAATCTGTAACTGATCACTGTCTGTACATAAATTATATAAAAAAATCTTATAGGCGACGCTTATTAATGTAATACCTAGGGCCCAAGTTGATTTTTATCTGTTTGTCTGTGCGCTTGTACGTGCTAACTTCAAAAACGGCTAACCAGATTTAATTTTTAACCTTTCTCACCTCACTTTAACTATATTTTTTTGTCTTTGTTCTATTTAAATTGTTTGATAAAAATAAATGTTACCACAAATTAAAACATTTAGTTCTTTAGAATTGCTTTTATTCATTGAGCTGAACTTTTACTTATATTGATTATTGATATTATTGATCAGATATTGTCTTAAAAGTGAGAATGTGATTAGAAAGAGAAATTAATTGAGATTATTAAATTGCGCGGTTCCGCTAGATTTATACTATTTGTATAATTCTAGCGGGCGAAGCCGCGGGAGGGTCGCTAATCTATATACATGAAAGAAGTCCGGTTAATAACGTTTCTCTCAGAAACTACCTCTTTAAGTTAAGTTATATATATATATATATATATATATATATATATATATATATATATATATATATATATATATATATATATATATATATATATATATATATATATATATATATATATATATATATATATATATATATATATATATATATATATATATATATATATATGTATATATATATATATATATATATATATATATATATATATATATATATATATATATATATATATATATATATATATATATATATATATATATATATATATATATATATATATACATATATATATATATATAGTAAAATACATGCTATTAAATATCAAGATAATCATTTCGATATATCCAGTGGACATACAATGGTGCCCCAATACATCTGTTAGAGATACTTTTTACTAGAGCGAGGTAAAGAAAAATATTAAATATTCCATTCCCTCTATAGGAAATATTTCCGGTCGTGGGCACCACGATGACATCAAAACTAGAACATAGAACACAACCCTACCAGCCATGAACCTCACAACCTTACTAGTTATAAAAAATATTTTTTGCTTTATACTGATAACGTATGATGACGTGTTGTGTTAGATAAGTGTGTAAATTGTTTATGATATTTAAAACATTATTTGCATATTTTTAACCATAAAAACACTACCGTAGCGCAGCGGCAGTGTCTGATTGTAAACGTGAACATTCTGGGTACGATTTTCGTTTGGGGACCACAATCACCCTAGTGACCACTTTATGTCGAATATTAGGCGGAGAGGTAGGGTAGAGTGCGGTTTTTTAATTGATACCAAATAAGACTATCGATTCCAACGTCATGAAATACCAGGACAAGTCCAAAATTGTTAATATTAAAAAACGAAAACTCATAGAAATTAAAAAAATAAATAAATAATTTGTACGATTAACAATAATACTTCTTCAGCCTCTCAGTAATACATTGAATGATTGAAGGGACGAGCAGTAAATATAACATTTCTTAACATCTTGTAAAAAATCAGCATGTGAATTGGAAAAGATGGGGCCGGATGGTCCGTGCCCACCCCAGTATAGTCCTGTGACCCTAATATAATACTAACAAAAAATTAAGCCTGAGTAATAAAAAAGGCAGATTTGTTAATAGCCAAAACATAAAAGGAGAAAACTCTTGTAGATACGAACAAACCAGCCAATTTCAGACATACTTACCAAAATATCAGCGACTCCAAAGAAGCTAAAGTTGCTAGCAGGATCTATATCGTATGCTAGCCTCAGATCGTAGTGCGAGGGAGCGAGGTCGCCGGGCAGCAGGTACTGGGAACTGAGCTGGACTGCTGCCAGCAGGACGAAGGCGGTGTGCCACCCCATTATGATCTCTGGAACAATGAGTTTGTTGATAAGTGACTGACTTAATATAAGCTAAAATTACATTATATAACAGTGTCAGCATGTAAACTAAAAAAAAGAAAAAACTAAAAAGCTTTGAAAGATAAAACGTGGCGTTGATTTCCGTTTTTTAATAGGCAATGTCTTAAAAATTCAACAGGAGAGTGTTTTAACACTAGTTTCCTAACGTGATTTCCGAGAGAACGGGAAGCTTTTTAAGCTTTTATCTTCACAGTTAGTATTTTAACTTAAAAAAAATCATAATTTATAAATTTTAGATTTTCCAGTATAAACTTAGGTTTCAACTACTTTCTTAACACAATCTCAAAGAGCAAAGAACGAAACTAAATATGACTATGTCCTGGTACCATAAAACTCCAAATTAACTGAACAATATGATCTCATCAATAAAAAATCATTAATACTATTAATAATAACAATTATAGATAATAAAAAAGTTAATTAAACAAAATATTAAAATAAAACTTCTCCGACTTACATAAAAAAACAACCAACAGCTCCAAAGCAACTGACGCGAGTGGCAACCGATAGAATGCAAATTTATATATATTCATTTACCCAACAATATATGTAAAGTATTCACATCAATATCATAATTACCCATGAAGTAAAGGCTTTTTTCGTAGCTTCACGTATGTGACAGAGTAGAAAGGAAACTTAAGTCACTCAGAGAACCTAGTGTTCGGACACTCCGTTTTCCACTTTTAACCAAACTTGAGGCATTGCGTATTGAATTTAGGAACTCAACGCCGCTCTTGGCTTCGTTGCTAGAACGAAGAAATTTAAATATAAAGTATTCAATATTTCGAGTGGGGATCGAACCCACAACCTGTACGATAGTACAGTGACACGCTTGTGCCGCTGCGCCACGATCGACTTTAACATATTTTTTTTTTTCAAGTTAAATAAAATTGTGCCGCAACAAATATAATCTCTATCTAGTAACCTTCTAAGGCGCAATTAAGGTATGCCTGACTGAACTCGAAAATTGTTAAAATTATATTTATTATTTAAATTAGACAAAACGCGGCGGTTAACTACGACATTGAAGTTAACCAACAGATATCTGACAAACAGAATTAAGTACCCTAGCGATAGATATAGCATATGCATATAGAGATATAGATAGATGAGAATCTAAGAAAAAATATATAAAAAAGAAAACATAAATAACAAACAATTACATACAAAATATTACAAAATAATGTATAGATATGACACTGACCCAATATTTTCTAATGTTCGTTGTACACCCGCACCATACTCTATGTCGATGATAATTTTAACTGTTTATTGTACTACTAGCGGTCAAACGCGGCTTCGCCTGCTTTGACTCATTCTTATAGAATTAGATTTAATTTCATCTTCACGCTGTATCCCGCACATGGCAGGGTAGGCAGAGGGAACTTGGGAACCTAGTGTTAAGAAGTTCGGCACTTTCCGCCAAATTTGAGGCATTGCGTGTTGAGTGGCAGGACTATAAGCGCGAGCGAAGAAATTAAAATATTAAACATTTCATTTCTTCGAGTGAGTATCGAACACACAACTTGTTATGATTACAGTCTCACGTTTGGGCTCCTACCACGGCAGGCCAGATACTGTGAAAATATATCGTGGCGCAGTGGCACAAGCGTGTGACTGTAACCGACAGGTTGTGGGTTCGATTCCCGCTCGAGGAAATGAAATATTTAACATTTTCAATTTAAAATATTTAATGTTTTTATTTCTTTGCTCTTGTACAAAGCAAAACGCGGCGTTGAGGTCTGCCGTAATGTTAGGTTTTTAAGTTACCTCTGCCTACCCTGCCATTTGTGGGTTACAGCGTGAAGCTGAGAGAGAATTTTTGCCTAAAGTATAGCAAAAATCATCCTCAAAAACTTTCACATTTATAATACTAGTATGTAAGATAAAGTAACAGTATCTCTACACAATCAAACAAAATTTAAAATAAAAAAAAACTGCTGACGAAAATATCACCATCTCATCTTGTGCCTTTGAAAATCTAATCGATTCAATCATTTAGAAGCCACGATGTCACAGACAGACGGACAAGTCAAATTTATACCACTCCAGTTCTTGCGTCGAGTGTTAAAAATTGAAGTAGCCTTTTTAATTAAAAAATAAACAAAAATAACTTTATTCACAAAGTCGATAAATCTGAATTCGATATCCTCAATAACCGTAGAAAAGGCTAATACAATTTAATTTTTTTATGTAAATATCTATAGGTATTTGTATATCTGCGTATTATATAAAACTCTATATTATGAGCTAAATACCATATTAATATAAAAAGAAAGAGAAAAAACAACGAATGAACCGTCCTAGAGCGAAGGGTTCTTAGTTCAATCTCCAGTTGGGGTAATTATATCATGGAATTATTTTTGCCCTAGAACTGAGCGAGTCTTTTTTCAACTTCACGCTATATTCTGCTCATGGCAAGGTAAGTTGAGGGAACTTGGGAACCTAGTGTTAGGACACTCCGTTACGTTCCCCACTTTCTGCCGAATTTGAGGCGTTGCGTGTTGAATGGCGGTACTCAACGCTGCGCTTTGCCTTGTTACCAGAGCGAAAAAATGACATTAAATATATAATTTGAAATTATTAAATATTTAACGTCCTCGAGCGGGTATCGAACTCACAACCTGTCGTCACTTCAGCTCTTTCTGCTCGCTCGGTCTATTCCGCCCGACTGTTTATCGATAGAAATACAAGTATGCATTACTCTTACGAGGTCAGCATAGTCATTAATGGGTCCGCTGTACTCAGTTAGAAACCAGGCTTTTAATATAGTAAATTGTATACACGAGCTTAATTTGAATATTGACATAGTAATATGGTAATAATTTTAACTGCCGTATTTATTAACTAAGTGTAAAGTTAAAGTGTCATTTTTCCCTATACCTAGATAGGTACACCAATTACGCATTTAACATTCTCGGCGACCGTGATCAATAGTGTCTGACTGGCGTCACAGAAATTATTTATACGGCTTTATTCCATGACATTGTTTTTATTGATTTTAGTATTCAATTAGAAATAAATGTATAATCATTTTTCACGTAATATTTCATCTTTGGCTTCGTCGGTACACGTACTGCGGGTCCGAGGTTGTTCGAACTGTAGTTAAGTGAGATTTAATATATTTTTTTTAATTTTCCTGAGTAACTGCTGTTGAGACAAATAAAAAACTACCAGTGTTAAAACACTCTGTTCTGTTCTTAATTTTCCGCCAAAATTAAACTACTGCGTGTTGAGTGGCGGAGCTCAACGCCGCACTTTGCCATATTATCAGAGCGAAGAAATGAAAATAATTAATTTCCTCGAGCGGATATGCGAACCGATAACCTTTACACACACGCTTGTGCTTCTGCGCCACGACAAGCCTGTAAACAATCTTAACTACACTAAAAGTATCTATATATTGGCAAAAACAACCTCAATGTACGTACAATACTAATATGCATTAAATACATAAAATTAATTTCCCGTGCCAAGGCGACTTACTTGAGAGGCCGCGAACCTTTGACTTGGATGATATCGTCTTTCGTAATCATTATACATTTAGGCAAAGTTTTACAAAAGGAAGAATGACTTGCATATTGATTATTGATTATTAAAAATTGAGTTCAGCTTGAGGGCTGCACAGTTACCTGCCATTTTGTTTGGTAGGCCTACATATATTATATATTTTATTTGAAAACGATAAAAATTTCAAGTAATATCATTTTTAATACGTTAAAAACAAAAAAGGTGACTGTAAAAGCGCGACAGGTTGTGGGTTCGATCCCCACTCGAAACGAAATATTTAATATTTGCATTTCTTCGCTCTGCCAACAATGCAACGCACGGCGTTGGGTTCCGGCACTCAACACGCAATGCCTTAAATACGGCGAAAAGTTGTGTTTCGGTAGAACGTAAAAATAGTAATGAGTTTCCACACCAGTTCTTCATTTGAAAAATACATATATGCTATGGTCTATATAAAATATTTATTTTAATATTTAAACTGAGTTTAACTTTTCTGAATCCCTATTGGTTGGAAACAGAACAGAGTGTCTTAACACTAGGTTCCCAAGTGCCCTATGACCAAATTGCTATGTGAGTGACACAGCGCGACGTTGATAATAAAAAAATCTTTTGTTTCATTAGCGAAAACGCTTTAAACGAGTTACGTGCATATGCTTAGCGTCACGCTGTATCCGTAGGCAGAGGGAACTTGGGAACATAGTGTTAAGACACTCCGTTCCATTCTCCACTTTCTGCCGAACTTGCATATACACGTATATTTTAAAAGATACATACATGTATATACACGTAACTCATTTAAGCCGTTTTCGCTGTACAAATTACATTATGTTAAGATTGATAAGTTTTTTCCTCGAGTGGGTATCCAAACTCTAAAAGAGTAAATGAGCACTGTCTGTACGTAGAAGATAGATAAAAAAATATCTTATACGGGACGCTTGTTAATGAAATCGGGCCTAAGAAATCTTCCGCTTGTCTTTGTGCTTCAGACATAAATGCAGTTTCCACAATTATATTTTGGCAACTTTTCTTCAACATTTAGTGTTTAATTTCAATTGGTTTAAAAAATAAAACAAAATACGTCAATTTAAAAGCGCTAGTAGGTATAATATTTATATTAAAATATGACACACTGCCATCAAACGAGGACCATAAACAACAGTGATTCATAATTGCTTTTTATTTACATATCACAGTTACAATTTTCCTTATCGTCGAGATCTTTATTTATACTTTTTATGTAAAGACACAAGCCTTCATTTATATAAATTTAATAGATATTGATAGAGGTGTGTCAAGGGAACTCCGAGAGACATTAGACAAATAAGGTGTAGAGATGAGACCCGTTCTTAACGTACATTGCGTCCAAAACAACTTTCATGCAAAGTAACTGAGCTACTGCATCGGCAGTTTAGAAAAAACAAGGCAAACGAGCGTACGGGTCACCTAATAGTGAGTGATCACCGTCGCCCACGGCCCCGTGGAACACCAGGGAGTGTACATATACAGGAGTAGATAGACTCGCTTTTTGAAGGAACCCATGGTTAATCAGCACTGTCTGTACTTTACACAACAGCAGTTCAGTACGATTTTTATAGTTATATCCCTATAATAAGCACTAATAAGCACTGATAGTAAAGTAAGTAGTAGAAGAGAGTAGTATTGCAAGAAGACACTCTGTTCCCATTAAGACTCTTCCGTTCCCCTCTTTCCACTGAACTTGAGCCATTGCATTTGCGTTAGTGACCGAACTCAACATCGCGTTCTGCCTTGTTTGTGAAGAAATAATAATATTAAATATTTCTTTTCTTCGAGTGGATATCGAACCCACAACCTGTTGTGTTACGACAAGCCATATTTTTTACGTCATTTGTAATAAAGTATTCATTAACGGCACTTATAAGGTATGATTTTAGACCTTTAACGGGAAATCCCCGCGCTTCGCCTGGAGCCAAGTGAATGTAACTTTCAACTTATGAAGTCGAAATTAATATTACGAATATAGCCTTTATATAAGTAATAATAAGTTAAAAGTCTTTGATATTGAATATTAAAAAGTGTATCATTAGAAATCGCCGAATAATTTGTGACATTACTTTAATACAATCAATCAACTCAATGAATAGAGTATTTCTTTAATAAGATATTGTTAAAATGATATAATAATGTAACAATTATATTATATATTATTATGTTATATTAGGAAAAAATATAACGCCAAATTCTCTACCAACAGGTAGATTAGAAAGATACTTAAGAAATTGGTTTTGTACTGGTATTTAGTAAAAAATACTACAAATTAAAATGCATTTAAAAATATTAATATGTAAAAAAGAAATACTTTTATTTAACATTATGTAAATGGTACTTCCTTTTTTCATTATTGCACAATCTCAATTACCTGATAGCTCGATACAAATGCTGCTTCAAATAAAGCACTATAACTGCACTTTCTCTTCCAACAACATTTTGCACAATATTTTGCTTGTAAAAAGCGTAACTAGCTAATCTAGTTGGTCGTTGTAACAGCATGTTTTCAATTTTGACAGATAATTTAGGAAATTACTTTATTTTTTTTTAATTACATTTTGTTTGCCATGAATTCGTGTGTTTTGTGATTTAACATTTGTTCAGTTTCTCGCTGTATTGAGTTTACAGGGAAGGTGGTAGGAACCTAGTGTAGGGATACTTCCTAATTCTTAAGACGTTTTGTGGTATAATATAAATGAAAAAATTCGTTACCCCGCTTGGGAACCTACAAACAACGTGTTCAAATTTAGGTACTGCGCCGCTGCGACGCGACGCGACGAACTCAGTAGAATTACATAATATTTTGTTGCTGCTTTGGACAGATTAGCGAAGAGCTATGAAAAAAAGTTATGAAGATAATGTAGAAAGTTTTTGAAGAGGCCTGTCGTGGCTTACAGGCACAAGCGTTCGACTGTAAGCGTGATAGGATATGAGATCGTGCCCCACTCGAGACATAAAAATATTTATATTTTTTCATTTTTAATATAAAAAAAATATTTGAGTTTCACCACTCAACACAAAATGTGGAAAGTGGGGAACGCAACGGAGTGTCTTAACACTAGGTTTCCAAGTTTTCCCAAGTTCCCTTTGTCTACTCAGCCACTTGTGGTATTCAGCGCTTAATAAAGTTTCTTAACGTTATTCTCAATGATCCGTTATAGATTGAAGTGCCGAAGGGACGTATTAATATACAAATGTTCTATTGTTTACATGATTTTAAGCAATTTGATTACATTTAAACATTTATTATATTTAACAGAACTAAGGTTATGGGCTCGGGCCGAGCCAATCGAGGAAATGAAATATTTTCAGATATTCTATAATTAATATATTATTGTTATTTTCATTTCTTCACTCTGGTACAAGGCAAAACGCAGCGTTGAGATCTGCCACTCAACACGCAATGCCTCAAATTCGGTGGAAAGTGGGGAACGAAAGTGGAACGGAGTGTCTTAACACTAGGTTCCCAAGTTCCCTCTGCCTACCCTGCCCTGTGCGGGATACAGCGTGAAGCTGAGAAAAGAAGCAAAAAAAATAATATTCTATCCCTGAGTAGATATTGAACCTAGAACTGCGTTAACAGTCATACATATAATACATACATATGTACCAACTTCAAAGAGATGATGACATAATATTATTGTAAATATGTATTTTATAACTATGACGTAATAAGCACGAACTGGCAAAGCTGGCAAAATATGCGAAGGTACCGTGTACGTAAGTGTTATTCCACACTATATAGGAAATAAATACTAAATTATTTTTTTTTACGGAAAAGACGGCAAACGAGCGTACGGGACACCTGATGGTAAGTGATCACCGTCGCCCACGACTTCATGTAACTCCAGAGGAGCTACAGGGTATGTTGCCGTCCTTTAAGGTGGAAGGGGCATCGGGGCCCGGCGTTACCTAATGCGAAACGCAGTGGCCAAAGCCACTACTTAACGTCGGTCTTAAATGCCGGGGGTGGTAACAATCCGGTCGAGTCTGCCCATGCGTGTTGCCATTGCTGACAACGTGACTCTACCACACGCAAATGTAAAAAACGTATAAAAATCCTGCTACGTTCAAATTTCTATACACTTTTCTCTCTCTCAGCTTCACGCTGTATCCCACACTAGTCAGGGTAGGCAGAGGGAACGGAAGTGAAACCTAGTGTTATGACACTCCGTTCCACTTCCGTTCCCCACTTTCCGCCGAATTTGAGGCATTGCGTGTTGAGTGGCGGAACTCAACGCCGCGCTTTGCCTCATTACCATACACTTTTAATTTAAAATTTAGTAAATTAAATATAATTCGTGATAGAAATAACTAAAATAATGTCGTTAATGACTAGAGCCTACCGTGACACGGAGGCACAAGCGACTGTAAACACCACAGGTTTTGGGTTCGATCCCCACTCGAGGAAATAAAATATTTAATAGTTTCCTTTCACTCCGCCACTCCTATTTATTATTTTCAATTTAAATATTTAATGTTTCATTTCTTCGCTCTGATAACAGTGCAAAAGCGTGGAGTTGAGTTCCGTCACTCAACACGCAATACCTCATATTCGGCGGAAAGTGGGGAACGGAAGTGTAACGAAGTGTAACGAAGTGTCTTAAAACTAGGTTCCCGGGTTTCCTCTGACTACCCTGCCTCTTGAATGTGAAAGCTGAAAAAAAACCCCGCCACTCAACATGGAACGCCTCAAAAAAGTGGAGAACTGAAGTGAATTTAAGGAACAAATTGTCTTTACCTAAGGTTTCCAAGTTCCCACCTATCCCGCTATGTGCGGGATACAGCGTGAAGCTAAGGTAAATATATTTACAAAGTGGTGACACTAAGCTCACTTCCTGCCGAATACAGTGTTGACGTTAAAGTAGTTAATGTGTTGTGTATCAAGGCGCGTGATTTTTACTTCATCGTATCAAACCATGCATAATGGTTTCACCATCCATATCCATAACCGATACACTTATTTTGAGAAAATCATATTAACTTTATTTATTTATTTCATTTAGATTTAATTCATAGGCCTGTCGTGGCGCAGCGGCACAAAGGTGCGACTGTAAACCACATGTTGGTGGATTCGATCCCCACTCGAGGAAATGACATATTTAGTATTTGCTAATCAAATATTTAATGTTTTCATTTCTTCGCTCTGGTAATAAATCAAAAAAAGTAGAATAAAATTAAGTAATTGTTGCGGCGGCGTTGAGTTCTCAACTCAACACGCAATGCCTTAAAATTCGGCAGAAATTGGGGAACGGAACGGAGTGTCTTTACACTAGGTTCCCAAGTTCCCTCTGCCTACTTTGCTACGTGATAGAGAGTGAACCTAAAAATATATTTAATTGTTTATGTTTAAACTAAAGTCACTGTTATATCCCAGTGACGTTGGACTGTGAATGTGAATGCAATGTTCATGGATTCTGTTCCCGCTTGGTGAATAAATAATTTGAATATCCTCACTGCGAATGACAAAGAAAAAGGGAAAAGGTGTTTCTTTAACACCAGGTATCCTCTGTCTACTTGTAGGGAGATTGGGAGTTTAGTTTAGTTTTTTTAGTTTTTTTTATTTTTTTTATAGGGAGTTTCCTGTATACCACACATGGTAAGGTAGGTAGAGGGAACTTGGGAACCTAGTGTTAAGACACTCCGTTCTGTTATTCTTTTATATACAAAATATATATTTAAATAAGCACAGACTATTTAGATAAGTTTGATTAAATGTCATTATGATATTGAACTTGCCGTCAAGTCACGATCCGCTTTCGTAATAGAAACGCTACAGACACAACCAGTCTGAATGGGAATTTCAAATTATACTGTTATAGCCCTGTAGGCACAGTGGCGGTGGACAAGTATTACTAATAGTGGATTCAAATACTAAATACCATCCTTGTTTTAAAATTAAAAAAATAAGATTCTATATTTATGATACAAGTAACAAATTATGGAAAAAAAATCCAGGAACACTATATGAAGCATGTGTGAAGGTTGATAACAGTGGACAAGGCGAATGAGGACTTTACATATGTATCGCCTTCACTTATTGATTGGAATAACGAAATTATAAAAATTTTAACAGGGTTGCAAGGTAAATGGTAGGGTACAAAGAGAGAAATTGGCAATCTAGTGTCAAGACACTTTGTTGCATTCCCCAATTTCCGCTGACTATGTAGAATTACGCATTGAGTGACGGAACTCAGCGCCGCCTCTTGCGTGGTTACTAGAGCGAAGAAATGAAAACATTAAATATTTAATTTCGTTTAAAGTCACACGCTCGGCATCCTGCGCCACGACAGAAGCCGGAGCCCTTCCCGTATAAATGAAGTATCGATCACAAAAATATTTTTTTAATACAAACGAATCGATAAGCTTCTAAGATAAGCGCGATCAATCAAACAAATTTAACTGAAAACAGTTATAATATAACAGTAGAAGTATAGGCTTAATTTTACAACTCCGTATTGCACGTAACATGTGAAAGTAAATACAAACACGTCAAGCGACATTGTTATTAAATATTAGCATCCATTTAGGAAAGCTCTTGTCATATAAGAAACGATTAAGTGTAAAGAGCTCTTGTTATAATATGTGACTGTTTTGATTCTCACTCGAGGAAATTAAATATTTAATATTATCAATTTAAATATTTAATGTTTTCATTTCTTCGCTTTGGTATAAGGTGAAACGCGGCGTTGAGTTCCGCCACTCGTAACACTAGGTTCCCAAGTTCTCTCTGCCTGCTATGTCGGGATTAAGCTGAGTAAGCTCTTGTTGTGCATTGTTACGATAGATTAATCTAATATCTATATTTTAATCAAAATTTGATGGACTTTTAGCTTTTTTTTTTAGCTTCACGCTGTATCCCGGATATGGATATATGGACTTTTAATGTGACTGAATTAAATATTATTTTTATTGTTAATTTATTTATAGTAATAAGGTACAGTTATATATATTTTTAAAGAAAACGTATAAGATTTTGATGGAAACGGAATTTGCTCCCGCGCCTCTTTGGTAGCCGCCCAAGCTTTCTGATCAACTATGCCATACGTTCTTATATGGCAACGGTCAAATTCTGATACGCTTTTTTCAACTTATTTATGTTGTTAGTCTTTGACTAAGTGTGGAATACTGCTTTGAATATGTCAAAAAAGGGTCTTGTCTTACCTACTGACTACGGAACTCTAAAAGAACACGATTCATTTTAATTGTGGCTTTAGTTCCTCTCTGGTAAATAAATTTTCATTTATTAGGAATTCAACAATGTTTTAAGAACGTAGTTCTCTTAAGTTCTCTTTTTTCCATCAATTTTAAAGAAAAATTATGGAAAAAAAGAGAACGGAAACCAACATAAACAACTTGAACTTTTTTAAGCGTGATGATGATATATATAAGTCTCCGGCCAAATCACATAAATTTAACTATATGAATAAAAAAAGAATCTTAGACTTGGCTCTGCCTAAAATAATTATAGAAGAAAAAAATGATTTTTATAGAGAAACAAAGAGCTTCATCAAGATTTACAGGATATTTTTAGTTGAATAATTTTGTTTTCTAACTAGGTTTTACGGTTCTCATCAGGGTACCCAGGTACGTGAAAATTGGTCATACATAAGTCACTTATACCATGTACATACGTCAATAGAAAAGGCTCATCACACTAATTAACTTTTGTTAAAGCGATATTTTCTTTTTATTTTCAGGTTTTCATACAAAATATTTGTACATCAAAAGAAGAATCCCATCACGTTGGATACATTTTAAGGCAGTATGTCAATATCTATGATACATCAAGTATTCCAGATATTTTTAATCAGATTTAATGATTATATCTAACTCTGTACTATTTTGATAGATGTAGTGAGTGAGTCAGTGAATGATTGAATCAGTGTCGAAATAATAGAATTCTACTATCACATAACTTCGGAAATATGTAACTAATAAATTTGAAATTATAACGTTTCTGTTTGCACATATAACTTAATTGAAGACGAATAATGTTTAAATGGTCTTAATCCAGAGATTTTAGAAAAGGATTGTACGGTAGTGCTTAGCGGGACTGTACTGCCGTGATTATAACTATCTATGTTTCTCAAAATATAAAGCCCAGTTACCACAAGTCGCAAGTGCATACTATTTATTATAAAATCATAATAAATTTGATGGCCCTAAAGCAACCAATAAGTCTTCGAACATAGTTGACCTAGCGAGTAGAAAAGATATATTTTTCTCATCTTCACACTGTGGGATACAGTGACAGTGCACATGACAAGGTGGACAGAGGGAACTTGGGAACCTAATTTTAAACTTTTCCATTAAAATAGTACTATTTATAAAGTGTATCTACTCAAAATTTGAGGCTTTATGTGTTGAGTGGCGTAACTCAACGCTTAGCGTTGCTATATAAATATTTCATTATATATTCATTGTGGGTATCGAACTCACGATCTGTCCCAATTACAGCACGCTTGTACACCGCCACGACACTACAGGCCTCATTTTATTGTATGATGTAATAAAAATCTTTTAATACAATTTATATTTACAAACTTTCTCTAAAAATATTTAAAAAATTGTACTGAATTCATTTAATTATGATAATATTAGTTGATTTTCTAATTATGTAATTCTTATAATGCTCTTGTAGCAATCCAAATTCACATCTACTTTATAGTAATACATTTTCGAAGATGATTTTCTTATTGGAATAAGAATAAAACTTTTATGTCCATGAGGCCTGTCGTGACGCAGCGGTACAAGCGTGTGATCGACAGGTTGTGGGTTCGATCCCCACTCGAGGAAATGAAATATTTAATATTTTCAATTCAAATATTTAATGTTTTCATTTCGTCGCTCTGGTACAAGGCAAAACGTGGAGTTGAGTTCCGCCACTCAACACGCAATGCTTTAAATTGGGCAGAAAGGGGGAAACGGAAGTGGAACGGAGTGTCTTAACACTAAGCTCCCAAGTTACTTCTGCCTGCCCTGCCATGTGCTGGATATAGCCTGAAGCTGAGTTTCTGTCCATGTTTTAAGGATATGTAGGGTAGACACAAAAAATATGTGAACCAATGTAAACATAATCAAATATTATTCGAAGCATTTAACATAACTAGAAAAATTTAAGCTACACTGTAGAAGCTTTAGGACAATCAAATTTATTATGATTTTAAATGAGCTTTTTAATCAACTAAAAGTTTTTGATTGACTATAGTATTTTAAATTGTAAATTACGTAATATTAAAATAAAATATACATATTAATTTAATTTCCACAAAATAAACAGTAATGTTGTTTTTAAATATATATATTTTTTTAAATCTACTGTTTTGGATAAAAGAAAAGTTCATCATGGCTTGTTTATAAAGTTTCTTAAAAGCCGCAGGATAATTGCATATTCAAATCCTATTTCGGGGAGTTTACTTGAAAACGCATTTAGTTTTCCCGGTCCGAATGTATAAGGTGTAGAACAACTTACAATACTAAATATTGAGGTGATAACAGAGTGTCTTAACACTGTGCTATTTCTCTTTCTTCTTAACAAAGTAAATAAACAAAACTAAAGTTTTAAGTTACGTATAATATAAAAGCTAAGCTCACCTTTAGTCGGCACGTGCTCCACCAACGACAGACCAACACCGACTGGGCGACTGGCAAACAATTACTTTATATAATGTAATAGTCATACCTTATTGAGAGTTGTACGATATATCGTTTACACTCTTACTGGACGGATACGATACGATTTTGTTTAGATTGGTAAAATGTTTATTACTTTGCTAATGGACAATATTGATAGTTTTATATATATATATATATATATATATATATATATATATATATATATATATATATATATATATATATATATATATATATATATATATATATATATATATATATATATATATATATATATATATATATATATATATATAAAACTCGGAGACTAATAAATACATACATTAATTTTTCTATAGATTTTGAAGCTTGAAGCCTCTTACTCTCGTTCAAGAAATGAATATACATAAATTAATTGCTTTCCACCCGCTTTAAGGGAGAAAGTGCGTCGGTGAATTTCGGTTTACCATTTCCACACACACAAAAGTCCTTCTCGTTCTTATATAACGCCTGTTATAGTACTTGAGGAAGTGAATCTGTGCCGTTTAACACAAAATGTCTCTAGTTTGTTGGAAAGTGAGGCACGGATCGAAGTTTCTTAACACTTCCTGCAATGTGCAGAATACAGCGTGAAGCCGAAAAAGATTTATATAGCCATTCGCTTACATGTCAACTTATTCCTAAGTAACAAATTATGAGTTGATATAAAGATAAAAGTAATTTTACACTTTGATATTTTTACTTTATATGATTAGCATTAATACGATATATTAACAGTTACATAATTAATAATAATAATAGTGTAAAACCAAAACAAGTTTGAATCAAGAATCTGCAATGTTAAAATAATAAAATTTCGTACACAGTCATACTATGTACATGTTTTAAAAGAATAAAGTTAGCATTTAAAATAAATTACGATAAATAAATCGTATAATCTAAAAATACTTATCTATCACGAAGTCCACTTCAAGTCGTCTACATCACTATACGTCATTTTATAAATTAAATAATCTTGTTCATATAATTTGAAAGTTGTTCAGTTTAAAGTTCTTAAAAAGCTTTTAGAGCTTTATAAGAACTTTGTTATATCCAACTATCGGTATTGTAAACACACGTGAGGCCATTGTCGCAATAGTACATCTATCACCTTATTTCATACGTCACGGTCAGAGGTTCCATTCCCACTCGAGGGAGTAAATCTATTTTTATTTTCTTATTCTAGTTATATGACAACCAACACGCAATGTCTGAAAAATTGTACACTTACACAAATGCTCAGCTACAGCTTACGCCTTGTGTTGTGTTTTTTATGTATTTGACTGACCAATTCGATACAATAGATAATCAATCCAAATCGAGAATAGTAGTAAAAAGATATAAATATTCTTCGTTTTTTTTCAGCTTCACGCAGTAGCTGTGGCCGCTCACGGCAGGCATAGAGAACATAGTTTAAAGTCACTGCGGTCCTTTCTCACTT
This sequence comes from Eueides isabella, assembly GCA_019049475.1. Lineage (NCBI taxonomy): Eukaryota > Metazoa > Arthropoda > Insecta > Lepidoptera > Nymphalidae > Eueides > Eueides isabella. The sequence continues at coordinate 10,210,704 of CM032405.1, read as the reverse complement.
TTCGTCGAATTTCAGGCACTGTGTGTAGAATAGCGGAACTCAAGTAAGTATATCTCATATAAATCTATTCTTCATTACTTTTTGACTAGGCCTTAAATTCGCGTACCTACAAGGCCATCAATGTGGTTTAAGGCGGTACTGGACTACTGATAATCTAGCGGGAACGTTTATACCAGAAATTAACATTGGCATAAAAGCTAAAGCATTTTTTCAACTTGAAGATAATCTTGTACCCACGTTACCTATATTGCTTACTGAAAAAAAAAAACTTTACGCAAAAGAAACAAAACAAAAGTTCAAAGTTTTTGTGAAGCTCTCCCTAAAAAAGAAACTAACATCTGCAGATACGAGTATGTCTAAAAAAAATACAGTACTTCTTCTTTACTGAGTATATTTTCAGATTTTACCAACTTGACAAAACAATAGTAAGTATTTTACGATAAGATAAGCATTAAATCTATGAAGCTTGCTGCTGTTCGTAAGAACATTACGAAAAATAAAAATTAAGTAACTAAACTAACGTTTTATCGAAACAAAAAGTAAATTATAAAAAAAAACAATACATAAATTATTTTTAACAACCAAGTCCTACTAGATTATTCTGAACATCGCTCCGTAATAATTGAGTTTTAGATCAATATTTCAGTCGGAGAACAACAAGCAAGGTCTTCTGAAGGGAAAGTTTGCGTTTTTATTTTGTTTTCACTTCTACGCCACTATTTTGTACTTAATAAAGAAAGAACAAAAGTAGTGATTTAACCGCCGAATTTGAGGCATTGCGTGTTGAGTGGCGGAACTCAACGCCGCGCTTTGCCTTGTTAAATATATCAAGTTATAATACCATTAAAACGGAGACGTTTTAAATGGTATTCGCCACTCAACACGCGATGCCTCAAATTCGGCGGAAAGTGGGGAACGGAAGTGAAATGGAGTGTCTTAGCACTAGGTTCCCAAGTTCCCTCTGCCTACCCTGCCATGTGCGGGATACAGCGTGAAGCTGAGTGAGTGAGTGATAACTACTTGATCTATCGTGACGCTAGGGCACAAACCTGTGACTGTAAACGCGACAGGCTGTGGGTTAAATACCCGCAAGAAAAAATGAAATATTAATATTTCCATTTCCTTGCTCTGGTAACATGGCAAAGCGCGGTACTAAATTCCGCCACACAACACGCAATGCCGTTGCAATCGTAGGAAAGTGCGGGACAGAAAATAGGGGGAGAGAATTAACACTAGGTTCCCAGGTTCCCTCCGCCTACCCTATTATATGTGATAGTATTTTGAATAGATAATTAAGTTAAATAACATACGTGGGCTGTACTTTATTAGCCTCACCGTTAATTATTGGTTTTGTATAACTGTAAAAACTAGAATCCAACATTTTATTTGTTCATAAAACAAGTCGATCAATGACATTCATCGATATTATTTATTCTGATCGCTTATTTTTTTTAGTATAACTATAAAAATATATGTAAAACTTGATCTAGAAAGCTTTGTTTATAACAAAATAGCTTTTTTATGGAATCTTTATAAATTATAAGTCTTTGGATTTTTGATTACTGTTTTTTATTTTAAAATCTTGTTTCCAGTGTGTTCATATGTTGAATTTTTACTTTATTTATTTAAGAACCAGCCGTCGTCTTTATAACACGTATACGTATATATTAGAAATAAAAAAATCAGTCAAGTGCGAATCGTAGTCCATGATAGTAGGTATTTGTATTAATTTCAGAATTGTATCGGATAATAAATAGTGACTCAAATAAAAGGCATACGCCTGATGTTTGAGCGTTTTATATGAAATTAATTTTAAACTTGTTTTTTTTTTTATGGTCAAGACAGGCAAACGAGCGTACGGGTCACGCGATGGAAAGTGATCACCGTCGCCCACGACCCTGTGTAACTCCAAAGGAGTTACAGGAGCGTTGCCGGCCTGTAAAGTGAACGGGCACGGGGCCCGGCATTACCCAATGCGAAACGCAGTGACCGAAGCCCCTACTTAACGCCAATTTTAAATGCCGGGAGTGGTAATGATCCGGTCGAGTCTGTCCATGCGTGTTGCCATTGCTGATAACGTGACTCTCCCACGCTCACTTTAGTCGCCTCTTACGACACCATCAGTACCAGGGTGATCCTATTCTAAGCCGGAATCACACGGCAGCAAGAATTCTTTCTCCCCTTTGCTTCCTTAAGGGGCCTTCTTAACATGTAAAGAATTGCGTGAAAAATAGGAAAAAAAGTGTTCTAATAGTAACAGAGTGTCTTAACACTAGGTTTCCAGGTTCACTCTACAATTAATTAAAATTTCTACTCACAAAGAATTTTAAGTAAATTTGTTCGTCGTTAATAAAATTAAAAGAAAAAGAAAAAATGCCAGTACTTTATTACAGTAATTAATCCTCAGCTCAGCCTCGAACAGAAAAGAGCTCCTTTAAAGACTGCATAAATATTTTCTTAGCTTCACGTTGTATCCCGCACTTAAAACCTAGTATTAAAACACTGTTCCCCAATTACCGCCGAATTTTAAGCATTGTGTATAGAGTGGCGGAACTCAACACCGCGTTTTTCCTTGTTAACAGATCTAAGAAATGAAAACAATAAATATTTAAATTGAAAATATTAAATATTTAATTTCTTCGAGCGAGGATCGAACCCACAACCTGTCGTGTTTACAGTCACACGCTTGTGCCGCTGTACCGCGATAGCCCTCGATACATCTAAACTATTCATTATAGTCCAAGGGCCAACCAAAATAAAACAAACCCAATTGATTTCATGATTTATTAACAAAAATTATCAATTCTATTATAATCTTTATTACACTAATTACAATTATACGTACAAAAATTATTTCAATCCAAAAAACAAAGTCATTAAATTCCATGGACGACAAATGAATACTTAACCAAAAAAAAAAAGTTTAAAACACACGTGATATCTATAAAAAAAAATCCTATATTAACCATTTTAAAAATATCTGTGATTCTTTTTAGTTAAACAGCACTTATCGAAATATATTTATCATCTCCATTTGTATATTATTTGAGCCATTGCTTGATAATAATGAGGAAATAAAACCTAATAACTAGGCATCCATAATAACATATACATATATAAATTGAAAGAAATAGACATATAAATGTCTTTATTGCAAAAAGAAAATATGGCATCAATCGGTGGTTTTGTGTCTATTGTCATGATTTGTAAACAAAATTTCAAATATGTATATAAAAAATTTCAACCCCTCTTAATCCGAGGTGATAAGTTATATTCAAATAAAATAAAAACGCAATAGATTTCTATTTTTATTATATTTATAAAGTAAAACTTAATCTAACACGTTTTAAAATTGAATCACATACAAACTAATATTAACGCTAGACCATTGCAAATTGCTTATCGTCCCCTGGACTATATTACAAACAAAATACAGGATGATTCAATTTCAAAAACCTTACAAAACATAAAAAGAAAAAAGGCATGCCAAATATCGAGATTACAAAAACTAAACTAGAATTACTTTACAAAAATATATTTTGTAAATATCTTAACCAGATTCTAAAAAAGAGTGTAATAATACTATAATTTTCTTCTTATTTAAACATCAATAATTAGCACGCCCTGTATATTACAAGTCGCTTGATAAAACTTCGGGGGTCGCAGGTTAAAATCTCATACCACTGCGGGTACCATAATACAATATTTAAGCTCACGCGAAATTCATACTTGCAAATGCCAAAGTTATATGCCATTGTTTGGTGTGCCAGTAGCTGGCATGCCTTTAAATACCTTGACAGTATACAGCATGTTTCAAAATCATACATTAGTATTTTCCTAATCGTCGTTCATATTTTAATACAGTGTAGAAGTAATTTGCTAGAACATTCTAGAATATTCAAGGTTTCCCAGTACATTAATTCGACAGACAATCATAGATGATAAAACTTATTTTCTATATCAAGTAAACAAGACATTGTTTTGAGTATAAAAAAAAATACATATTTTTCCACGCCAAAATTAATTTCTGAATTTCATATACAAAAAAAATTACCTCTAATACAGATAACAAAAACATACACAATACTAAAATATCAATTCAATTTAATCGTCGCAGGTTATAAAAAAAAATTAAAACCAACTATTAGAACTAAGCTTGGTCTTAAAGTATGTATACAAATTTGAAAGCAGTGACATTTTAGCCGCACCTCTTTAAACATTGTCTTAGCGCTCCGACTAAGAGGTACGTGTTCAAATCCTGCTACATAAAAAAAAATGCTACATATAACCAAAATATTGGATATATGGGCATAATTTCTTTACATAACTGTCAAACATTGTCCTATTCACTATGATTTAAAAAAATTACAACTTTGTACACAAAAAGAAAAAAAAAAAAGCGTTTTTTATTGTTTATAAAATATTTATAAAACATTTGTAGTGAAATGTATTTTTTTTTCATCAATCTCCAGTAAATTTCGTTTACCTTAGTTCTTCACATTTTAACTGAATTCAAAAAAAAGGTAATTCATTCCTCAAGTAGGTAAACATAGGTCACAGTCTCATAGTGCCACAATGGCCTCGAGCATTTACATACAATGCATATATAACTTTGCCTAATAACACAAAGTGGAACACGCTCTATAACAGAAATACTTTACTTTAAAATGGAAATAGTCACAACTCTAGCGTATAGCCTTATTTATATTTTATAATTATTGCCTTACCTTAGAAGAACAATTAATTTGCATTCATAATTAGACATCGTCTCATATATTTAAATGAAAAAAAAAAAACCATTTCACTACACCCTGTATAACATACAGTTGAATATGTATTGTAAAATAAATTAACAGTCTGTACTGTTGTTGCTATATAAATATATCTATACCAATTAATTTGTATAGAATGTTATCAATTGTCTCTTTCTAATATAGATAAAAAAGTTGATATTTATATTATTAAAAATGGCTTGGTTATGTCAAATTAATATATCTTACATATGATCTGTTAAATAAAAAAAAGGACAGAGTCAAATATATATAATCGTTGTTAATATATACTTAAAATTTATTAAAGTACCATTTTTACATTTGATTGCTTTTTGATTGATTTGATTTTAATATTGAAAAATAAATAAATAATTAGAATTCAAGTAATATTTATAAACAAAATCGAATCAAGTGGCTTTTTCTTCATATAATATGTATTTGACAAAACCAAGCTTAAAGAAACAAACAATTATTTTCTGGAGACATTAATTCCTTTTTAAATACATTGTACAACAGAAAGAGACAGCTTACGATACAATTACAATGTTAACAGATCGGTGACGCCATCTCTTTCTATTTAGATATTGACAGAAAAAGATGGCAATAGTATAATAATATTACACAACTTTCTCATTATTTCTTTTTTAAATAAAGACAAAAGACAGATACAAAACTATAAATTTTATATAAATTATTTTACAAGAGACTAAAAAGAGACAAAAGACAACATTATATAATGACAATAAGATGAACATTAGAAAAGACTAACGCTCATCACCCGTCCTTGTCTTACTTATAAAGACAAAACGAGACAACAGGTGCTTCACACAAAAATGCAAATAGAATAGCAAATTTTCAACTTAATGCCATCTCTTTTACAGAAAGACTTGTACACAAGGCAACAAAAATCATTGTCTATCCTTTTCTAATTTTAAAAAACAAAAAGAGACAGCACTATACATTGCACACAAAGATAGAAAGAGACAAAAAAGATTTAACATATTATACTGACAATACTTTCGACTACTCCCTCCATTTTCTTTCATAACTTATATAAGACTGAAAGAGACCACCATTATTTATTTCTCATGCCATCCCTTTCTTTACAAGGCAAATTAAAGGCTCTTCTTATTTCATTCGTGACAACAGAAAGAGACAGCACTATACATTACATATAAAGTTAAAAAGAGAAAGAACACAATATAACCAATAAACATACATACTTACATTACGATACACCTTTTGGCATCGCGTTCGGGCCCCGATAAAAGAGATCCGGGTGGTGTTTGGGGTGTGGGGGTTGTTTGGGGTGTGTGGGTTGGTGGCTTGATGGTCTCCGGATCCAGGGGCTCGGTGCTCGCGATCGGCACTGATAGAGGCAGGTCGGTGTTGATGCCTACGATCTGGAAGGAAAGTTGAAAATTTACAAATTGTTTTTCTAAATAAATTTCACGCTTTAAGGCTCACTCTGCTTAGCTCCATTTTGCGTTCTCAGAAACTTAGTGTCAAAACACTACATTTCCCACTTTTCGTCGTGGCATAAGGACACAAACGTACGCCTGTAAACGTGACAGGCTGTGGGTTTAAATCCCGTTAGAGGAAAAGAAATAATTAATATTTTAATTTTATCATGCAATGGCCTCCAAATAAACTCCATTAAATGTGTAATTTAAATGCCTCAATAGAAACTGCACTGTATGGAAGCACTGGGGTCTAACGTTCCCTATGTCTACCCTGCCATCTACAGGATACAGTGTGAAGATATCAATCAATGAATCAACTAGTCAGTCAGTTAGTCAATCAATCAATAAGTCAATTAATCAACTAGTCAATCAATCAATTAGCACAACAAACTATTAGATTCATTCTCTCAAGCAACACCGATTTATTTTCCTGTATTTTCTAGAATGTTCTAAAGTTTAACTCAAAAAGATTCTATAGTTGTCTCTAGCGTCTTAACATGTACCAGGACACCAGAACACGGAAAGAGGTACGAAAAACAATTCTATCTAAATTTATAAGGAAAAATATAGAGCATGACCTAAAAACCATCTACCAGGACAACATATTCCTCAAAGAAGTGTTCAAACCTCTGCGTTCCTCCTGGCGACAAGGGGAATGGTGGCGCGGAACGGCCTCGCGAGACGGTCCAGGAGTCGAGCGCGCTTGCCTCCCCGCCTCTCCTCCACCTCCACAGCCGCCTCCACCGCCTCTTCTATCTCTATCTCCGCCTCTGAGTCGGGCTTGCGTTTGCGTCCCACCACTGTGCCCGTCGGTCTGCTGGGTTGTTCAGACACTGGAATGCAAGTAATTTAACAATATTCAATTGGTGAGGTGAAAAATATTCAAAAGGTGAGGCCTGTCGTGGCGCAGCGGCACAAGCGTGTGACTGTAACCGACAGGTTCTGGGTCGATCCCCAGTCGAGTAAATTAAATATTTAAATATTTTCATTTTAAATATTTAATGTTTTCATTTCTTCGCTCTGGTACAAGGCAAATTGCGGCGTTGAGTTATGCCAGTCAACAAGCCATGCCTCAAATTCGGCGGAAAATGGGGAACACGAGTGGAATGGAGTGTCTTAACACTAGGTACCCAAGTTCCCTCTGTCAACCCTGCCATGGGCGGGATACAGCGTGATGCTGAGTGAGTGTGATACAGCGTGAAGCTGAATGAGTGTGATTAAAAAATGGATGGATCTACTTTTTATTTATAACATGTGACAGGTAGCCTGTCTTGTCACAGGTACAGAAGATTCGTAAATTCGTTCCGCGCTACAGAGAATAAAATTTTTATTTCCTTACTCTGGGAACACGCAATACCTTAAATACGAATAATGGTGAACGGAGTGTCTTAGCACTAGGTTCTCAAGTTTTCTCTGCCTGCCCTGCCATGAACGGGTTACACCTTGAAGCTAACAAAAACTGACAAATGTACTTAAATAGCTTATACAATACTAAAATCATGATCCAATCCAAAATATGTTTAAAAATTTTAAATTCCACACGCAAAAAAACACGCAGACTTTTATTATTATAGACAATCAAATCCACAACTCTTTAAAAATGTGTTATATAATTTTATAGGTATATACTAAAATTAGAACCCGCACCATTTGTTTAACTTTTTTTTCTTAGACCGCAAAGCTCTCTTGCTACGTTCAAATTAAAAACAAAAAAAAAAAAGAAATTATTTTCCCAGGTTTCTGACAATACTTTAAAATATTTAAACAACGCTCTAATCGATAAAATCGATAAAACCGTTAAAAAATTACAAAAGAATTGAACACCTTACCACTGGCAACGGACCGAGTGCTTCTATTAACGCTTATATTCCTCAGGTTCATCTCTTTCAGCGGCTTGTAGGACCTGCGGCCCCGGATGCTGCGTAGGCCGCTCAAGTACGGACTCTCTGGTAGCTCCTCCGTTATGAAGGAGGACTCCGTTATATCCATTTCCATTGTTGTGTTGTTACCTGTCATGAAAAAAAAAACAAAACAAAATATTAAACATAAATAAATAAATGATTAAAATGATCAAATTAAAAACAACCTACGATCCAAATAAAACGTTAAAAAAAATCATAGAAAAGTGCTAGAATCTATTAATCCACTATATTTTTTTTTTAATTGAAAAGACGGCAAACGAGCGTGCGGGTCACCTGATGGTAAGTGATCACCGTCGCCCACGACTTCATGTAACTCCAGAGGAGCTACAGGAGCGTTGCCGTCCTTTAAGAAAGAAGGGCACCGGGGCCCGGCATTACCTAATGCGAAACGCAGTGGCCAAAGCCACTACTTAACGCCGGTCTTAAATGCCGGAGGTGGTAATAATCCGGTCGAGTCTGTCCATGCGTGTTGCCATTACTGACAACGTGACTCTCCCACACGTACTTTAGTCGCCTCTTACGACACCATCAGTACCAGGGTGATCCTATTCTAAGCCGAAATCACACGGCATAAAACAAAGGTAAAGAAAGAAAAAAATCAATTGAAAAAAAAATGACCGCACTCATATCAGTTCATTAATTTAGGACCTACGGTGGCACAGACAGACTGGTCAATCTTATGACCCTCCTCTTTTTAATTTAATAATCTAAGTGTCTAAATATTTTTTTTATAGTTTTTTATGGGGGTTAGGCAATTAGAACAAAGTGTTGAGGCACTATTTTACCAAATATCACCAAACTTCAGCGAACTGTTTGAACAATGGCGGAATTTAAGACCTCCCATTGAAGGAATGAGGTTGTTCAAGAAATGAAAATACTACTTATATAAGTAAACTAGCTGATGCCCGCGAACTTCGTCTCGCCAAGGGATGTTCATGCGCCAATAGAAGATAAACAACTATTATAATGGAGTCATTTCTGTATGTTTTTAAAGTGAAGCCGTGCTCTTGGTGTTGCATACCAGTTAGGTAGGCAGGCGGATCTCAGGTTTAAAGTAATCACTTCTCATAGATGTTGATCAGGACACTTTTTACTTACCAAACGTCAAAATTCATCGCAAACTGACAAAGTTTAGAAACTTACCATATTTGAATTTTATTAGTCAGCATTATCAATAGCGACGTCCTTCGGGACATCACTATTGATAATATTGGCCTACGTTGTCAGGACAGATTGGCCTGCGTTGTCAGAATCGTCAATATGTTATAGTATAATTCAGTCAGTATCATCAGTTCAACTCATCAGCATAATTAGTTAGTGCAATACATTTACAATTGATTTTATTGTCAGCATTACCAAAAGTGATGTCCCGAAGGCCTGCGTTGTCATATTGTCAATATGTCATAGTCATCAGTTAGTGTCATCAGTTCAACTCACCAGAATAATTACCTAGCGGCAAAACACTTTCATATGAATTTTATTTGTCAGCATTTCCAATAGTGACGTCCCGAAGGCCTGCGTTGTCATAATTGTCAACATGTCATAGTACAATTCAGTCAGTGTCACCAGTTCAACTTACCAGCACAATTACTTAGTGCAATACATTTACAATTGAATGTTATTATCAGCATTACCAATAGTACAATTAGTTAGTTGTAGTTGTAGTGTACACTGACCGGTGTAGTTGGCCAGCAGCGACAGGTCGCGCCGGTAGGGCGACACGGCGACGCGCGAGCGCGAGTAGTTGGTGTCGGGCTTGAGGCGCGCGTCGTCTGCGTCTGCCGAGTGACGTCACACTACACTCATCGTCGAGCCGCTCTCGGTTGTAGCGGGGCTCATTTTATATATACATATATATGTATATATGTATATACTTATGTTAAATCGCTACCATTCATTATATATAATTTTCTTTTTAAATAACACAGCAGGATTCGAACCTACTTACTTGCAAGGGTCTTTGATATAAGATAACTTGCATTATGCCTTAACCAACTGTGTTGAATTTTCTTCAAGGTTTAAAGTTTTTGTACTCTCTCAGCTTCACGCTGTATCCCGCATATGGCAGTGTAGGCAGAGGGAACTTGGTAAAACACTCCGTTCCACGTCCGTTCCTCATTTTCCGCCGAATTTGAGACATTGTGTGTCGAGTAGCGGAATTCAACGCCGCGTTTCGCCTTGTACCAGAGCGAAGAAAACAAAACATTAAATATACAAATTGAAAATATTAACTATTTCATTTCCTCGGGTGGGGATCGAACCCACTACACGTCAGTTACAGTCACACGCTTGTGCCGCTGCGCCACGATAGGCCTCAGTTTTTTGTAAACAATGACAAATTAAAAGTATGTATGTAAAGTGTTTTGTAGCTCGAGCTTCAAATATATATTATTTGACTTTAATATGATATTATATTATATATATATATATATATATAATATATATATATATATATTATATATATATATATATATATATATATATATATATATATATATATATATATATATATATATTATATATATATATTTATATATATATATTATATATATATATATATATATAATATATATTTATATATATATATGTATATATATATGTATATATATATATATATATATATATATATATATATATATATATATATATATATATATATATATATATATATATATATATATATATATATATATATATATATATATATATATATATATATCTATATATATATATATATATATATATATATATATATATATATATATATATATATATATATATATATATATATATATATATATATATATATATATATATATATATATATATATATATATATATATATATATATATATATATATATATATATATATATATATATATATATATATAGATAAGAAAAACATTTTAACCATAAAAAGAAACAGGATTGGAACCTATAACACATACAGTTACAACGCATATTACAAAAACACCATCAATACAACAAAGTATTAAAATGCGTTATTCTATGTATATATTTTTTAATATAAATACCCACCTTCATTTTCAACTTCAACGACAACTTCAATTTCAACGTCACCCCTCTGCCCCTCGACGTCCTTCTCACTCTCTTCCTTCTGCTCCTCTTGGACTGCCTTCAAAGTATCTTTTTTCGGTGACTCAGGTTTCTTGTTTTCCTGAACTTTGTCTATCTTTTTGTCCTGCGGTTTTGGAGAATCAGCTGAACGTAATTTTCTGTCGGACATCGGCGTGTCGTCTTTCAACTTGAGGAGTTTTGACTAAAATTTCAATTATTAAATAAATTATGTTTTATCCTTAAAACTATGTTTTCCCGCACATAGCAGGGTAGGTAGAGGGTAGCACCTATTGTTAAGACACTCTTACTCAGCTTCACGCTGTATCCCGCACATGGCAGGGTAGGCAGAGGGAACTTGGGAACCTAGTTAAAACACTCCGTTCCCCACTTCCCGCCGAATTTGAGGCATTGCGTGTTGAGTGGCAGAACTCAACGCCGCGTTTTGCCTTGTGCCAGAGCAAAGAAATGGAAACATTAAATATTTAAATTGAAAATATTTTTTTTTTATTTCCTTGAGTGGGGACCGATCCCACAACCTATCCGATTACAGTCACACGCTTGTTGCGCTGCGCCACGACAGGCTTCGGCCTTGTGTTAAGACAGTCTGTTCCCATTAGGAGACTTCCGTTCCCATCTTTCCACCGTGTTGTAGAGGCAAATGTGCGTAAATTGTTAGAAAGAAATCGACACTGCGATTTGTCTCGTTACCAAATATGATATAGAAGTAATACTAAATATATATAGAATATTTCTAAATATTTAATTTCCTCGAGTGGGGATCGAACCCACAGCATGGCGCGTTCACCGTCGATCGCTTATGCCTCTGCGCCACGACAGGCAAAAAGAAAAATACATAAATGCAATCCAAAACAATAATTCAATTAATATCTAAAACAAAAACTTAATGAACGTAGAAAACAGAGAGACGTATCACTACGTCCTCTTTACTACACGACAAACATAAAAAGATATATCTATATATAAGCTAAGTTATAAAAGGCCAATTGGTCATGCAAATTGTAAAAATAAAAATCTGTAACTGATCGCTATATGTACATGGAAGATATATATATGATAAAATATTATTGAGGGCAATTTATTAATGGAATAAAACATATACAATCAAACAACAAAGATTTTTAATTTTTTGTCTGTGCGTTGGTTTACGCTAATCTCAGAAACGGCTTAAAAAAGTTAGAAACTAATTTCACTTTCGTTTTCACTATTGTATTTTGGTAATTTTGGTTGTCTTTACTTGACATTTAGTATTTGTAGAGTAAACACTACGAGATCAATACACTGTCTACACTGCATGAAAGTGGATCTCGCATTGATGGTGTATCACTGAAATTCGCAAGGTGATAGGTTCGATATCCGCTAAGGGTACAAATCATTTTCATTACGTCATTTTGTTCGAAAACAAAAAAAAAACAAAATATAAAATTAAAAAACCAACTTTTTTTCTTGGTAACGTCCTTGTAAGTCTTACACTGTTAATCTGATTTCCATAAAACATAACTAACACGCGCCGCCAAGAACAAAGCTATCGATTAAAATAACAGCACTCCAATCAATTCATTGGCACGGACAGACGGTTCAAACATGAAACCCCTCTTTGTGGGTAGGTGGTTAAAATGTATTAACTTTCATTACTAATATTAAAATTACTTATGAAAAATGAAATTATCTTCATTTATATTACTGTAATGCCTGTGTTTTATAAAGTATATACCTACCGATAGATTATAAAAGGAGATACTAAATTTAAAAACGTATAAAAATTTTAACGTGGCAGGTTAAGAAGATATGGCTGGTTGCTCAGAGCGCTTCGACAGTTTCCAAGAGGAGCGGGTTCAAATCCTGCTACGTACAAAATTTTTATACGCTTTTCAATTCAGATTTAAATTGATTATTTTGTTTCCTAAGTGTGGAATAACATTTTTAAAAAATAGTAAAAATATGTCACAAATTATTTTGAATTATATTTTTTTATACACTAAATTGTTATTATAATACGTTAGTGTTTTAGTAACCAATAAGCACAAAATCAACAAGAACAAAAAAAAACTAAAACAAAAAACAAAAAAAAAACACCAAGAAGCAATACAAAAAAAAGCACTCGGGTAATCGAACCCGCAACTTACGTCATCTGGCACATAATCCTTGTCCGTGTGTTTGCTCGGCGGGCGCGGGGTTTCGGGCGTGCGGGTCGCTTTTACCTAGTTTTTTTAAGGATCTTTCTTAGAGACAAAAAGGGGATAACTTGATTTTTTAAAAATTTTAGTTTTTTTTTACATTAAATAAAAAAAGAAAAGGTACTTCAGAAAATTATATATGAAATAACAAAAAGTTGAACATGCCATATTAATTGATAGTAAATTAATTTAATATTTCTTATATTGCCAAATTCCATAAATTACATCCAATGGCGACTATCCCCTTGTGTTTGTACATAACATATATCAAATTTCAATTTATCAATGTTCATATTGAGATATTAAAACTTAGATAAATATATGATACGTTTTTTTAAGCGTTTTTAAAAACTACTTGAGGAACTGAATATTTTAACATTAAATATAAATTTATATTAGAATTCGTTATAATTTTGATAGTAAAAATTAAGGAAAGAAAGTTATTATATTATTTTAAATAATTTTAACATTGATATCAACAAGTTAAAATGTATATCTACAGATTTAAAAAAATATTAAATGTTTCTATTAATATTCACTATACAACCAAGTTAGACCCTCTTTGCTTTGATAACGTCATTGATAACACAATCACAAAATTTCACAAAATGTTAGTGACATTTTTCAAAAATAAGTACTGTAATAATGATAAAACGACTTCAAAATTAATTTGCAAAAAAACTGAACACATATATATACTATTTTTAAATTTGAATTTTTCCACAAGAAAAGGAAATCTATTCAGTAAAGTTAAAATCAGGCCTGTCGTGGCGCAGCGGCACAAGAGTGTGACTGTAACCGACAGGTTCTGGGTTCGATCCCCAGTCGAGGAAATGAAATATTTAATATTTTCAATTTAAAAATATTTAATGTTTCGTTTCTTCGCTCTGGTAATAAGGCAAAGCGCGGCGTTTAGTTCCGCCACTCAACACGCAATGCCTCAAATTAGGCGTAAAGTGGGGAACGGAAGTGGAACGGAGTGTCATAACACTAGGTTCCACTTCCGTTCCCTCTGCCTACCCTGCCTAGTGCGGGATAAAGCGTGAAGCTGAGAGAGAGAAAGTTAAAATCAGATATAAATAAATATTAGGAAAACATGATATTAAATACTTATTATTTTTAATACGTTATATATTTTTATTAGAACTTGGGCCCTAGTGTTAAGACACTCCGTTGCGTTCTCCACTATCCGCTGAATTTGAGGCATTGCGTGTTAAGTGGCGGAACTGAACGCCGTAGCATTATAAGTATAACTTTAAATTTTAAAATATACGTAAAAATCAATAAATTTGAAGCCGATTTATCTTATTAATTTAAATAATAACATACGACAAAATCTATACTTACACAAAAATTGCAACCGACCACCAACAAAACTTGTGTAATAAGACTTGAAACACTTACTGTTAGTTGTTTTAGAATTCATTCCACCAAGTGTTGGTTTCCAGACCAATTTGGGACACAAACAGACATACAAAATATGTACGTATTATATAATATTAAAAGGGGTAGATTCAAGGAAGGATTGTTACATGGTATGGCTTCACAATGTAATATATGTATAATGCAGGGTAGACAGAGGGAAACTAGTGTTGAGACACTCCATTCCTAACGTCCCTCTCAATCTGGAGACATTGCTACTAAATCCAAAGAATAACAGTAATATATTCATAAATTCACAAAAATATTAATTCCATACAATCCTTCCTTTAAACCAATCCAAATAAAAGTGATACCACCTCAATAACCACCACCGTCGCAATCACGAAGACGCCTCTACCACGTCATAACATGACCACGCCCCGGCATCATCATGACGTGTCAATCCCCGATATCATGACATAAAACTTCCCGACGACGTAATGACGTAACACTCGCCATCGACGCCACGACGTGATCACTTCGCGACCGTACCATGCCATGACATGCCAATCCCCGAAGACATCATGACGCTACAACGAACGTCACAATAACAATGTGACGTGACGTGACGTGACGCATACACACCTGCGACCGCCTAGTGTAACTGCGACTGGGCAGCCCCTCGGGGGTAGGGGGTTCGAACTCCCCGTCAGAGTCCTCGTACGCGAGCTCCGGGAACATCTCGTCCCGCTCCACGTCAACGTCAGAGTCGCGGAGGTCTTCGTCCGAACTCACCACATTGTCGCCGCCATTTTGTTCGCCGTTGAGTTTAGCGCCGTTTTCCTTTGCTTTCGGTTGGTCCGCTGGTTTTTTGTTCGTTTGCTTCTCGTCTGGTGTGTCCGTCTGGAAATTTACAATTTACAATTTCTAATGATTTGAAAGTTAAAATTATAGTCAAAAAGGTCGTGACGCAACAACAAATTGTAGATTCGAATCACATTCGAGAAATGAGATATATAATATTTTCCTTTCCTTGCTTTGGTAACGAAGCAAGAAACGGCGTTAAGCATTTTAACACTCATTGCCCTCTATTAATAGGAAAATGTGGAGCGTATGGCCTTTGAAATAATAAAAATATAAAATCTTGTTTAAATATCGGCATTCTTTGATTAATTATCTAATTTTTAAGAGAATTTTATTTTCTGTAAATTGATAAAAAATAAAGAAAATGTAATAATAATTGAATAACCGAATAATTTTCATTAATAACCCTTTAAATAAACTCAGGATTACATCCGAACATATAAAGATATACAAAATTATATCACCAGTCAACTTCTATTATATTTATTAACTGACTGCAAACTAACCTTCCCACTCTTCTCTTTACTGTTCTCCCCACTCTTCTCTGGCAGTGCTTCTTTCTTTTCCGCAGGCTTCTCTTTCTTTTCTACAGGTTTATCTTCTTTATTATCTTTTTTATCCGAAGTATCCTTTTTCTCACTTTTTTCCACTTTACTATCTTTTTTGTCTGAAGTATCCTTCTTATCACTTTTTTCCACTTTATCCTTCTTTTCAACACTTTTTTCTAAACTCTTTTCTTGTTTATCTTTTTTCTCAGAAGATTTCTCAACTACTTTGTCTAATTGCTCTTTTTCTTTTGGTTTTTCCTGTTTTTTGTCATTTTGAACTGATTTCTCAGCATTTTTTTCTGCGGCTTGCTTTTCTTTTTCAGCATTAGCAGCTATCTTTTTCTTCATTTCCTTCACAGGACTGTCTGTTTGTCGCTAAAATTAAACATTTTAAATAAAATGATTTGAATTTGAATTAAGTCTCTACACTCAACGTCTCAAATGGTCTTAAACCTATTATATATTTACTCCGTATTTTACCTGGCATGTATAGAATACAGAGAGATACGACGGCAATAAAGAAAAATACAAAAATGTGATATGATAAAACACATAAAACAGTTACCTTTTCTTTATCCTCTTTCACCGGTCCCTTGCGAGTCACTATCTGGCTCATGATTTACCTTTAAAACAAAAACAAAGAAAAATTAATAATGTATCATATACACGTACGTGCGTGTTTCGGACATTTCAATAGACATATAAAATCGAAAGAAGATAGTCAATGACGTAATAGGCTGGTTGTTTCTAGAAAAAAAAAACACGTAGCCAATTAGTTTTAGGCCTTTATTTACAACTAGCTTGATAAGCGCGCGCAAACGCACATATTAAAAAATAAAAATAAAAAAAACATTATTTTGAGCCCTATTATAATATATATATATATATATATATATATATATATATATATATATATATATATATATATATATATATATATATATATATATATATATATATATATATATATACAGTACCTACTTTGTTGTCAAAATAAATAGACATTGACATTTTGAGTTTTTATTATTTTTCTGTTTAATACTCTACTATTAATAGTACTACTTGTATTTAATCTATAAACTAAAAAACCTGGTATTTAATATGAAATTATATTATTATATTATATATATATATATATATATATATATATATATATATATATATATATATATATATATATATATATATATATATATATATATATATATATATATATATATATATATATATATATATATATATATATAATATAATATAATAATATAATTTCATATTGAATACCAGGTTTTTTAGTTTATAGATTAAATACAAGTAGTACTATAAATAGTAGAGTATTAAACAGAAAAATAATAAAAACTCAAAATGTTAATGTCTATTTATTTTGACAACAAAGTAGGTACTGTACGTACTGTAAAAAATTGCGCATACTAGGTATATTTATAAATAAATAAATGTACTACCGTGGCTCAGAGGCACAAGCGCGCGACTGTAAACGCGACAGGTTATAGGTTCGATTCCCATTCGAAAACTTGAAATATTTTCTATTTTCGTTCCGTTGCTCTTGCCTCCAGCCAAAGCGGCATTGAGCTCCACTTTGTATTATATATAAAGTATCCAGAATTCGACAGAAAGGAAATGTCATAATAGAAACGTTCCCTCTGTCAAGTGGGGAACGGAAGTGGAACGGTGTTTCTTAACACTAGGTTCCCAAGTTCCCCCTGCCTACCCTACCATGTGTGGGACACAGCGTGAAGCTAAGTCATGTAACTTCTTTCGAGGATATCAAAATATGTATCATCCATATTAAACACGACAATCTAAAATGATATCAACTAGAACAAGTTAAAATGCCTTTTTTCACGATAAATCTGAATCAAAAGCTCGAACTTATTAAGAAAATGTTAGGATACAAGACAGATCCTTTGTAGAACTGTGAAAGTAAACGAAGCCGTAGGCGGCGTGCAGTTAATATTCATCAGACAAATGAACTTGAAACGCCACTTTCAAAGTTAATAAAAAGTTGTACACATTTCGAAAGTGTATTTCATTAGATATATATTTATGTTTGAAATTGATCAAGCAACTATAAACTAGGCCCTCCGGCGGCTTCGCCCGGCTTTAATTACACTACTTTATTAATTATTTATAACAATTATCGAATATAAATGTGATCTGTTATATACAAACAAACAAAAAAATAAAAAGTAACTTGTTGGGGTCTTACATTAATACAGCCCCTATATGATCTTTTCAATAAAATTTTAGTATACAGACAGTTATCAGTTAGACATTTATCGTAACAACAGATATGAATGTTAGTGAGAATTTTTCTTCACGCAAAAACTACTGGACGAAATTAAATAAACAAAACCGTACAGTAATATTGTTTATACATCACAATGACACACAGACATAATTGTGTAATATGGCTATAAAACAAAAATTAAGCGGGGAAGTCTCGTTAGTTGTAAGGCACGCTTATGAGTCGCTTGAATTGATCGCCGAGACATTCGCTGTAAACGGCGGAGTTTAACGCTACGCATTGTCATACAGTGCCCATAGCATTGATCGCACCCGCATCCATCGCATTTCGAGTTAAACGACAAAAAATAATTTTACTGATTAGACATAATAAACGCTTCTATTTTATAATTTTATATTCATCTCAGGCATCACATTTTCCAGAAATTTTATTCGTAGATCGACTTTCACGCAGTTGTTTAAATATATTTGTTGAAGTTAAAGTTTGTACGAGATCTACAGACAGATTAAAAATGATCTATTATTTAAAATATAAGAATTGTTTTACAAACGCCGTGTGATCCCGGCTTAGAATAGGATCACCCTGGTACTGATGGTGTCGTAAGAGGCGACTAATGTGTGTGCGGTAGAGTCACGTTGCCAGTAATGGCAACACATATGGGCAGACTCGACCGGATTGTTACCACCCCCTGAGTTTAAGACCGGCGTTAAGTAGTGGCTTTGGCCACTGCGTTTCGCATTAGGTAATGCCGAGCCCCGGTGCCTATCCACCTTAAAAGACGGCAACGCCCCTGTAGCTCTTCTGGAGTTACACGGGGCCGTCGGCGACGGTGATCACTTACCATCAGGTGACCCGTACGCTCGTTTGCCGTCTCTTCCATAAAAAAAAAAAAAAACTTCATTATAGGAACATGACACTCTAATTTTAATAATAAATAAACTTATGCAGAGTTATTCACATCGTCATATACATATTAATTTAAAATTGTAATTAAATAAATCACTTCCGCTTGAGATTGAAAAGTAGTTTTAACAGCCTCTGATATCCGAAAGTAATAATAAAAGTAATTTTAAAAGAAATAATTAAATAAATATATATCGACTTCTAATTCCACTCAATTACCTAGATATTTATATTACATAAAAACAACTGTTTCTTTTCGGCGGAAAAAGCAGAACGGAAGTCTTTTAATGGGAACAAACTGTCTTGAGATTAGGTTCCCATGTTCCCTCTGCCTACCCTGCCGTGTGCGGAACACATAGAAAAAAATACTTATTATAGATATAAAATAGCTACCATTACACAAAATATTTCCTTGTTCTCATTACCTTACCATTAAAACCATTCCAAGCGCGATGAGTCAACACAAGTGTACGCATAGATTTACTTACAAATTATGTATATAGCCTAATTATCAATATATAATGTATTAAACATACAAATTATATATTACAGCTTGTGAATAAGTTTTTTTTTTTAAATTCCGCTACAATATTTTTTATATTCTATTTTTTCTTATTTTACTTTGAAAAAAAAAAAAAAAAAAAATTGTAGGCCGTTGGCGTAGGCGTATGGATACCGCCACTCACCACGCAATGCCTCAGAAAAATTTATGTCAGTGAATAAGTGTGAAACGCAACGTAGTATCTTAACACAAGGTAAGGTCGATTTGAAATATTTTATTTTAAGCATTTCCATAAAAATGGAGGCCGTAGTCTAATGTAACAGTTGTGGGTTCGATTCCCACACGAGTAAAACAATTATTTATTCGATAACAAGACACAGTAGACATTCGCAATGTCATATATTGAGCGAAGAGAGGGAAATATTGTGTTTAAGCTGTTCCTTTCGACTACCCTGCCATATGAGAGATGCATACAAAGCGTGACAAGATTTATTTATATTTATATATATATATATATATATATATATATATATATATATATATATATATATATATATATATATATATATATACATATATATATATATATATATATATATATATATATATATATATATATATATATATATATATATATATATATATATATATATATATATATATATATATACATATATATATATATATATATATATATATATATATATATATATATATATATATATATATATATATATATATATACATATATATATATATATATATATATATATATATATATATATATATATTTCCCATATCGACTCCATTCTACTACTACTATGAGATACAAATATCAAGATTGTTGATTACATTACGCAGCGAGCTTAATAAAATATAAAAAGAATCATAAAATGATAAGGGGAAAAAGCCCTCTAATTAAACCAGCCAACCAAAACACGACGTACCTTTAAAATCAATCTCCACAGACCATCCTTATTATAGACATTGATGGCCCTTAAAAATGTACTGCAACAGTTCTTTTACCTTTAGTAAAGTGTTAGGGAAGCTTTAAATCTTTTGTTTAAGGCTATATAAATATTCAAAGTTATATTAGAAAGAAATATTATCGCAAATAAAATTACATCTTTCCATAAAAATTCTCATATAATTGATATTTAATGTGTTACTTTTTTTTATAGGAATTTATAAAGAAACGAAAAAAAATAAAAGCCATTCTAATAAAAAAAATACTCGATTCCGTGTCTAGAAAAACCAATTTTCTAAATGATTTTGGCAATGGATAGTTCAATAAGAAAGCATGTCTTAATGAGTTAAGTGCTTGAAAGTTTTCCAAAAGACGGATACGGGCTTATAATAATAGTTTATAATTATGTCTTTTTTTTTCTTTAATTTGGGAGGGAGGGGGAGAGAATCTGTATATACGCGCACTAGCAAATCACACGCGGCTTCGCCCGCTTAAACTTTGTTATCATAGCCAAATTACACAAAATCTCCATTCCGTGTTATTCCGATATATGAGCTGTAATATACAGTAAAGTTTTATCCTAATCAGTTCAGCATTTTTTTTTGTGAAAGTGGAACAAATATCCATCCTCATAAACTATGACATTGATAAAATTTGTATAATTATGTACAGACAGACAACTACTAACTAATAAACCTCAATAGAACAAAATAAAAACCAACAAAAAATCAAAATCATTTTACACTTCATATTCATATTCATAATTATAAAACAAGAAAAAAGGCCCTTCTATCTGTAATACACGTACATAGCTCTATACATAATTCCAATAGAGACGGGTTAACGACCCCGAGCGAGCACACTAATGGTCTATGGTGGTGGTCCAAGGTGAAATAAAAAAATATATATATATATTTATATCTTTTTTTACAAAGTATTTTGTTACATAAATTATTGTAGCTGTAATTATAAATGAATTTTGTAAAGAAAAACAACAATCAATAAAAGGTTAGGATAATGTTTGTATTTATCATTTAAGTTTATTTAGTTAGGCCTGTCGTGGCGCAGCGGCACAAGAGTGTGACTGTAACCGACAGGTTCTGGGTTCGATCCCCAGTCGAGGAAATGAAATATTTAATATTTTCAATTGAAATATTTAATGTTTCATTTCTTCGATCTGGTAATAAGGCTAAGCGCGGCGTTGAGTTCCGCCACTCAACACGCAATGCCTCAAATTCGGCGGAAAGTGGGGAACAGAAGTGGAACGCAGTGTCTTTACACTAGGTTCCCGGGTTCACTCTGCCTACCCTGCCTCGTGCGGGATACAGCGTGCGTGAAGCTGAGTAGAGTATTTAGTTAGGATAATGTTTTAAAGTGTAAGTGCGCGAAACAAGACACTCCGTTCCGTTTCTCATACTCTGCCGAATTTGAAGCATTGCTTGCTGAGTGGTGGAACACAACGCCGTTGCCTTGTCACCATAGTAAAGAAATGAAAACAATAGTATTTTTAAAATTTTCTTGAGTGGGCACCGAACGACAACTTGTCACGTTTAGTCACATATTTTAAGATTTTAAACAATAACTATGACGTTGTAAACGTAACCCTTTAAAAAAAATAATATGTAATGACATCCAAATTATAAACAAAACAGTACAAAACCTATGAACAAATCTGAAAAAAAAAATCATTTATAATTTACAACACCTGTACAATACGGAAGACGAACAGGCGATCTTAGATTTTTTTTTTTTTGATCTTAGATCTTAGACTTTTAGGAATTGTCCCTTTACAGAAGCGAAAAGAAAATGATATAAAGTATAAAAAATCCTAACCTGACCACGATTCGCCAACCTCACTATAAATCGCTCACCGCTACAAACTTGCACACACACACACACACACACAAACAAATACTCAACACAAGCAAGGGCCGTCATTACTTTCATGAGCAGAGATGTAAACGAACACTAGCGAAGGAACAAAATTAGAGTCTACATTGAGACTACTTGAAGGCCAAGGGGTATTATTATTTACTTAAAATGGCAACGCCGTTTCAAATAATATTTTATGTATCTTTTGTTTTTATCTGCATTTATTGTGAGGCCTGTCGTGGCGCAGCGGCACATGAATGTGACTGTAACCGACAGGTTCTGGGTTCGATCCCCAGTCGAGGAAATGAAATATGTAATATTTTCAATGTAAATATTTAATGTTTCATTTCTTCGATCTAGTAAGAAGGCAAAGCGCAGCGTTGAGTTCCGCCACTCAACACGCAATGCCTCAAATTCGGCGGAAAATGGGGAGCGGAAGTGGAACGGAGTGTCATAATAGTAGGTTTCGCTTCCGATCCCTCTGCCTACCCTGCCTAGTGCGGGATACAGGGTGAAGCTGAAAAAAAAAAATATTGTTAGACTGTTTACCTTCCTCATTTGAGATCCATACACATACATAACCCTCAAAAGAATGACTTAAAAATATTTATAAAAGCCACATCTGGAATTATACATATGGAATTCGTAAAACGTCAAGGGTTTTAAATTTAAAATACTTATGTCATACAAAATAAGAAACAGACTGATAAGAAATATTTGGTAATATTAATAACTATATTTTTTTTTGTCTCCGTTTTCCATTTTCTAGTTCATTTTTAACCACGGTGTAAAAAGAGGGTAGTCATAAATTTGATATATCTGCGTCAGTTTGGGCGCCGTAGCCTCTAGCAGGTTCTTTTTAAACGGAAGCCTTGTTACTTCTTAGATACTTTTTTTATGAAAATTGGATTAGAATTTTAAAATTTTATTGAAAGCTACAACAAGCACTTCACCAATTTGAGGTTAAGATTTTGTGGACTGGGGGATGATTTTTATTTTAATATTTTGTTTGCATCATTATTACTTTGAATCATTTATTCTTGAATGTAAGGTCGCCAGCAATAGCCGAAATTACTATTTTTTGCAACTCTATTATATATACATTGCTTATAGTGAAATTGATAATTTTAATTTAACTATTTTAAAAAATATATTTAATACATAAAAAAAATTAAAAAAAAAACTGCTACAACCACTCCTTAGTTAAAAAAACTATCAGATAATCAGATTTCGAGTAACGATGTTTTATCTCAAGTAGCAAGCCTTATCTCTAAAGATTAAGTAAGATACGGACGTTATCTATGTATGGAGAAAATATGTCATCAATAGATTTTGTATCTACTACCATAAGTCGTAGTGTTAAAGAAATAACTAATATTCAGCTTCACGCCGAAGGGTAGGCAGAGGGTAGCCGGCAGCATAGCATTATGACATTCTTTTGCCGCTAAGACACTCAAGTGTCCACAGAAGCGTGTAACTGTTCATACTGAGATATCGGACTCCACCAATAAACGATTATACAAAATTGAGGCCTGTCGTGGTACATGGGGCACAAGCGTGTGACTGTAAATGACAGGTTGTGGGTTCGATCCTCACTCGTGGAAATTAAATAATTAATAATTTCAAATTGAGTATTTAATTATTTCTTTTCTTCGCGCACATTCGGTAAAGTGGGGAACAGAACGGAGTGTTTTAACACTAGGTTCTTAAGTTCCTTCTGCGAATACAGCGTGAAACTGAATAAAAAAAATTACAAATATGGCCAAAAAATTTGTTACCTTAATTTAACTAAAATTGGCGAAATGGAAAATATATAAAAATATTAATATATACCAATACTTTAGTGACGTAGCATCCACTGTTATCAGTATCACACCTTATCACGCACATTCTGACACGCTCAAGGTGTGCCACTATCTTTGAATGTAAACAAACAAAAACTTATACGAATCTTATACGTAAGTTATTTTTTTAACCTTTCCTAAAGAACATTTAAGTATTTTAGCAAATTTATTTAACTCTGATAAAGCGCGGCGGGAACCAGTGTGTCTTAACACTGAGTTCCCTCTGCCTACCATGCTGTATGTAGGCAGAGAAGAAAGATAAATATTCATCACATATCTAATATTGTCTCATATTATTATATATGTAGGCAGAAAAAATATATATCTAGTATGTCTATAACATAGTATTCTAAAATATATATATGAGAATACCTAACTTTTAATACTGCCACCTTGAACTTCAGAAGATACGCGACCTTAAAAAGATACGATACTAAAAACAACAAACAGCTCTAGTCTTATCGTTTACATAAATTTGTATTGAAATCGGTTCATTAATGTATCATACATTGTAGTACCGAATCTTGAATGAAATTTGACTTTGTGTATGTTATGAAATAACAAACTAGGCAAATAAGTAAGGATACTTTTTATTTAAAAAAAACGACGCGGCGTTGAGTTCCGCAACCCCAAACCGCAAAATTTTAAAAAAAATGATCTAGAAATGTAAACTTTTCTGCAACAGTAAGTTTTAATACATAAAAAAGTTACGTGAATTTAAAATATTTCATTCGATAAAATTAGTACAAAAATTCGTTTCGTTTAGCTGAAATTATTGGAACAAGAAAGAAAATGAATGTTATTAGTAAATAAAAAGGTGCAACTCGAGAAGGCAAAGCCGCGGGCGAGTTGCTAGTAAACGATATGATTATCAACAAGACGGTCGCAGATTCGATTCATGCTCGCGGTAATTACTTCTTTTTCCTACTCTACAAGGCAAGACGCGGCGTTTAATTAACACACAATGTCTAGCGGTATTTAAAAACGGAACATCTTGACACTGCATTGTCCTTGCCTAATCTTCTATGACTTTGTCCAAATATAGGCATAGCAGAGTAGTAGTATTGTTTTATAGTTTAACGCAGTATCTCGCACATATCAGGGTAGGCAGAGGAAACATGAGAACCTAGTGTTAAGACACTCCCTACCGCCAAATTTCATGCATTGCGTGTTAAATGGCGAAACTCAACGCCGCTTTTAGCCTTATTAACGTAACCGAACCCGCAATCACACGTATGTGCTATAATGACATTAGCAAAAAGAATTTCTTTTGTCAACAGATTTCGACCTCGCGCCTCGTGGATAACACGCTCGAGCGCGTTAGCCAATTAACATACACGTGTTCACTGCCACATTTGGTTAAAGTTTCATATGGATATTAACACTTTTATTTTTCCGTTTCACGCTGTATCCCGCACTTAGAAGTGTAGAGTAGAGTAGTGGGAACATGGTAACCTAGTGTTAAGATAGTCTGCTCCCATTATGATACTACCGTTCCTAACTTGCCGCTGAATTCAATAGGCATCGGGTGTTGGGTGGTGGAACTCTACGCCGCGTTTACTCTTTTTATTTGAGCGATACGCGTAATTAATGTTTTAAGATAATACCTGCATGCCTTATCTGTTGACTAACGAAATTTATATTGAGAATATTATTTTGTAATACTTTATCCCTCATACATACATAGCAGAGAAGGCAGAGAAAACTTAGTGTCAAAACACTCTGTTACTTCTAAACACTGTGTGATAATAATAGGCGAAGTTTAACGCCGCGCTTTGTTTTTTACTGGAGCGATAAAAATTATACCAGAGCCATACTACTTTTAAAAATAAAGACAGAGAAAAGATAAAGAAAATCTAAACAAACTGGTACTAACAATCATTGCTAATCACTTTCTCGACATGAGCTCGCTAATGTATGGTAAAATGGCGGTACCTTTGAAACAATTGCTTCTAACGACATGCGTTGGGTGAAAGCCAATTTTACAGGACGTCAAGAATCATTGAACTTAAATAATAAATATATTAAAGAAATACATTAAATAAAAAAACAACGCACTGTAGAACAACAACGTAGGAACGTAGTGTTAAGACACTCCGTTCTCTATTCTGATCAAAACGTCGAGACAATGAGAATAGTCCTTCCGACTATTGAAAGCAGAAAACAATTTTGTCCTTTTGCTAACACGCTCGTGTTAACGCGCGTAAATGTATGTTTATACGCAATATCACTGCTTCAGTTATTTTTAGCTTCACGCTGTATCCCGCACGTGACAGAGTAGGCAGGGGGAACTTAGAGGGAACCTAGTGTTAAAACACTCCATCCCGTTACCCTCTTTCCGCCGAATTTGACTTGCAATGTTGAGTGGCAGAACTTAAAATTGAAAATATTTAATATTTCATTTCCTCGAGTGGGAATAGAACCCACAACTTATCCCGTTAACAGTCACACGCTTGTGTCCCTGCGCCAAGACAGCTCAATCTAAATACAACAATAAAAACCATAAAACAAAAAAAAATAAAAGAAATATAAACGCACATAATCAAATAATAATACATTTTTTTTTCAGCTTCACGCTGTATCCCGCACTAGGCAGGGTAGGCAGAGGGAATGAAAGTGAAACCTAGTGTTAAGACACTCCGTTTCACTTCCGTTCCCCACTTTCCGCCGAATTTGAGGCATTGCGTGTTGAGTGGCGGAACTCAACGCCGATAATAATAATACATACATACTAATAATAAGATTTAAAACAATAAGTCCCCCCTCTACACCAACAAAGGCTGTACACAGGAAATGGTGTCACAATAACCGTCGCGCCCGTACGCTGCTAGGTACTTGGTAAGTACTTACAATACGAACATAATAATGATTACATATGTATGAAGAATTATGTCGATTTCCGCCACTCAGCGCGCAATGCATCATTAGTCGGCGAGTGGGGAAAGGAAATGGTTTAATGTGAACGGAGTGTCTAAGGTTCCCAGGTTCCCTCTGCCTACATTGCCATGTGCTGGATACAGCGTGTACGTAAAGAAAAAGAATTATGTCACGTCGTTATACATTTTGGTCTCCGAGTGTGCTAGGCTGTACAAAAATTAAATCGATCGTCTAATTCTGTATTAAAATGACTTAAGATCTTTAAGTACGAGTTGAAATATAATAAATATATCTACAATAGATACTGTAAGAAATAAAGTTTAAAAAACATAATAAACACCAACTACCTTGTACTAAAGTGCTTGAAGCTAAATTTAACTGATAATAAAGATATTCATTAAAAAATCTGTTAATCATTCAGGAGTTACAGTGCCACAGATAAACAAAAAAATTGAGACAATCACGTCATATTTAATTTAAACCATCCCTATTTTTCTGTCACAGATTAAAAATAATTAAATCAAAGTAAAAACGATTATTTACCAAAAACAGTTCGCTTTCAAATATATAATAGTGAAAGGTTTTAACACTAGGTTCCAAGTACCCTCTGTCTACCCTACCAAATGCGGGATACAGCGTGAAGCTGAGTAGAGTAGTAAGATAAAAACAATCGCTTTCCTTAATACTTAACCCATTTTTGTATTTGAACCCACATATTCAGCTTCTAGGACAACGAGTCCGCCAAAAATATAAATAACTGTGATATAGATACTTCCTACAGGCACACCCACGCTGCAAAGCTGATCTAAATTGTTTCTTAAATGGCAATCGTCACTTATAGACGACTTACTTCATATAAAGTTTTATACATTACTTTAAAATGCTGCGCTTGGTCTTGTTGCCAGAGCGATCAAATGAAATTATTTTTTTTAGCTTTGCGCTGTAATTCACACACGGCGGGGTAGGCAAAGGGAACTTGGGAACCTAATGTTAAGACGCTTCGGTTTCCGACTTTCTGCCAAATTTGAGGCATTGCGTGTTAAGTAGCGGAAGTCAACACCACGTTTTGCTTTGTTACCAGAGCAAAGAAATATTTATTAAAATTAAAAGTATTAAATATTTCATTTTCTCGAGTGGAGATCGATACCAAATACACAATCATCCTTGCCATTTATTAATTTATATACTAATATTATAAAGAGGAAACCTTTGTATTTTTGTATTTTTGTATGTTTGTATTGAATAGGCTCAAAAACTACTGGACCGATTTCAAAATTTCTTTTACCATTACTTAGAGGGACTCTTCCGAATCCGTATAGGCTATATTTTATCCCGGAAAATAGATAGGATTTTTCGTGGTAGTGAAAATTGTGGAGTAAGTCGACGAAAAAACTGCCGTATGTTAGCGATTCTCGCGAACGCTGCCTAAATGGTTAGAGATGTATGGTTGATTTGTATAGAAAAGTTGTAGAACTCAATAATGCCTACAAAAAAGTCCGCGATAGTATAAACCAAACATTTATATTTTAGCCATTATAACCACTTTTCCATAGAATAAAAGTAATTTAAATTATTAGCCTATGTTTATTGATCATATTATCGTCAAATATTAATCCTTATCCAAAATAAACTATTTATTGAGCAAGATTGTTTCAATAGCTATAAGTTACTTTTTATTTTATTCTAATCGGACAATCCATTCAAAAGATATTACGAATTTAAAATTGTAATTGGTATTAAAATAAATGATGGCCGCCGGCCGATATATGTCGCACGGCGAAACCGCAGGGGAGGGGGGTGCACATCTATGAAGCAGGTTGCCTCGGCTCTCTACGCAGCGAACGCGACCAAATCGAGTAAATTTACTGACTTAATGCACTTATTAAAATTGATTTCGGATTTATTTAGGTACTCATTATCAAAAGTTATTTTCAAAAATACTTATAAAAAACTTCATTCAATATTTCTTAAATATATTTGCTTTATAGTCGTCTCAAATATTAAAGAAAAAATAATTTGAATTATTTTCGCCTTGCGCCTTTTAAGTTGTTACGCGTGTGCGGCGGAAATAATGGGATAATGTTTATCAATTCACTGGTAGGTCTCACTTTTACTGCCCAGCTCAAATATTTACGTTAATATATGACATGCCCATAAATTAATAGAATGATATAACAACCCGCTAATTAGGATACTTTTGAAAAAACCGGACATTCATAAAAATATTATATTTCCTAAAGTAGTAATAGTTAACGAAAGAAACTTTTTTGGAAACAATAGGATCATAGACCTCTGTGAATAAGCCAGTATTTTTACTGCCCCAGGTGTTTTATTACGCAGTGCTCGCTGTTACATTGTTTATTTTTTTACTCTACCACAAAATTATGCCGGCTTTAAACAAATTACCTCAAATAAATAATCTATGTCTGTCTGTGATTTCAAAATTACAATACCTACATAGTATAAAGCAAAGTCGCTTTCCGCGTCTGTCTCTATGTATGCTTATATCTTTAAATTAAAAGTACGCAAAGGATTTTGGTGCGGTTTTTTTAATAGATAGAGTGATTCAAGAGGAAGGTTTATATGTATAAACATCAGGGAGCTTAAAAATTAAATGTCCACCCGTGCGAAGCCGAGGCGGGTCGCTATCTTATATAAATTCAAATTCAAAATTCAATTTAAATATTTTTATTCAAAACTAGCTGACCCGTGTCCACATAAATTGTGGTAAAGTAAAAAAATAAACAATGTAACAGCGAGGAGTGCGTAATAAAACACCTGGAGCAGTAAAAATACTGGCTTATTCACAGAGGTCTATGATCCTATTGTTTCCAAAAAAAATTCTTTCGTTAACTATTACTACTTTAGGAAATATAATATTTTTATGACTGTCCCGGTTTTTTCAAAAGTATCCTAATTAGCGGGTTGTTATATCATTCTATTAATTTATGGGCATGTGATATATTAACGTAAATATTTGAGCTGGGCAGTAAAAGTGAGACCTACCAGTGAATTGATAAACATTATCCCATTATTTCCGCCGCTCACGCGTAACAACTTAAAAAACACAACGTGTGTGCTCTCAGCATTGAAAGTGCACATAAAATATCAATTAGATAGAAATAAGAAATTAAAGAAAAGTAAATTACCTAAATAATAAATCTGATAAACTTGGTATAACTCAATACTAAGAACTACACAACTTTGTAGCACCACAAAAATAATTAAGCCCAACGAAGTGGGCACGGGTCAGCTAGTTTAGATATAAAACAGTTGACCTGTATTGAAACTTAAGTAGAACGAGACCCTCTAGAAGATATTATATTATTATCAACATATATGTTACAAAGTAACATTATCTAACTACAACAGATCAAATACATAAAACAATAGTTTTTAGTTAGTTCTAGTAAATCCTTAGAGTTATTTTCCATTTTGTTTTATTTCGTTAACGGAGTGTCTTAACACTAGGTTCCTGGGTTCCCTCTGCCTACCCTGCCTCGTGGGGGATACAGCGTGAAGCTATAAAAAAAATAGGCAGAGAGAGAGAGAGTCTAGTGGCGGAGCTCAACATTGCGCTATACTCCTTTACCAGAGCGAAGAAAGAAAAATATTTAATTTATATTAAATATTCCACTTCTTCGAGTGGGGATCGAAGTCATAACTTATCGTATACAGTCACACGCTTGTGCCTATGCGCTACGACAGACCTCAAAGATAAAATACCTTAGTTTTCTTCTTTATATAACACAAAGCACAAATGTATAACGTGATGTAGTGAAAACACATATTCGTCACGTATTTATCCGTTACAATTGGAAATAACGTAATGGCAATAATCGTTCAGTCCACGCCGGCGAAACCGCGCCGCGCTTACAAACAGTCGAAAATGTACAAAGCATTTTTCATCATCTTTCCTGTATGTCGCAGGTTATGCGGAGGGAACCAGGGAACCTAGTATGACACTCATTTCTGTTCTCTTCTATCCGCCCAATTTGAGACATTGTGTGGAGTGGCGGAAATCAACGCCGCGCTTGTACCTTTTATTACGGCGAATTAAATATCAAATATATCATTTGAAATTATTAGATTTTACATTTATTTTATTGGACATCGAACCCACAACCTGTCGTGTTTACAGTCACACGCTGTGGCTGCTGGCGCCACTGCGCCACGACAGACCTCAAAGAAGACTAGAAAGTAAAGCATGCAAATACAACAATACAATATTACTAGCCAATATCAATAGGACAAATATATATTAAAAGTTTAAGGAAAACACTACACTGCCAGAAAAATAGATCAACGCTTAACCAATAATAAAGACTTACGAATTAAATTTATGTTTCAAATATGAATTTTATAAAGTAAGAAAACTTTGTTGAGTAGAGCACTCTAAAATACACAGCACTGTCCTGGTCTTGCACCACGCACTTGCCACAGATATGTTCGGTGGGTGTAGTTATTTTCCTTCAGCTTGGTCTGAAGAAAAAAAAATATACCGACAGAACATATCTGTGGCAAGTGCGTGTAGCTCTTAAACACTACAATATAACAAAGAACTATAGCCATTATCAAAAGTATCGACAAATATCATAGCCATAACAGACGACCGAACGAAACCTCGATAGAACCTCCACCTTGGTTCACCATCAGACCATGGTTTCTAGGCACACCATGCTTCACACGATCAAACATAGTTCGATGGCAAACCCAAATCGAGGCTCGATTCGGTCGTGTGACGGTAATAATACTTCATTCCTATACATTCCTACTAAATAAATTTACACTGTTTTGCTTCATTATCAGACCAAAGAAATAAAAATATTTAACATTTTTGAGCGGAAATATAACTTCGCTTGCACCACGACTGGCCTCACCAAAAAACAAACATGTCAATTTTATATATATAATAATATTATTTTGGAAAACAATTTGTTCATGTCCTACGAAAACATTTCTACATATCTTACCGTCTTAAGACAAATATTACACTACCATATTTAATATATTATCACAAAAGATGTCTTCTATACAAAATTAGCAAGTAAAATTCAAATCATATTCTGAACCTAATAGAAAACCTAAGTTCAGAACAAACAAAAACTATATTTGAATAACAAAATATTCAGTATTTATGCAAGTGGCACTTCGGAGGCTGTCATTTTGAATTTGCATTTGAGTAAACTATGTTTCTGTTTAGGAAACCTTCTTTAAATAGGTATTAAATGACAAACAACTTAAAGCTGTAGACATTTTGTTCTTAACCTTAAATAATTAGCAAAAATATGTTAAAAACTAAGACTATTGTCATACAATTTCACAAATTGTGATTGCATCGTTCTCTCTTCTCTAATTCTTCACCTAACTATACAATATTACACTAAAATAAACATTTGAAAACAAAGATTCAAATTAAGACCAATTAAAAATATCACATGGCAACACAACCAGACTAAAATCAAAAACAAAAAAAAAAACATAAAACCATAGACCGTGAATCCCCCATACTTACTAATCTAAAACTTAATGAAGGTAACTATCTACTCCTGTTACAGCATTGCATACATCATTGATTTCCGCACTCCAGTGGTTTCGGTGCTGTGGAACTTCCATTTATAACTAAATTATATAATTGACTATTTACAAAGTGTGCTGTTCAGTTCTTTTGTTCAATTTACTGTACCTTAAATTTGGATGACAAGCAGAAAACAATCATAACACCAAGACTTTATGCTTACTCTACTATGTGATTTGTTTTTAGCTTTCCACTATATCCCATCATTTGCAGGGTGCAAAGGAAACTTGGGAACCTATTGTTAAATCACTCTGTTTACAAATCCTTTCTCTACATGTCTGGCGGGACTAAACACTGCGCTATGTTACCAGAGCAATGAAACAAAAATCAAAAGAGATCTCTCTTACCTCATCAACCATACAAAAAAAATAACACATCAAAACAAAACTAAAATGAATGGGAAAAAGGTGCTTAAAAGTGGTTAGCAAAGGTTAATGAAATGAACTATCTACTCCTGTTACGGCATTGCACACATCATTGATTTTTGCATGCTTCAACAGCTTAGCTCGACAGAACATATGCTTATAACTTAATACTGAAATAATTATACCTTAGTAATAGTAATAATAAAACCCTCTTTATGGAAAAAGTTTCTGATTTTATAAAATTAGCTACAATAAAATAAAAGCTAATTAAATTTCACGCTATATTTATCCTTAGACAAAGCCTATTTAGCCTTTTCCATCTCATTTCTGATTTATGACAAGCCACTTTACTCCACAACCTTGCAGAAATTTTGGCAAGATAATATTAATTTATTTGTATATCTGTAATTTAAATTATATATCTAAAAAAGAGCTTTATGCTTTTTTCTGTACATAGAAAGGTGAGCAGAGAGAAAAATTACGAAATTGAAAATAATTAGAGTGAGAATCAAATCCATAAACATTTTTTTAGAACCAACGGCCACAAGAAATGTATAACAATATATATATATAAAAATATATATATATATATATATATATATATATATATATATATATATATATATATATATAAAAAAATATTATATATAAAAATCAAATCTGCATTATTTAATCATAAGTGTAGTTATAGAAACAAAATAAACAAGGCCTATGACCTACAATAAACTGTTATGATAAGTATTTTTTAATGAATTCAATTAACTTTAGGTATATATATATTTCTTATTAATGTTGTGTTGTTTGTTTACATTGTATGAACTTATTTAAAAATAAGGTAAAACAATACAAATATAATATTGTTTTCTCTTAGTACTGTAATATATAGTTTAGTTAAATAAAAGTAGCTAGGCACGCCATAATCAAAGAACCATACCGTAAATAAAAGTAAAATATATGTACAAGTTACAATTTAATGGTTACTATTTTTTAAAGGCTATTTGTAGGGCAATTTGTCTGACAGTAACATATATAGATTTAATTTGTCTGGTAATTAAAAAAGCGCGTTGTAGAGTTCCACAAATATATGTCTCTCGTGAGGGTTAGTAGACACATTAGGTGCCCTCTACCTTTTTTGTTATAAAGGAATAAGCGCAAAGAATAAAAAAACAAGCTGTATTTAACATTTTAGTATTCAGTTATTCTAATGGTAAGATTCAATATTTAACTTGCATAATAAACTAATAATAACTAATCTATGGAAATTAAAAAAACTCAACGCCGCCATAGTAAGGTCAAGATCATAAACGTGAGACTTCCTTGTTTTTTGTTGAAAATCATTTTCGATAGAACTAGTTTAGATAGTATCTGTTACCTATTGCAACCAAGACACGTTTTACCTCTTTATATTTTTATATGTAAATATTTGCTTAAAAAATAGTATGTACGTATCGTATTACAATATCACGCCAAGATAAT
Organism: Eueides isabella; assembly: GCA_019049475.1. Taxonomy (NCBI): domain Eukaryota; kingdom Metazoa; phylum Arthropoda; class Insecta; order Lepidoptera; family Nymphalidae; genus Eueides; species Eueides isabella. The sequence goes on along the minus strand of CM032405.1, from coordinate 10,175,852 downwards.
TAAAATCGAGCGCGTACTTTTTTTTCTAACCTTACCCAAGTTTTTAACTTGTGAAGTTAATAAATAGTTGTTATAATTAATGCATGAGGTAGATATTATCATGTTAAACATTCAAATTGTATTTTAAATAAACGTAAATATAATCTAATAAGTATAGAATTAACAAAAAAATAATTAAAAGAATGGCGGGCGGCATAACATGGCGCGGCAAACTCAATAGTTCTAATTAAGATTAAATAATGTACTTACGTTTATTTAATATGTAATCCACAATGAAATAATAAAAACACTGAACTGTCACTGCAATATCCGGCGTAATATCAAAGAAAACAAATATTTGAGTTGAAAGCGTCGTTGCTGTTCATTTCTCTGCGGCACAACCGAAATTATAATAATGTTGCCATGTTGATTATCAAAGTATTGCAATGCAACGATAAAAAAAGTAGTGAGATTAATAAGAAGAAAAAAAAACAAACATTATAATATAAAATTGTACAAAAAAAAAGAGATAAAGATTTAATATACATCAAAATAAATAAAAAACTTTATGTAAATTAAAATAAGAACCTTTTAATATATATCATTAAATTTCTTTTAAACAAAATCGTTCTATAAAAAACATATAACGTATCATTTATTAAAATTAACAAGAAATTATTTACGTTATTTAATAAATAATAGTAGATAAATAATATTTTTTCTGCTTAAAAATAATTTTAAACGTCAATGTCAATACGAAAAGTCACGTTTATTGTCAAAATAAAATACCATGTGGGTATTATTGCGATAGGCGCGACATAAGTTATTTTGAATTTCATTTGATCTTTGAATTTAACTATGGATTATGTGGTTGGCAGCGTTGCTGCTTTAGTAACAGGTAACGTGACACCGAATCGACCTAGGAAATTTAAAAAGGCGCTTACACCTACAAAACACCAGCCTTCGCCCAACGTAACACCTAAAAGTGAATTTGTAGAAGACAGATCTATATTTCTTTCCCCCACAACGCAGAAAAAGAAAGCCATAGTTAAGAAATCTCCCAAAAGAATCTTTCAAAACCCCGATTTGGATGTTACCAACGAAGAAGCTGGTGATTCAAATATTAACAGTCCCAAAGTGGTTAAAGTTAAAAAACATTTAAAAGATGAATTGGATGGTACAATTGCGAATACAGGTGATGTTTTATTGAGTTCCAAGTCACCTAAGTCACAAGCGAACTCTCCACAAAAGAAAAATAAATTAAAAGACAATGAAAATACTACTGTCTCAGAAGTATGTGGAAAAACACAAAAAAAAAAGAAAAATAAACGTAATTCCGCAGTCGAAAACGAAGACTTGCTTACAGAAGAATGTAAGGTAAAAGAAAAGGAGGACGAAAAAGAAAATATTACTCTAAATATAGATTCTCAAATCACAACACCAAAAAAGAAAAAGAAACAACCAAAATCAGCAACAAATTTTGAAATTGAACAGTCGCCTGTAGTATCCAATGATGTACCTGAAAAAGATGATGTAAATGTGAAACAAAAAATTAAAAAGAAAAAAAAGAACAAACCAAACAATGGTGTGCCAACAGAAAATGCACTTAATTCAGAAGAAATCAATGTCAAAACACCTAAGAAGAAAAATAAGGAGAAGAAAAAAAACCAGACTGAGATAGAATCTACAGAAAATGTAGAAATTAATCCAAATGCTGTGACAAACCAAGATACTGAATCAGAGCATGAGTCTGATGATGACATGGAATCAGAAAATGAGGAAATTAACAAAAATGCCTTAGATCTTGGCCCAGCGGAAGAAAGTTCTGACGAAGAAGAACAAAAGCCTAAAGCAGAGGGACCCAAGAAAGAAGAAGAAACTGTCCCTACAGAAGATGAAGTGAAAAGAACAATTTTTGTTGGCAATGTACCTTTTAGTACTAAATGTAAGAAGGAAATCAAGAAGATTTTTAATCAGTACGGACAAATAGAAACAGTGAGGTGAGTTTTGATCAATATTTTTTGTGTTTTTGGTTTTTATTTCTACAAAAAACAAATTTTTTACTATCTTATCAATATGGCATAGTGAGACAGAGTCTGTCTGTATATATAATGAGATAGTTGTGGATTCAATCTCTAGTGTGTTGTTTTTGTATTGAATTGCTAAACTGAATTTAAAAGAAATAAGTGAAAATTCTATAAAATGAAAGATTTTTTTTGTATTTTAGTTTATTTACATTATAATATTTTATATTTGTTACTCCTGCCTGTACTAGAAAAAGCACACACATTTTTTCTGCCTTCTTCAGACACAAGTTATCATAGAAATTACTAAAATTACTACCAACAAGCAAATAGTTTTTATCATTGACTGAATAAACCCCCATCTATTGTGCTTGCAACAAGACACTTCCACTGAGCTTAGTTGTCCTTAATTGATTTAGTTAACATTTTTATTGTAATTTTAATATATTTTTTAACACATGGACTTTGTTTAAAATTAAAATAACTGTAAAACTTTTATGTACAACCAGTTTTAAATACCATTTTTTTTTTAATTTATCTTTACTAATCAATGTTCAGGATTCGCACTGTCCCAGTGAAAGATGCCAGGGTGACTCCAAAAATGGCAGTCATCAAGAAAGAACTGCATCCGGACAGAACTACAGTCAATGTTTATATTAAATTTGCCGATGCAACTTCAGCGGAGCAGGTAAGTTTTTTTTGCACATTCTTTTCACAATATTGTCTTGCATTCTTTATTTAGTATCTGCTGTGTTAAGTTCCGTGACTTGCAAAGTCTTGAATATTTGTTCGGAAATAATAAATAGAGTCTTTTTTTTATAAAGTTTATTTCTTACACTACATACTCATGGTCATTTTGTTACAATTTTTTTTTCTTTTTCTTTTATTTTTTAATATTACTTAAAACTAAGCCTATTTGGCTATACATTTTCCATATTTATAAACCAACCCTGCCGACTTTACTTAATCAAAATTTAAAAGTACAGTATAAACTCTTTATAAGCATTTTTTGTTGTTCTTGCGAGTTATCATTCAATATGTGTGTTTTAAAAAGGATAAAATTATAATGACTTTACACTGTATATATAAACCAAATTAACATATAAAATCAGCAAAATTATTTTATTTAGATGTCTTTAAAACAGAGTTTTAAAAATATCCAGCAATTACAATAACATGTCATGCAGGATAAAACTTAAAAAAAAAATAGAGATGCACAAAATTTACATAGATAAAATAGACATTTTTGGTTTCTTTTGAAGAAGTGTGTCTATGACTAGGTCCTGTATTGTTATATTTTGAGTGAATGCTCTGAAATGTGGAATTCAAAATGAATCATACTCTTAAGGAAGATTTTCTGGTCAATTTTTGAAGATCTATTCATTTTTAAAATATTTAATATTTTCAATTTAAATATTTAATGCTTCGTTTCTTCGCTCTGGCAAAAGCGCGGCGTTGAGTTACGCCACTCAACATGCAATGCCTCAAATTCGGTGGAACGGAAGTGGAACGGAGTGTCCTAACACTCTGTTCCCGGGTTCCCTCTGCCTACCCTGCCTTGTGTGGGATACAGCGTGAAGCTGAAATAGAAAAAAAAATATCTTTATATGGAGTGAACAATCAGTATGTGGGTTTTAACGTAAACTAATCACATTGTGCTCACTTCTTTATAGGCAGTTTATCGTTGTAAAGTGTAACGTTTTAAAAAGTTTACACTGTTTATGTAATTTTACTATTTATAAAGAGTTAATCTTTACTTAGAAGTCAAAATTATTATGTAGAAAACGTATAAAAATTGGACGTAGCTCTGGATTAAAACCCACACCTTTTGGAAACCGTCCAAGCGCTTTGACGAACTAAGCCATACGGTATTGTCAAGCCACATTGAAATTATTATACGCTTGTTATTACTTATTTATATTGTTACCATCTCTGTAGGGACGGCTTTTACAATAAAATTAAAATAAATAATTAAGAAATGAACAGTATTGTTTAGAAAACGTATAACTTTCTTAACGGCGACCCGGGTCCAGATCCTGCAGCGTTAAAATTTTTAGTTTTCTGAATACAAAAATATATAGTATACTTATATTATATGTATTTAGACAACTATATATAATATTCTCTTTTTAAAGTGTTAATCTTCACTTAGGAATGGAAAGTATAATTTAGAAAACATATAAATGACTGTGTTCCAGGCGCTGTCCGCTAACAACACAGTGTTGAACGAGCACCACCTGCGAGTGTCCCGCAGCGACTCCACCGGCGCCCCCCACGACCCCAACTGTTCAATATTCATCGGGAACATGCCGTTTGCGATAGAAGATGAAGTGCTCAGAAGTAAATTCGAGAAATGTGGGGAAATAGAGTCGGTCAGGATTGTGAGAGATAAGAAGACTAACGCTGGGAAAGGTGGTTTTAATTGATTAATTTGCTGCTTTTTTTTTTTCAATATTTGTTTTTCTCTCAGCTTCACGCTGTATCCCGCGCAAAGCAGGGTAGGCAGAGGGAACTTAGGAACGTAGTGTTAAAACACTCAGTTCTCCATTTTTAACTGAAATCGATGTATTGTTTGATGAGTGGCGAGACTCAACGCTGCGCTTTGAATTGTTACTAGAGTTGAAAATATTAAATATTTCATTTTCTCGTATAAGGATTGAAATCGTTCTGTCAGGCCTCCAATATTTTTTTTTAATTCCTAAGTTAGTCTTTAGTGTTCAAATTTTTCTCTTGCTTTTTATATATATTTTGTTTTTTATAATAAAGTTAAATGGCGCAGATTCGATTTACTTATGCTAAGTTACTATAGTCACAATTGTGTTATTTTCAATTCATAGAAGATTTATTTGTTAAATAATAATTAATGTATGCCAAATAATTTATGAATAAAATACTTATCTTACTGCTCCAGGTTTTGGCTACGTCAATTTTAAATCCAAAGATGGCGTAGAACTGGCATTAGCACTAACAGAAGAAGATCTTACAATAAAAAATCGAATAATGAGAGTCAAAAGATGTATAGTCAGCACTCCAAGAAAAGTAGCTAAACCTAATAACAAACAAAATCAATGGCCGTCACAAAATCAAAGACCAGGTCAAAATCCAAGACCAGGCCAAAATCAAAGACCAGGCCAAAATCAAAGACCAGGTCAAAATCAAAGACCGGGCCAAAATCAAAGACCAGGCCAATATCAGAGACAGGGTCATAATCAACGACCGGGTCAACATCAACGGCCGGGCCAACATCAAAGACCGGGTCAAAGTCAGAGTAACTATGGAAGGCAAGATGTCAGTCAGGGGAACAGGTTCAACAGAAATGATGATAAAACTGATGGCGCTTACAGAAGAGTAATGAATAAAAGGAAGAATCAAGTATGTACAATGTTTTTAATTTTTGTGGTGTTTTCGTTGGATTTTTTTCCAGCTTCACACTGTATCTCGCACGAGGCAGGGTAGGCAGAGGGAACCCGGGAACCTAGTTTAGACACTCCGTTCCACTTTCGTTCCCCACTCTCCGCCGAATTTGAGGCATTGCGTGTTGAGTGGCGGAACTCAACGCCGCGTTTTGCCTTATTACCAGAGCGAAGAAATGGAAACATTAAATATTTTCATGTTTCATCCGTATTTTGCATATGCAGAGTGGGCTTGGTATGTTCGCTATATTATATTGTTAGGTTTTATAAATAAACAACACAACTTCAGTAAGTAGGAACACACTCTCCAGGACAATCCTCTCGCTCCTTTTGAGTGTATACCCACATTTATTATATATCACAATACCCACATTTATATATATATATATATATATATATATATATATATATATATATATATATATATATATATATATATATATATATATATATATATATATATATATATATATATATATATATATATATATATATATATATATATATATATATATATATATATATATATATATATATATATATATATATATATATATATATATATATATATATATATATATATATATATATATATATATATATAAATATCGTTTTTCTTACAACAGGACGACAATGAAGGACCACCGAGCAAACGTCAAAATGTCAATGAACCCCTAAAAGAGAAGAAGCCGAGGAAAGAGTTTGTTGGTATGACGGCCGAGAAGAAGAAGGTACGTATCTATAATATTTCGAAATTGTAGTCACTACTATATTAAAGGTGTATTAAACTGTTTTTATAATTTCAAATAATAGTGGAGTAGGCAGGGAACCTCGTGTTTAATCACTCTGTTCCCATTAAGACACTCCGTTTTTGAACTTACCGCCAAATTCTTCAGGCATTGTGTGTTATGTGGGGGAACTCAACACCAACTTAATTAATTCCATATTTTTTTATTATTTATATATTTTTTTTTTTCTCAGAAACACAAATTCAACAAAGGACAGAAGAAGAAGAAGATTTTGAGTGAGATTTTAACTAAAAAGTGATAATTCATATATGTATGTATTTGTAAGTTATTTTTAAGATCGATATTTTATCGTAATAAAGGTGTTAATTTGAATTTAAAATGTTTTTTTTTTTTTGAAAAATCTTTTATTTAATTATTTATTCTGTAATAATGTTGTGTCGAGTGACTTCACCCGACTTACGTTAGCAGAAGGTTGAAAAAAAATCAAAAGCTATTATATTTTAAGCTAATTTATGTCGTGACTGTAAACGGTAGGTTGTGGGTTCAATCCCTACCTGGGGAAAAGAAATATTTAATATTTTCAATTTATATATTTAATATTTTCATTTCTTTGTTCTGGTAACAAGTCATAGCGCGGCGATGAGTCCCGCAACTTAGTACACAATGCCTCGAATCATGGAATATCTTAGTTAGTTAGTTATAGGCCTAGTTTCCTCTGCTAAACCTACCTTGAGCGGGATACAGCTTGAAGCTGAGTGCGAGTGAGAAAAATAATTACATATAAACATATTACTAGACAAAAAACTACAACGATATTAGTAAATACAATGGAATATTTGATTCCTTCGAAAGGAGAATACATATACAGTTCCGCTTAAAGTTACTGCCATATTATATAAGATGTGTGCGTAAACTACAGTCATACAGTCTATGTTAATGTACATATGAGCTATGTTACAAACGTTGTTTCCTTTCATTAGTTTTAGAGGTTTTTAACTTTTTACAATAAATAAACAAACACCAAATTATCCTTAAAACTTTTACGCTTTTTTGTTGTATGGCCCGTCGTGGCGCAGAGCACAAGTTAGATGGCCTAGATCAGTGTTTCCCAAACTTTTTTAGTCCAAGCCCCACTTTTGAATTTCTAAAACTCCCATGTGTCCCCTCCCCTAAGCCAAGCGTTGGCTTAAAATGCCTCGGAGAGAGGATAATTTATCTTTGGTTGAATCATTAATTGCCCTCCTAAATTTCTAAAATTGCTAAAATGCTCAAAATGTCTCCAATTCGGGAAACACTGGTCTAGATGCTCATTTGAGTATTTTTTTTTTATTTTATATGATGAAATCAGTCTTTTTAACCATAGCTCATAAACAAATATTTCTTATCAACAAATATTTCTTAGATATGATGGGTAATAGGTTGATTGGTCTATACGATGGGTCTACTTGTGGTAGTTTTCCAGACTGATCATCATTATTTGAGAGATCTTCCACAGGGCAGGGTTAGGTTAGGGGTCACGGTCACGTGATAATTTTTGTAGCATTTCTTAACCCCCTTACCCCTTGGTGATACATGGCGAGTTTAAACTTAGTAAATATTTACTACCCTCTTGTTCTCTCCCGACTTGAGCGTTTTTAGGGCACGTAGGAGGAAATTCCTACGAAACCTTACTTTACTTACTTTACTACTTTAGTTTGTAAATGAAAATAATGAATTCCTTGACTAAAGCGTTTTCCATCTCTCTTACAGTCCAACCTCTCCTTTAAAGGCATAACTATAGTTGTTAAACGCTTTTTTTTCGTCTTAGTGCCGGCTCGTATGCGTTATTCTGCGTAATCATTTCATTATCCAGAATCATGTCTTTAATCTCAAGAGCCTAGGATATGGTGGTAAGTGCTGCGGACGCGAGCAGCTTTATCCCCTCATTTTATTTGAGAAAATATTTAATATTGTCTATTTGATATATATTTTGAGGTCATATGTGCAAACGGGACCACATGTGATTACTGTGGGATGGTATATGTGGATGTGAAAGTATATGTGTGGATGTGATTTGATATGTAAATGTGTGAATATATGGAAATTATGTGAGTATGTAAACATATGAGATGATGTAAGTATGATGTGAGGTGATATATGTGGAGGTGAGATAACATATGGGTGGATGTGACATGATACGATGTGAAATGATATATGTAGATGTGGTATCACATATGTGGATGCGAGATGTATGTGTATGTAGATACCACCACGATGGGACACATCTATATTGGTGTATATTTTGTTTTTAACAAGTAAATTGTATTAAAAAAAAAACAAAAACCATTATTTGGTAAAATTTTATTACAATAAAATTGTCATTACAAAAATGTCAATGTTAGCAAAAAAAAAAAAAAAACAATCACAGTCTGACACTTAGTTGTATTACACAAAAGACTCGCGCCCTTAGAACTACTCTTACGAACTACTACACCGTATAGAAGAATAAATAGATGCTATGCGTGGGGGGGGAGGTGGTCAGCCGCGCTTGAGGCGCAGGATGGCGAGCGTGAGCGCCAGGAAGAGCGCGATCCAGGCCAGCGTGGCCACGAAGCCCAGGTACACGTCGGGCTCCGCCAGCGGCCAGCCGCGCGTGAGCACGGCGCGCAGCGCGCCCGTGGCCAGCGTGAGCGGCAGGCACAGCGCCACGCCGCGCAGCGCCCACGGCATGCCCTCGATGGGCCAGATCACGCCGCTCAGCAGCAGCGTGGGGTAGAACGAGCCCAGCGCCAGCTGGATGGCGTTGCGCTCCAGCTCGCACGCCGCCGAGATCACGAACCCGAAGCACATGCCGCACAGCCCTGCGGCAGCACGAGGACACCAGGACACCATATAGTAGAGCTTGGGAGGCTAGTGTTGAGACACTCAGTGCCACACCAAATTTGAGGTATTGCGTGTTGAGTGGCAGAACTCGACGTTAATGAATAATGAATTGTGTTTATATGAAAATTTATACACAGAAAAGCTTTTGATACAATCACTCAAAGGACATTGCTCAAAAACTTTACATTATAGAATTTATTATAATATTTTTTATATTTTCTTAACACAAATTCATTTTACAGGTCGTATTTATAGCAAACTTCATTGAATTAAACATTCGATCAAATCAGGTGTTCCCCAAGGTTGACATATTTGTCCAGTACCTTTTAATATTTAATAATATATTAATATAATATTGAAATTGTTGTTCAAAACTACATTTTTCAAAATCATTTTAATAACATAATATTCTGATATAAACGACAAAATAATTTTTAAATATTAATCTACACTTCAAATACGATTCAAACAAGATTGGGTCAATCTACTTGAATAGTTAGAAGTCACTAAGCCATATGTTCTCATCGAGCTATGTCGAAACCCTTATACGTTTATTTCAACTTATATTGTATTATTGTAATATCATTGTAAAGACTATTTTCACAAACTTTGTCTACCCAAAGATAATTCTACCATAGAGGTGTGCATTTATAATTTACTTAAATAAATATTTGTTACTGTTAAGTAACAAATATTTTAGAGACAATAAATTGATAATTTAAAAAAAAAACATCATTTCATTGGTTTGGTTAAGCGACACGCAGTTAAACTCCGCCGTCAGATACAAGAATCCAACTCACCTTGCAACAGCGTCAACATGACCACGTAGAAGATGTTCCCATTGCACTTGACCCCAAACACCAAGATCATGAAGAGCAGCACCAGCGCGGTCTGCCCCACCATCACCACGAACTGCGTGACCACGTGCGAGAACAGGATCTCCCCCGGGGACACCCCGGCCACCCACGAGCGGTCCAGGAGGCCCTCCATGCGCTCCACGATCAGTGCGGACGACGTCAGAGCGACGGCCAGGAAGAAAACGATTCTGGAATGTTCTTTTAATTTACTCAGCTTCACGCTGTATCCCGCATATGGCAGGGAAGTCGGAGGGAACTTGGGAACCTAGTGTTAAGACACTCCGTTCCACTTCCGTTCCCCACTTTCCGTTGAAATTGGGGCATTGCGTCTTGAGTGACGGGATTGTTTTAATTTAAACTCTTTTAACCGAAGGACGTGTGGTTTTAAACGCGCACAACTTAGTTGTGGCTCCTTAATATTCCCCACTCGAGGAAATCAAATATTTAATGTTTTCATTTCTTCGTTCTAGTAACGAGGCAAAACGCGACGTTGAGTTCTAGCATTCAACACGCAATGCATCGTAATAATCATAAAAAAATTATTATAATCACTAAGTATACCACTGTAATCGCAAAGTTATTTTTTACAATAAATATATTTTTTTAGCTTTACATTTCACATAGCAGAGTAGCTAGCGGGACCGTAGCAGGAACCTTGGGAACCTTGTTTGAAGACACTCCATTCAAATTAATCTCACTCCATTCGAATTCTGGATTAATTCATGTTGAGCGGTGATAGTCAACGCGTTGCGTTGTTCGTTAAGAGATCGAGAAAAATATTTTTTGACCTCAAGTGAGAATTGAACCTGCAATCTATGGCGTTTACAGTTTACTTGTCTCATTCCAGTATAATCATACAATAGTAAAACTCACGTAAGTATAACTCCGGGTGCGACGAAATCAGTGAACGAAGGGTTGCTGTCCCCATAAATGGGGTCCTGGAAGTCGATGGGGATGTCTCCCACTTTGGGGTTGTAGTTGCAGGTGGAGAGGAGGTCCTGGATAGTTAAGAAAAAAAAAGTATTAATTTATGCGTTTTTATCAAAGATAGCTTGATTTCTATTGGATTTTTATGTTTTATCTGCATAAACGATTGAAAATGAACCAGCACAATTCATTAAATTGCTACATTTTATATATGTTGTTTGTAAAAAACAACGTATTATTTTTTTTCAGCTTCACGCTGTATCCCGCAGGATAGGCAGAGGGAACCCGGGAACCTAGTGTTAAGACACTCCGTCCCACTTCCGTTCCCCACTTTCCGCCGATTTTGTATTGTTAATACAATATTTTAACAAAATATTAAAAAACAAAAGGTTTTAACCAAAAAAAAAATATTTCATTTTATCATTGCTATTTAAAGTTAGGAAAGAAACCCTTATTTATATAACGCAATAGAATAAAATTGAAGCAGTATTTGAACGTGTTTACTATGTATACATATACATTGAATCTCTAAGTAACGTACCTTAGCAAAGTCGCGATAAGAGAACTGTATGTCCCTGTTCAGCATGAGCCCGATCTGTTGGTTGGACATGTCGAGCCACACCTGCACTTCCGACGACGATATGGTTTCATTGTCCGCGGTGTCAGCTGCAGTATGAATAAGAAAAATATGTTAGGATGAACGGGGACTAGACTGAAAAAAATCTCAAGAAAAGTTGCAATGACAGTTTTTGCTTTAGTGTAGTATAAGCTGTGTGGCGTGCGCGTGTTTCTCTGTCTCCTTCTCTCTCTCATATCATCTCTATGAGAGAGAGAGAGAGAGGGAGAGTCAGAAAAACATGCTTTTGCTTTGTCGCGACGATTATTTTTGTTTTGGGTTAAGATTATACAAGTTTTTTTGTACGTAATAAATGATAAAATAATGGAAAATAATAACAATTATAATTTTAACTACGATTTAGCCTAATTATTAAGTTTATATTATATTATATTTGTTAATAATCAAAATATTATTATATAACTTAAAAGAAACAAACAACTTAGGCCTGTCGTGGCGCAGTAGTACAAGAGTGTGACTGTAACCGACAGGTTCTGGGTTCGATCCCCAGTCGAGGAAATGAAATATTTAATATTTACAATTTAAATATTTAATGTTTCATTTCTTCGCTCTGGTAATAAGGCAAAGCGCGGCGTTGAGTTCCGCCACTCAACACGCAATGCCTCAAATTCGGCGGAAAGTGGAACGGAGTGTCATAACACTAGGTTTCACTTCCGTTCCCTCTGCTTACCTTGCCTAGTGCGGGATACAGCGTGAAGCTGAGAAAAAAAATGAAACAAAAAATATTATAACACTTCCTTCACTAATTAATCGAAAGGAACTTCGTTCTATCCGAGTGTCGACAGCCCCTGTCCCCCTGACACCTCTCATTATTTTAAATGTTTATAAAAATATGCTTAAAATGTTGTTCTAAGCGTGTTTTATAAAAAATATTTATATTTTATAACAATTACTAACTATGAGTTTGTATAATGTATATGGTGTAAAAAAACTTGGTCATATTGTTTTTCATGTAGAAAAATTTTTGTTAATGTTCATCATAGCATGTCTAAGATTCAATATTTTTTAAAACTTAAAATTGAAATATCTATTTCATTTTTCAATTAAATTTGTCAACTCACCTAGCGCCAGCCGCGCCACGAGCGAGTCCGTGTAGTTGTCGTTGAAGTAGACGGCGCCCCAGGCCGCGCCGCGCCGCACCGCCGCCACGGCGGCCGGCAGCGACGCGTAGTACTCCTTCACGATGGACTTGTTGCTGAAGTGCGCCAGGTAGCGGCACGACAGGTTCTTCATCGAGCACGACGCGTTGTACGGGCAGTCGCCGTCGATCACCGTCACGTCGTCGTTCACTATCGCCTGTGGACAGCTTCATCACTTAACCGGAGTAGCTCCTCATCATTCAGTTACTAAAACTAAATTCAAGTTAGGAACAAAAGTATCTAAACGGTAACGAAGTATCTCAACACTACATTCCCAAGTCCCCACGAGCGGGAACATTATTAAAAACAAAAAAATACTCACTAATCTCAAGCCGCTGGGATCTCTGCCGATGGCAAGACAGAACAGTATGACCTGCATCACGGGAAGTGCGAATATGAACAGCATGACCCCGATGTTCCTCCACATCCGGAGTATGTTCTTTTGTAGGAGAGCCTTGATCTTGCCTTTTGATGTTAGCTGGAAAGATGTTTTGTTGTTTAATACTAGTGTCTTGCGACTTCGCCCGCTTGATTTACGGTATTTTATTTAATAATCTTAATTAATTTTTGGAATAGGCAGAGGCAACTTCGGAACCTAGTGTTAAAACACTCCATTCCGCTCACCACTTTCCATTGAAATTGAAGTGTTACGTGTTGAGTAACGGAACTCAACACCGCGCTTTGCTTTGTTACCAGAGGAAAATAATGAAAACATTTAATTTGAAAATATTAAATATTTCACTACCTCGAGTGGGATCGAATCATCAACCTGTCGCGTTTACAGTCGCACGCTTGTGCCGCTGCGCCATGACAGGCCGCTATATTATATTATACATTTTCTATATTAATATTTTTCTTTCCTAGGTGTGGTAACACTTTGAAAACAGTAAAAATATTTAACAAAGACCATTCTCCCTTGCGAAATAAGCCGAAAATCATCCAAAACATGATTTTCGGATAGCAGAAATTTATTAAAATTTGTATACAAATATACTACAAGTGCATAATAATTTGAACGCAGTAATTTGATCATAGATAAGAACGTATAGCTTAGTGGTTAGGCCTGGAGGGCTTCGAAGAGGCGCAGGCACAAATCCCGCTAAGTATAATTTTTTATACGTTTTCTTAATATATTATCGATTGATAGATTTAAATATATTTAAACTATATAGATATATATATGTGTATTAAACTTTTTATGTTAATTATCTCACGTTGAAAAAGTTTCCGCAGTCTTCGCATTCAGATTTCACAGCTTCAGTCATTTTGCCAGGTAACTGAAATTATAAAAAAAAAAAATATTATAAAGTTATAAAAAACATAGATAAAAAATCAGTCAAGTCCGAGTCAGACTCATCCAACAAAGTATTCTATATAGATTTCTGGTTAACGAGACGCACAACTTCTAAGGGCTTATATAACTAAATAACTCCAAGGGACTGTAGATCTGTATATTTGACATTAATTTCACCTTTTATCTTCATACGATATCTAGATTAATGGTCTTGATAGACAAACAAACGATCTACAAAGATTCTTAGAGTTCTTTTTCCTTGGAGTGGCGGAACCAACATCGTTTTTTATCTTGTCAGATTCACGCTGTATCCCGCACATGGCAGAGTAGCCAGAGGGAACTTGGGAACCTAGTGTTAAGACACTCCGTTCCATTTCCCATTTTCCGCTGAATTTGCGTCATTGCGTGTTGAGTAGCGGAACGCAACGCCGCGTTTTGCCTTGTTACCAGAGAAAAAAAAATTAAATATACAAATTGAAAATATCAAATATTTCATTTCCTCAAATGAGGATAGAACCCACAACCTGTCCCGTCAGTCACATGCTTGTACCACTGCGCCACGACAGGCCTCGTTATCAGGACGAGAAAAAATAATTTATGCCTTAATATCAAACCCACGACCGTCAGTTACATTTACAGTCAAACGCTGTACCATTTTGCCATGACAGCCTCATTATATAGCATTATATTTAAAAAAAAAAAAACTGGCAACACAATAAATAGTATTTCAACATTTACAGATGAGATGTAATTAGAATTGAATGACAGCATTATTAATAATTACTAATTAATGTTCAGATTATGTATAATAATGTGACAACGATAAAAAGAGCGGTGACTGTAAACGCGAGACATAGCGCGAGGTATAGCGGTACTCTACGCCGCGCTATAGCGAGATATAGCGCGGCGTAGAGTACCGCCAGTCAACACCAAATGCATCAAGAATTCAACGTAAAATGTGTAACGGGAGTGTTTTAATGGGATCGGATTGTGAACATTAGGTTCCCATGTTCTCTCTGCCTACTACCTACCCTTCTTAACGAAATGGAACTGATAGTATTAATAATATAGCAATTCATCATTGGGAAATAGTTGACAGGGTCCAAATGGACGTCATGAATACATGAATGCGAATATATCAACGTATATGATATATTATATTTAATATATGGCAGATAAAATTTAAATAAATAATTAAAATTAAAATATATATATATATCTTTTTTTAATATTTACGCAATAAATAGATAATAAATCTAATATTTCCTTGAATGTCATTTCCTAATATTATAGTTTTTTTTTAAATTTTTTTTTTTACAAATAAATTCTTTGAATTAAATAAATGATTTAGTTTAAAAGAAATATATAATTATTTGTAATTACGTAATAATTGTTTTAAGGACGACGTGTGTCTAACCTCGGTGCGGTGCGGTTTGATGAATGTTATATTTTATAATTTTTAGAGAAACACAGTACAGGAGAGAAAAATGGCGACAGGTAAATTAACTTTACATACAATAATAATTTATTGTGACATAATAATTATTAAAAGCAGTCGATACATTTGGTCTATATAACACCACTAAGATAACCACCAACATACAAACATTTAACGACTGATAATCTCATTACCCTCCTTTACGTGACAAAGTTGTACCAAAAATAATCATCTAACTTGCCTCCAGCTGCTATACATGGCAGGGTAGGCAGAGCGAACTTGAAAACACAGTGTTAAGACACTCTGTTTCCATTTAAGTTTAAGTCACTTCTATTTCGACCAAATTTAAAGCATTGCGTGTTGAGTCGCAACAACGTCGCATTTTAACTTATTACTAGAGCGATAAAAATATTAAATAATTAATTTCCTCAAGTGAGGATAAAACCTACGACCAGCAGCATTTATAATTACAAACTTGACTCAAAAAACAATATTTAAATTGAAATATTCAACTCACGTCGCCATTAGAACCGGCCGCGTGCTCCACGATGAGCACTTCCTTGCTCTGGTGGAAGTTGAGTCCGACCACTTGGTTGTCCTCCGCCGCGTAGGGCGCCTCCTCGCGCTTCGACATCTTGTTGAGCCCTAGGCCTCCGCCTGACACGTTCAGTTCTACTACCTGGTTGGCTTGACCTGGTGGACAAAATGTTGCGTAATTTAGTTTTAATACATATATCTTTGAGACTCTCTTGTCAGCTGTACCTGTATCCTGTACTTGGCAGGGTAGGCAGAGGGAACTTGGGATCAGTTAAGACAGGTAAGTTGGAATGTAATAAGACTCTCTGTTCCCAATAAGACACTTACGTTCCCCATTTTCAGCCCAATTTGAGGCATTTCGTGTTCAGTGTCGGAACTCAACGCCGTGAGATACACCCATAACCTGTTGCGTTTATAGTCGCATGATTGTATCTCTGCGCCACCACAGGAAAGACGTCGATTGCCGTGTCTTTTCCACAAAAAAAAAAATATTCATTCAATTATTATTTAGAGCAATATCTATGAAGCTGTCACGGTGAAGCGGTACAGCGTTTAGTTGTAAGCATGATGGTTGTAGATACGATTCCGTTCGTGGAAATATATCGTTATATGTGAAACCGACTTGCCCAAAGACCATTGCAGTAGGTACTAAGTATTTTAAATTCCTAAACACATAATAGAAATATTCCGTGTTTACTATAGAAAAAAAAAGTTAAATAAAAAAATCAAATTTGACACTAACAACGTGACAGCTCCTGTCATTTACGTCAGTACTTGTGGCAGTTGCAAGTGACGTCAAGATAATAACTAAGAGTTTAAAGTACAATATATTATTATTAAACTGTGACGTAATTTATATACAACATGGTTTTTAATATTTTTCCGTTTAAAATGCAATCGACGCCATTGTGACGTAGACATAGGCTGTATTTTTTTTTTAATTTTCTGTTTCCTGGTTTGTCTATAATATTGTATATAGGTTGATTCCAACTTAGGGGGGAAACTTCTTATAATTACTCGTAATAAGACAAAACGCAGCGTTAAATTCCGCCAATTTTCACGTAATGTCTTAAAAATTAGAAAGTTCGAAAGAAACGGTATGTTCAACACTAATCTACCTACACAGCTATATTATGCGAGATAAAACATTAAGCAAAAAATAATGTTCGTACCAGCTAACACGCAATGGACACAACCGGAGTAATTTATCACTCTGTAGCCAGAGGGAGGGACAACCTAGTGTTAAGATACTACCCTGGCCTACTTACCGCCGAATCTGAGACATTGCGTGCTAAGCGGCGGAACTCAACGCCGACAAATAAAAAAAATCCTTATAATAAAATTAATAACAATATTTCGAAACTGATTTAGTATTAGCTGTACTGAATTTGACCGGCAACAAACGGGTAAGCAGTATGTAGAGTGTGGCATCGCGAGCTGTTGCGACAGGACAAAGGAAGGCGTGCGTTTTACCCGCGGGCCTTGGACTGCTTTACTAAAAGTAAATACTTTGTATGCGAGCTAGGCCTGTTGCGGCGCAGGGATTACAAAATGTTAAATATAGCGTATTGATATCCGGAACCTAACGCCGCGCTTCGTCTAACTCAGAGGAAACTTGGAAATCTAGTGTTAAGGCACTCCGTTCCCCACTTTCCGCCGAATTTGGGGCATTTAAACTCGACGGGTACTGGTTTCGATCCTTTGGGGATTGAAATATTTATATATTATATATAAAATATTTGCAGCCTGTCGTCAACGGCTCAAATTCGCCGGAAAGTGGGGACGGAAGTGGAACGGATTGTCTTAACACTAGGTTCCCAAGTTCCCTCTGCCTACCGTGTCATGTGTGGGATACAGCGTGAAGCTGAGTAGAGTGAATAAAAATATGTATATATTTTTTTCATTATTCTCGTTTCGGTAACGAGGCAAAGCGCAACGTTGCTATCGAGACTAACAAGCGAAGCCTATAGAAGGGCAGAAGTTGGGTGGGAAGAGTGTCATTTTACACTACAAAATATATATATATATATATATATATATATATATATATATATATATATATATATATATATATATATATATATATATATATATATATATATATATATATATATATATATATATATATATATATATATATATATATATATCGTATAAATTCAAAATTGTCATAGTTTCTAGAAAAAAATATTCTTATATAACTAATGTATCTCTTACTGAAGTGGAATTCTATGAGCAATAGCCTTTTAACTACTTTGTATAACAGTTTATTACTAAACACTACAAAATAATATTTATTCAAGCATTATGATATAGTGAGTGTCATGGCGCAGTTGTTAATCGTTTAACTGCTGACGATGGGTCTAAGTTCGATTCCCATATGAGATAATATGGATTATTTTTAAAAAATATTTCTTTTGGCTTATTTACTTTCGTAATAATAAGACATTTGTTAGAATTAGAAGAAAGAAATGTATTTCATTGTGACAACTATTCTAGCTCTGGAAATTAGCCAAATAAATGGAAACATAAGAATGGATTAACGTATTATTTTTACGATCATCCTAGAAAAAGTTTTTGAAAATTTTAGAAAAAAAAAAACGACTCAAGATATCTTCATAAGTAACTTTTGAGAAGAAGATCCCATAAAAACCGAGAGAAGAGAAGAACAATAATATAATATTTTCAAAGAACTCGACCGACCACCTGCTCGATCTGCTCAGATAACGGAAATATGAAACGGAAATACAACACTATGCATTACGTGTACACATTGCATAAGTGTTACCCAACTGAGCACTAGCCTGTAGCCTCGCATCGAGAGGCAAATTTAGATAATTATGGCATAATGCTTTATAATATGCGTAAAAAGCTATCGAAAAACATGTTTAATATACATATAATGTGATTGGTTTCTGTGGACAGGAAGTTGGTCCTAAGTAATGTGGCAGCGTGTACTTCCGGTTTATTTTTTTAGATTCACGCTGTATCCCGCAAATAGCGGGATACGCATAGAGTTTAACAGAAATCGCCCAATTTTTAAAAATGTTACGTGTTATGTGACAATGGAGAACAAAATTAACTTTTTACTCTAAGCGGGAATCGAACCCATAAATCGAGGCATGACGTTAGCTAAACGACCACACTGTCTAAATAATAAATTGAATTATATGAAATTCATAATTAAAGCTATTGCAGAAACACTGTTATATCGATATAGAAAGCGTTAAGTAAAGTTATTATGTCACAAATGAAAATGGTTACTGATCTTGATAGTTTGTTGTGAATTAGAGAGCATTTAATAATAATAATTTGTTGTGTTTCATGCCGTGTTGGCTCAGTGGTACGGTGTGCGGTTGAGATCGAGGTGCGGGTTTGATTTATGTAGAAATATTATTAAATATTATTCATATATATATTTTTTTTCGAACTTTATTAGATGAAGTAAGTCCAGAATGTCTTTTCCTGAAATGATCTCTTCATGTAACTTGATATAGGTTTATATTAAGCAGATGTAACCTAGTGTTAAGACACTCCGTTCCCATGAGGACACTTACGCCAAATTGAGAAAGTATGTGTTAAGTTGCAAAACTTACCACCGGTAAGACAAAAAAACATATATTTTCCTAAATGAAATTGGAACTAACATAATTGAATTTACAGTAGCACGTTCGTACCACTGTACCACGACAGGCCTCGTCTTTGTTAGTATGAAAAATTATAATTCACCTTGTCTCCTGGACAGCTTTAAGAAAACGTCCTCCAATGAAATACAGCTGTACATAGTGAGGAGGGCTTGTGGTGACTCTTCGGCTAACAAACGTCCACTTCTCATTAGACCGATCTGGAAACAAAATTAATAGCTTAGCAATTGTAATGGAAATCGATTTCAATGGTAAATTTAAGTCAGATTTTTATTCTAATAATTTTTCATCTTGTATCCCGCACATGGCAGAAGGAACTTGGGAACCTAGTGTTAAGACACTCCGTTCCGTATCCAAGTGATGACACAAGAATCATATATGACACATTCTTAGTGCTTAATATGCTTTTGATCGCAAATAACGTGGAGTAATTTCCATAAGCCTTCCTTTCAGTACATAGTATACTGAATGTAGCGTGAAGCCAAAAAAATGTAAATACTAGAAGTATAAAAATACATATATATTTCAAATTTCTTTTAAATCATAAAGAAACATCTCCTTAGACAATGAAGTTGAATATATATACTCGGATATATAAAAAAAAATACTTACGCAATGCGCCTGCCTCGCCTCTTCAATATAATGTGTGGTGATGATAACAGTCTTATCGCCAGAGCTTGTGATGCGGACGAGATGGGTCCATATGGACTGCCTGAGTAACGGGTCCACGCCCACTGTGGGTTCATCCAGGATGAGCAGCTCCGGGTCGTGCATGAGAGCCACCGCGAAGGATACGCGGCGCTGTTGTCCACCACTGGTGATGAAAAAATGGTTTCATTAAGGAATTGAAAATGATGTTTTAGAAGTTATGTTTAATTTACTGTTTTAGAAAAGAAACTCAAAAATCGTTAAATTGGTATATGGTTTTTATCATTGTACACCCAAAAGCAAAGACACGCACACACACACACATTCACATATAATATAGTATGTCACATTTCTTAAACATTCCATGATATTTGATGGTACAGTATAAGACATGATAATTATGTAAAACCCGTTCTACAACGTGTAATGACGTGAATTAGCATAGCGTTCGCGATTTGACCTTCTAAGCCGATGGTAGGCTAAAAAAGTCCAAATTTTTTGTTATATTAATCTTTAGTATGTCTATATGTATGTATGTATGTTTCATAATTTTGTCTTCATATTACAAGTGTGAAAACTATAGCACTTGGCGTTCTATTGGATTATCCTAGGACTACTTCCCAAGAGATATAATCTGAAAGCATAGGGAACCTGGGAACCTAGTGTTAAGACACTCCATTAATATATATATATATATATATATATATATATATATATATATATATATATATATATATATATATATATATATATATATATATATATATATATATATATATATATGTATATATATATATATATATATATATATATATATATATATATATATATATATATATATATGTAACGCAAATAAACACATGCATAGGTACATATTTCGCACAACGCAAAACATAATCGTTCCACATTTTATCCGTATCCGCCACCGGTTGGGTAAGGAGCTTACATAACGTGCAGTATGGAGGGGAAGTCCGGATTTCAAATGTCTTCGATATTGTGAAATGATATATGTTTATACACCGTCGAATCGTTTTTTTAAAGACTGAGTGGTCACTGAGTGGTACAAGTTATCAAATGCAGTGTCTGCAAGTAATTGCTGCCCGCAATTTTGTTTGCATAAATTTTAACGTAATATGAAATATTTTTTTCTGGTTCCCTTAATAATTCTCCTCAGTGGTCCAATATATATATATATATATATATATATATATATATATATATATATATATATATATATATATATATATATATAAAACCAATATTTTTTCAATGTTTATTGTTAAAACGCTTTACTTAAAACTCACTAACTCTACACATTAGTTTTCAGCTCTAACACGCATTAGAATTTACCATAGCTAATTAATATTATTCTATTATAGTAGAGACTATGGTTCCGATGGACAATGACTTAGCACGTAAATAATGTACTCTGTGGCCACACAGATAAGAAACATGACTAGAAGATCTGAATTATTATTTAGTTTCATATTTTTTTTTTTTTTTTTAGCCTTACGCTATATCTCTTACCTGAGGTATAGGTAGGCAGAGAGAACCTGGGAACTTTGTGTAAACATATTTCGTCCCCATTGAGATACTTACGCTCCCCAATTTTCGCTAAATTTTGAAAATTTTTGCCTTATTACAAAAGCGAGGAATTAAAAAAAAATAAGAATATCAATTTTATATTAAATTCTTCGAGTGGGAATCAAACCCACAACTTGACGCCCGGCGTTGAGTTCCGCCACTGCATATACAATATCAATGTCTTTACACTAGGTGCCCTGTTCCCACTCTTCTATGCGAAAAACTACGTGAATGTAATATTTTTTTAAATTAAACATGTTATAAAATTCGTAATAATATCTAAAATAATTATAAAAAAATATATATTATATCAAAAAATATATACATATAATAAAATTATTGCACAATTAATTAAAATTTCAATGTCTATTAAATAAATACATGTACTCATTGCAATTAATTTACATGTATAATTACTTAGAACCTCGAACGAGAATCGAACTTGTTATTTCCGGTTTCCTCATGAATAACCCTTCCTAATTCCTTCTCAAGAAGAAACTTGTTTTAATTTGTGGCTTTACTCGCTATACATACAACATTGTAAGTGATTGAGGTAACTGCGGCAAAAAAGAAATAACCTGATCAATACTAAAAAACATAAGCGACGCAATAGTTCTTTACATTAGCGCGACCAAAGAAACTCTTTTTATAATGTTTATATATTAATAAGAAAATCTTTTTTTTTTTAATTTATTTTACCTAATATGTAAATAAACGTATCCATATAAAAATTAATTTAAACTAAATCATATAGGTATAATTATATGTAAAGCACCGGCGATTTAAAAACGGAGTGTTTCAACTCTATTTTCTTTCTCTGATACATACAATTTATATAAACATAATATCTTGACTTCTCTAAGAACAACCATTGAGGTCATCGAAAAAAAATTAACTGAAAATGTTCAATAATGCCTATATCTAAGACATTTCTTTATCAAGCTAAAAATGGAAAAAAAAGCTTTTCTTTTTTAAAAAAAAACCCACACTTAAATCAATAATGAATTAAGGAGCTACAGTAACACAGACAGACATACAGGTCAAAGTAATAACACCCCTTTTTGCATCCGAGGCTAAATCGAAAACGATATTTACACCATTTCTACGAATTTAACGTTCCGTTCCACCCAGTGTCGTTCAGTGAGAGATATATATATTTGTCACGCCCATTGTCAGCTAATAGCCATTGGTAATGAACACAGAATTATATTTGTATTTAACGTAATGGTTTGTTAGCGTTCATTTTAGTTATTTAGTTATGGTTCTTAAGTTATTTAAATGTGTTTACTGTTTTAGTGAAAGTATTGTTTATATAGAAATATTATTATTATTGGTTTTTTTGTTTCAGTATTTTGTATTTTGGACTTGGCAGGGTAGGCAGAGGGAACCTGGGAACCTAGTTAACTCTCCGTTTCCATTAAAACAATTCTTTTCTCAACTTTTCGCTAAATTTTTGGGCATTGCATGTTGAGTGACGCAACTCAACTCCGCTATTTAACTCGTTCTCAGAGCGTAGAAATAAAAAATAAAAATCTTAAACACACGCTTATGCCCTTGCGCCAGGAGTGGCCTAACAGTATTACCATAGGAACAATATGTAAATACATAATACATATGTAAATACTTCACGTTTAAATAATTAAGTATTCAATATCATGTAACTTTAATTATATCTCCTAAAGAGCAACATTTGCGAAGTATAATATAATTGTAGAAAGCTGTGATGCAACAGATGTACTTGTATAGCGATTTCGCTGTAATTTGATGTAATTTGCGTATATATATATATATATTTATTTGCTTTACGCTGTATCAGGGAAGGTAGAGGGAACCTTATGTTGAAACTATGTTCATTGCTTACAGTACATTCCATGTGAAGTGGCGGAACTTAACGCCGTGGTTGACCTATCAGAGTATGAAAATTAAAATAATTTTAACGTTATCAGTATCCTGCATGTGTGTGTGTATATGTTTACTCTCAGAAAATTTAAAAAAAAAATTTAACTTTTAAAAAATACACACGTGTGTTTTTCTTTATTCTACTAACAAGTCAAAACGCGGCGTTAAACTCTAACACTCAACACATAATGTTTCGAAAGTTGATGATTTGCATGAGAAACGGAGTGTTTAAACACTATATTTCCTCTACTTACCCTGTCCTAAGTGTGTGCCTGTGTCTAAGTGCTTTATTAATTATGTATATAAGGACATCTTAAATATTTAGATACATATTTGCGATCGTATATAATAAATCTTGTGATTTACGTCTAAAATATGAAGGGGGAAATACGTGAACGTCACATATCTCGCGTCAAATATATTTACTTTACATATATTAATCTTAGTGAAACTGGTATTTTTTCGTGCTAAATATTGAATAATTATCGTTGGCATTACTTCATCTTTATACAAAGTTAGTATATAATATTCGAAGTAATTTAAAATGTCTGACATATGTAAGTAATTAATTTGCTTTGACATACATTAACGTATAAAATGTAGTTAACTTTTCTTAGGATTTTTTTACTGCGGGGATGTGTGGCGATTACTTCGTGAGGGCATTATTTTTTTTTCTCTCTGGTAATGAGACAAAGCGCGGCGTTGAATTTCGTTACTGAACACGCAATGCCTCAATTTTAATAATCATGTATTGAGAAAGATCTTTTTGATATATAAGTTTTTAGCTTCACGCTGTATCCCGCACATGGCAGGATAGGCAGAGAGAATTTAAGAACTTAGTGTTAAGATAATACGTTCTGATTCCCACTTCCCGACGAATTTGAGACATTGTGTGTTGAATGGCGGAACTCATCGCCGCGCTATGGTATGTTACCAGACCAAAGAAACGAAAACATTAAATATTGTAATTGTATAAATATTACAATAAATTTAAAAAAAAAATTAAAAATATTTTTAATAACTTTTTATTTGAAATAAACATATTTTTTAATGTATGAGAGCAAGAATTATTTTTCTCTTTAAAGAACTTCTCTCTGCCTTCACCATAGTAATACATAATAAATATGAAAGTGTAACTATATATAAAATGGGAAACGGAAATGAGTGACTCAACGCTATATTCCCAAATTCCCTCTGCCCACCGTAAAACTGAAAAAAAAATACAATACAAAATAAATGTCCATAAGATAATTGTTACGCAAACCAGGAAAACATCATTAATTATTATAAACAATAGTAAGTGTCAAGATGTCACAACGTCATTTTATAATAGCTATTTACTTAAGTAAGCTGTACTTCAAGACATCATTTACTATATAGAAATATATTTAAAAACATGAGCAAAATATGAAATATTTTCTGTTTATTTTTTAAATATTGAAAATTATGAAATATTCGGCGGAAAGTGGGGAATGGAAGTGGAACGGAGTGTCTTAACACTAGGTTCCCGGGTTCCCCGTGCCTACCCTGCCTCGTGTGGGATACAGCGTGAATATGAAAAAAAAAAGAAACGAAATATTTGAAATCATTTTTCTTTTTCATTTACTTTGTCATAATAGATTGATTTATTAAAAAAAAAGAATTAAACGATGTTTCCAAAGAAATTGCGATATTATAAGAAATACATAAAATATCTAAGAACCACCGCGATTAACAAGTTTTAAGCTAAAAAATCATCAAAGACAGCTAAAACCAAAGCAAAAGACAGACAGAAAATTCATATAACTTTTTGTGACGAAGGTTATAAAAAAATAAACAATACTAACCTCAAATTCTTCACCATTCTATTTTCACTCGGCAGATCCAAAAATTCCAATAAAAATCGGAGCCTGTCCAATATTTCCTTAGACTCCATTCCGAAGATCCACCCGAAATACATGACCGTTTCTTTAATTGTGAACTCAGCGTATAACGCTATTTCTTGAGGCATGTAGCCTACACGCTTGCCTGGGACTCCTGAGCCTGTAAACGAACAATAATTAAAAAAAACTAATAAAATGCAAAACGCGGCGTTGAGTTCCGCCACTCAAGTCGCATTGCCTCAAAACTAGAGAACAGAAGTGGAATGGAATGTTTTAACTCCAGGTTCCCAAGTTCCTTCTGCCTACCCTGCCAGGTGCGGAATACAGCGTGAAGCTGAGTAAAATGCTAAAATAAAAAAAATCCTGTACAACACTTAAGGAGGCTTCCCACTATTTGGCCTGTCCTGGTTCTTTCTCAAACCTATCTTATATTCGTGTATGAGAAATGTTTCTAAAACAAGAATATTCTAACACAATGACAAAACACATTGTGAAGCTCCCCTTATCGCTTCTCATTTGTTACGTGTCGGATTTAAACACCGCAACATATCTAACTATACGGAGAACCAGAGAAAAAAATAACTGAAAATCATTCTTCCAAGCGGGAATCACGTATAATCACATCCTATTGCGCCCGATATTACATACTGTTATTATTCTGCTTTTTACAATCCGAATAGTCTATTTCTCTAGAGCTGACATTACTGCTTATATAAAAACTGACACTCGTGTTTATACAAAGACATTCAATGTATACACTTTGTGTATAGTGTACAGTCTATTCGTACGTTAAGCCTTCACGCAATATATATTTTTTTTATTAAAGCAGTAGTTCTTGAGATTAGCACGTCTAAATCAACAAATTGTTAAGTATAAAAGTATTTATAATTATTAAACTATAATATAAAATCAAAAATGATAGAAAAAAAATGCATATTTGTCTAAATGTATATTATTTATATGCCAGTATTTATACCTACTCGTAAAATAATAAAAATATGAATACTTCATAAGTCATCGGATAGGTTAACCTTGAATTATGTACTAGGTTTTACAAATTTTTGTGGCCAATAAGCGTTGATTTGCGCTTGTTTATTGAGGCTTTAAATATTTTAATAAAATATGGAGATTCAGGTATTATATATATTATTTTATCTCAAGGCCGATTAAGTTACAGATTATTTTATCTCGAGGCCATCGAGGCTGGGCCTGGGTAAACGCGATGATTTTGGATTTGATCCCATTTAACAGGACAAAATATTTAATATATTGATTGACTCGCTCGAGACCAAACGCGGCGTTGAATACCATGACTCAATGTTACTCCTCAAGAATTCAACGGAAAATGGGAAGTGTAGTGTCGTAAAAGGAACGGAACGTCTTAACACTAGGTTCCTTGGATTCCACATTGACGGTAAAAATTAAAAGGTCACCAAGAATTTTGATTTATAAAAAATGTTTTTTATTTTATATAAAAATTGAAGGAAATGTAAGCATAAAGAATGGTAGAAGAACGGGCTATTTTGTTAAAAATAAAGTTTAATAAAAATTTAATGTTATGTTTTTTATCTATAAGCTGTACCCCGATCATAGCGTAGATAAGAGGTAACATGGGTACCTAATGTTTAGATACTCTTTTCCCCATTCCCCAGTTCCCCACTTGCAAACCGAATTTTGAAGGCATTTTATATTGAGTGGCAGAACTGACTCGCAGTATAACTCTTTATTTTCATTTTTTTTTTTTTTTTTTTTCAAAATTTATTTAAAAATCAAATTTTCTTACCTTTAGTCCCAGGCTTCCCCCCTAGCACCCATATTTCTCCCCGATTCAGTTTCCGCCGTCCGACCAGACAAGACAGTAGCGTCGTCTTACCGCACCCTGAAGCACCGAGTAAGCCGTAACTGTTGAAAAAAATTATTATTTATATTAATATATATTAAATATTAGAAATTATTAACTATTAAATATTCATTATTTAATATATTCAATTTAAATATTTAATGTTTCATTTCTTCGCTCTGGTAATAAGCGCAAAGCGCGGCCTTGAATTCCGCCACTCAACACGCAATATCTTCGTTCGTTCGGGAAAATTGGAAACCATTTAATGTATATAGTGTCTTTATACTAGGTTCCCTTTATATATATATATATATATATATATATATATATATATATATATATATATATATATATATATATATATATATATATATATATATTTATAATATAATATAAACTTAAATCATATCAATAGAAATCAGTGTTTCCTAAGATTGTAATCTCTATAGTCTCTATCTAGTATTCTAACTCTCTTCCAATAAAAAAAACGCTTCGCTAAATGATATTAAAATAAGAAATCCAAAAGTATATAAAGTATACTTTATATACTTTTGGATTTCTTATTTTAATATCATTTAAAATATTTCCATTAAAACAGCCAGAGTTAAGATTTTTATTTAGGCCTGTCGTAGCACAACGGCACAAGCGTGTGACTGTAACCGACCAGTTGTGGGTTCGATCCCCACTCGAGGAAATAAAATATTTAATATTTTCAATTTAAATATTTTATGTTTTCATTTCTTCGCTCTGGTACAAGGCAAAACGCGACGTTGAGTTCCGCCAATTAGTCAACATGCAATGCCTCAAATTCAGCAGAATGTGGGAAACGGAAGTGGAACGGAGTGTCTTAACACTAGGTTCCCATGTTCCCTCTGCCTACCCCGCCATGTGCGGGACACAGCGTGAAGCTGAGTGGATTTCTCATTTTTAAAATTATTTTTTTTTTTTCATTAAAGAAGTCACAGTAAATATTTTTATTAAAGGTTTTTATTAAAATACATGTAAATTATATATTATATCTATATATATTAAGTAAATTATAAGGAACTTATCAAGCACTTATAGCACCACATTCATAGTCTACTGACACCATCTAGACTACCTCGAACTAATAAACATAGAATTGTTTATCTGTAAATATAGGGTATCTATAAATATGGGGTATTTAATTACGTTAAATATCTACCCGTTAATTATATATGAGAAATTACTTATAGTATAGATACTCATACTCAGCTTCACGCTGTATCCTGCACATGGCAGGGTAGGCAGAGGGAATATGGGAACCTAGTGTTAAGACACTCCGTTCCATTTGCATTTTTTCGGTTTTCACTTTCCGCCGAATTTATAGGTATTGCGTGTTGAATGGCGGAACTCAGCGCGTTTTGCCTTGTACCAGAGCGAAGAAATGAAAACATTAAATATTTTAAATTGAAAATATTAAATATTTCATTTTCTCGAGTGGCGATCGAACCTACAACCTGTCGATTACAGTCACACGCTTGTGTCGCCGCGCCACTGCGCCTCAAAATATAGATTATTGGGAAAATTATTATATAGCAGGGTATACAAAGGGAAGTCAGGAACCTTGTGTCAAGATATTTTTATTCTACCCTTTTCGCCGAATTCTAGATAATGCGTGTACAGAAGTAGTAGTAGCAGAACTCGACGCCGTGCTTTGCCTTGTTATCAGATTGAACCACAACCTATCAGACAGTCACACGCTTCTGTTTGCTATACGACAGGTCTCAAGTTTTTATCTGCGGTTTCGCCTTCGCGGTCAAATCGATATAACTAAGGACCATAAAATAATATTATACAAAGTTATATAATAAAGTTTAGATTTCATGATAAATATCAACATATAAAGTATTAGTAATAAAGTGGAGAACGGAACGGAGTGTCTTAACACTAGGTTCCCAAGTTCCCATTTCCTAGCCTGCCGTGTGCATGATACAGCGTGAAGCTGAGAGAGACAATACATAAATATTTTTTTAATATAAACCATTAGTTCCTGAGATCAGCTCGTTTAACCAAACAAACTTTTTAATTTCTTTATATCAGTATAGTTATAGTTATTTTTGTACTTCAACATTGCTATAGTATAATTGCTCTATACATTGCCTATATAATTATATTTTATTGAACTTAGATATAAATACTATAAAATTATGGGTTGAATGGGTCAAACTAATTTCTATTCACAAGTTCAAATATTACCAAGAAAAACTGCTATTGTTTTCGCTTTCAGAATTTTACGCATATAACTGGAGGTAGAGAGACTGTAGCGTTCAGACAGGTAGTCAAAAGGAACTTGGGAACCTAATGTTAAGTAAAGACACTTCCATTCCCAACTTTCCGCCGATTTTTGGAGGCATTAAGTGTTCACAGACAGAACTCATCATCACTCTTGTACTCGCTACCAGAGCTCCTCCACTCTACATGCAGTTTAAAGTGCGAATTGCAAACGGAGAACAGAATCTATAGATATTTCGTTTTCCTTTTTATCGCATGAACCAGTTAAAAAACAAAACATACTATTAATTTATAAACATTCAGCTCGAAGGAACAACTTCGTAACAGTCGGTCGCAATTAAACGTGAATGCCGCGAGGCGAAGCAACAGGAAAACTAGAGAAATTCTCGCAAGGCCGCCTCGAAACTTTATAGTTTGTACTACATTTTAATTTAATTATTACGTAACGCGCTTATTTTTTTCGTTTAACTTTTTCCGCTTATTTTTTTTTTTTTTCATATAAAAAAAAAATATAAAGGATATGTATATACATTATAGCCTGTATGTTATTCTTTTTTTTTTCAGCTTCACGTTGTATCCCGCAGGAAGCAGGGTAGGCAGAGGGAACCCGGGAACCTAGTGTTAAGACACTCCGTTTATAAATTATAAATTAAAGTAATCTAAATCTTAGCAATGTTTTATTAAAATTGGTTAAGGAATTCAAGAGCTATAAGCACTATGCTAGGAGAGAAGAAATATTTATATTTTGGGTCGGGGGTTCATTGATTTTTTTTATTTGGCAATTTAAATGAAACTGAGTGCTGAACGTTCAAAACTTTCAAATTTTAATGATTATTGCAGAGAAAGCAGAAAAAACGTAACAATAAATAATTTCCGCGTCAAGTTTAATTTATTATTTGAAATAATAGATAAAGAAAAATATTTATACGTTTCATTTTAGATAATTGCAGTTTTAGCGCTGGATATATAAACTAATTAATAGAATATGTATGTCTGTATGTAAATATGTACACACATTCTTTCCTTAAACATAATTATGTTATAAACAATTAAACAGCTCATAAAAATTTAAACTATAGTAAATCGATAAGAACCAAGCTGATATTACGTCTACAAAAAATGCTACCTATATATGTATACCAGCGGTGTATCTAATAATGCTATGAATGAATCAGTATCAATGATACTGTCTTGGCGCAGATTGTGTATATGATCGCCACTAAAGGAAATTATTCTTTTAATGTTTTGTCTCTCCGCTCTGGTAACAAGCCAAAGTGCGGCGTTGAGTTCCGCCCACAACCATCCCTTTCAAATATAAATGTACATAAAACATAATAGTAAAGTTATTATTGTGACGCACGTAGCTATTATTTTCACATACACACTTAGAATGCAAGTACTCCTCAAAGTTTCAACACCGGCCTCGTGCAATTGACAAACAGACCGTTGCGATCGCGTTACGTACATATATTAGCCTTATTATAAACATTTATACTTCTATACTATAAAGCTGAAGCGTTTTTTTTTTCAATTTTATTGAAAAAAATATTAATATTGTACGTGCGAAGACACGGGAATAAGCTAGTCTCTTTTGAGCTTGACACTGTAAAATGGAATAGCAGGGAGATAAAAACTAAGAACCTAGTGTTAAGACACTGTTCCTATCAGAACACTTCACACTTTCCCCGTTGACCGCTGAATTTATTCTATAATTAATATTTTCATTTATATCGTAACAATATTTAAAATGGTGATAGATTAACTGTTAGTTATAGCGCAGGTTTCTACACTTTTTAGTGGTAAATGGAGATAGGAGCGAGCTGTACTCGTTTTTTCTTTTCGATTTTCTAAATTCAAGAACAAAAAATAAAAATTTTTATTTAAGCGTTTCAACCCTCAGATAAATTGCAATATATTTGCCTCCTCATCATCAAAAATATCTTATTATGCAAAATTTTAACTTGCACAGGCACTTATTGCATACCATTATAATAGCTATTTTATAAACAAGGCAAAACGCGAAGTGCCTCGTCTCAACATGCAATGTAGCAGCAAACCAAAAATATAACAATAATATACAATTTTGCCATGAAGACATTAAAATTAAATTTTAAAATATAAATATAAATATAAATATATATATATATATATATATATATATATATATATATATATATATATATATATATATATATATATATATATATATATACATATACATATACATATACATATACATATACATATACATATACATATACATATACATATACATATACATATACATATACATATACATATACATATACATATACATATACATATACATATACATATACATATACATATACATATACATATACATATACATATACATATACATATACATATACATATACATATACATATACATATACATATACATATACATATACATATACATATACATATACATATACATATACATATACATATACATATACATATATATATATATATATATATATATATATATATATATATATATATATATATATATATATATATATATATATATATATATATAAATATATATATATAAGGCCATTTATCGACATAATTATTTATCTAATATAAAAGATGGTGTTTTTTCTCTAGCTTCACGCTGTACCCCGCGCATGGCAAGGTAAGCAGAGGGAGCTTGAGAACTTATTGTTAAGATTCTTATTGTTAACTTCGTCCCGTTCCCTACTCACTGAACTTGAATCATACGTGTTGAGTGGCGGAACTCAACGCCGCGCTCACTCAGTTAAAATCCAACGCTTTTGGTTTTGCATTTCGTATTAGATGAGGAGGCTCAGACAGTAGAGGGCGGGCACCTTTGGGACCCCGACGCAAAAAGAAGCGTGCTACAATTTGCTCCTAAATGAATGAACCAATTTGAGCACGATATTTGTTAAGAAAATCTATTAATCGAGAAAGCCTACTAACACTACGTCAATTCTTATACTGTTTTCTAAATATATTATTGTTTCAGACCACCATAAAGACTAACAACAATTATATTATCCTCTATGAAGCCTCAATACTAACACTATACAATGTAAATACAAACAAAACATTATAAGGAGCAGAGGAAGTCCGTTTATTTCGACCTTAATTATAAATACGATTAACAACGATCGTTAGAGAATAATTAACTGATGGGACGTGATGACACTTCACTATTGAAACTATTGAAGAGATATTTATCATATTTATTTAGAAAACGTATAAGAAAATGAACTTAGCGGGATTTGAACACGCTCTTCTTGGAATCCGACCAAGCGCTCTGACTACTAAGGCGTACGTTCTCAGAAAACATTCATTTCCCAATAATACATTTCTATTCCCATATTTTTCGCCACCATTTTGTTTTCTTGCATATAATAATAAACGCCACATACTCAGCTCCACGCTGAATCAGGGAATGTGAGAACCTAGTGTTAAGACACTCCGTTCCACTTCCGTTTCCCACTTTCCACCGAAATTACGATATTTCGTGTTAAGTGGCGAAACTAAACGCCGTGCTTTGCCTTGTTACCAGAGCAAAGAAATGAAAATATATTAATGATAATATATTGAATTTGAAAACATTAATTATTTAATTTCCTCAAGATCGAACCCACAACCTATCGTTTACAGTCACACACTTGTGCCGCTGCGCCACAACAAGCCTTCACACACAAGGTAGCGGAACCTAACACTGCACTTTAGAACATTACTCAGAGGTTAATAATCTTTTGTTCTTCATTATTGGCATATTGCCACTGTACTTGACTAAACAATCGTTTCCCTTAGTTGATTTGTGAATAATCAACCGCAATGCTGTCTAGCATTTCTTACCACAAGATCCTTATCTCTATAACAAGTGGTTTTAAAGGGGCAATTAATAAAAGGCGACAGTTGTGAGTTCGATATCCACCCAAGGAAATGAAGAATATTATATTTTCATGTTTTGCAGCGTTGAGTTCCACCAATCAACACGCAATGCCGCAATGATTACGACGGAAAGTGTGGAACGAAAATACCTTGATGAGAACTAAAATTCCATTTCAGGTTCCCATGTTCCCTGACACTATGTTCTAGCCTAAAGTTAAAAAAAAATACAATTCCAATTGAATAGTAATACTTACATGGTCCCCTTGTGTACTGACATGTTGAGATTGCTGAGCACATGGTTGGGGCGTTTGTTTGAGCCGTAGTGTTTGTACGCGTGTCGCACTGACACTGCTTGTTGACGTTTTTGCCATACCTGCGAATTATATAAAATAAATTATACTTAACTCTTTTTTTTTTAGCTTCACGGTGTACTCCGAACGAGGCAGGGTAGCAGAATGAACCCGGAAACCTAGTGTTAAGACACTCCGTTCCACTTCTGTTCCTCAATATAGATTTTTTTTTTCAGCTTCACGCTCTATCCCGCACTAGGCAGGGTAGGCAGGCAGAGGGAACGGAAGTGAAACCTAGTGTTATGACACTCCGTTCCACTTCTGTTCCCCACTTTTCGCCGAATTTGAGGCATTGCGTGTTGAGTGGCGGAACTCAACGCCGCGCTTTGCCCTATTACCAGAGCAAAGAAATGAAACATTAAATATTCAAATTGAAAATATTAAATATTTCATTTCCTCGACTGGGGATCGAACCCAGAACCTGTCGGTTACAGTCACACTCTTGTGCCGCTGCGCCACGACAGGCCTCAATATAGATCAATTATACAATTTTTTTAGGAAAAAAAAATACTTGAATTGAAATTAATGAGCGCTTGTAACTTCTTTTCTGTTCAAGGAAATGAAAAGAAAGCGGAAAATGTCATAATATTTACTTAGAAATAAGTATTTTTCTTTTCTAAGTATGGAACATTTTAAAAAACAGTACAAATAATTCTAATATTTTCCCGTTGCGTAAAAAAATTCGAGAAGCACTCTCTCTTAGCGCTCT
Organism: Eueides isabella; assembly: GCA_019049475.1. Classification (NCBI taxonomy): domain Eukaryota; kingdom Metazoa; phylum Arthropoda; class Insecta; order Lepidoptera; family Nymphalidae; genus Eueides; species Eueides isabella. The sequence continues at coordinate 10,141,304 of CM032405.1, read as the reverse complement.
CTAATACTGCCTAAGGTATATATATACAGATCTCAGCATTCTACGCCTTGTAGTGATACTGTATGAAATTTTATAGACATAATTAATTCGTTTTGGGTAAGCGGCATTGACTCTAGGTATATACTTAGAATATATACATAAATACGTACGTACAAACTTTATATATAATACTTATAATTCAATATTTACTTCATTCTTCTTCAGATTCAACATGTATCCCACGTGGTAGGGTAGTCAGATGGAACTTGGAAATTTAGCGTTAAGATACACCGTTCTGTTCCCTACTTTTCGCCAAATTTGGAGTGTTTTGTGTTGAGTGGAACTCAACTTTACGCTTTGCCTTTGCTTTACCAGAGCGAAGAAATGAAAACATTAAATTGAAAATATGAAATATTTCATTTACTCGAGTGGGGATTGAACCCACAACCCGTCGGTTACAGTCACACGCTCGTGCCGCTGCGCCACGACAGGTCATAACTAAACTTATTTTATTTTTTTATATCTGCACCTAAAGCTATTTTTAAATAAATTGCTTAAAGATACGTTAATTTCACATACCTACGTTGATTATTTAAAATAACACTTTGGTGCTTGTTAACAAATTTCAATGACAGTCAATGACGGATTCGATCATTTAAATTGTGGAGACTAAAATATCCTAAAAAACTTACAAAACGTAGAGAATGATATGTTATTAGTGTTTTTGCTTATTCATATATGGAGGGCTGTTGTCGTTTTTGGTTTTTTTTTTTTATTTTATCCAGTATTATATACATACATATATAGCAAAGTAAGGAGACCTTAGAGCAGGCATTCTCAAATTTTTCTTAATTAAAATAATGAGATTCTTCTTTCTTTTCATGGATCAAGGACCACTTTTATATCTTTCTTGTTTTTTGAGGCCACTATGTAAATGTAGCAAAAATATTTTTTTATAATAACAACAGATATTTCACTTAAAACCGAAACCAGCTTAATTAAACATGGTGGACCATGATTTAGTTTCTACGGACCACTGGTGGTCCATGTAAAACATGTTGAGAATAATCAACCACACACAACTATTACAAAACATTCCTTTTTACCAATATAAATAGAATTCAAATACACTTATTTAGAAAATATATAAAACTTTGAACGTAGCGGGTTTTCAAGCCGCGCCTCTTGGGATCCGTCCAAGAGCTGACCACCAAGCCATACTATACATTCTCGTGAAGCTATCATATATAATCTCAGTCTTGTCACAACTTGCGGAAAATAGCGAAACTCGACCCCGAATTTATATAAAAATGTTAAAAAAAGACCAACAATCAATTATTTCATAAAAAATTTAATCGTTTAAAAAAAAACAAAACTACGATTTACAACAAGCTCATACGAAAATAGCATGTAAATTGAATTCAAATTATTATCGTAGTTTTTACGCGCCATGCCGGAAAAGCGCAATACAAATAAAAAGTGTAAAGATACACATACAGTAGTATTTAATTCGTCATACAATCAAAGGTCATCTTTACATATAAACATTCTTCGTACATAACCATTTTAGCTTTATGGTCCATTGTAAATTATCCGTCGAGAATATTATATTGTGTATTACATGCTTATATGAAATAATTTGGTTGTGACTAATTTTTAATAAAAATACTTTTCTTTCTAGTGCCTGTCGTGGCGCAGCGGCACAAGCGTGTGACTGTAACCGACAGGTTCTGGGTTCGATCCCCAGTCGAGGAAATGAAATATTTTAATATTTTCAATTTAAATATTTAATGTTTTATTTCTTCACTCTGGTAATAAAGCAAAGCGCGGCGTTGAGTTCCGCCACTCAACACGCAATGCCTCAAATTCGGCGGAAAGTGGGGAACGGAAGTGGAACGGAGTGTCTTAACACTAGGTTCCCGGGCTTCGTCTGCCTACCCTGCTTCGTGCGGGATACAGCGTGAAGCTAAAAAAAAACAAAATACTTTCTTTCTATAGCTACACACTATCTCGTACGTAGCACGGTAGGCAGAGGAACCTTGGCAACCTAAACCAACCAGCCAACCTAGTGTTAAGACACTCCGTTGAGTCACTTTTGTTCATCACTTCCTGACGGAGGATACCTTCAGGATAGCCTAAAGGTATTAAAAGTTAAGTGTCGGTACTCAACGCCGCACTTTCCCTGGTTACGAATACGATTAAATAAAAATATTAAATATTTTATTAGATCGAACTCTCGAATTTTTTTGCTTTACACCGTTTGCTTAAAATATTAAGTAATATATGTAGAAGGAATCTAATATTAGGCACTCAACATCCATTTTGGCCTATTTTCAAGGCATTGCGTGTTGCGTAGCGAATTAACATCGCTAGTTACCAGAGCGAGGTAATGACAATTTTATTTATATATAGAATAAATCAAAATAATCATAATGAGTTTTTATCACAAAATGGAAAAAATAAAGAAATCTAAAAACATAAAAACGTATGACCCATCAGCTATATTTAAAGTTCCGTCCCTCAGAGTAAGATTGAAGCCTTGTAGGATCACAGTTGTCAGTTTGTCCGTCAATCAAGACCATTTATCTCAATTCTACATATGTATAGCGTGGAGGTATTAAGCTGATACTATTATCAAATATTCTCTACGATTGCTTGGAGAAAAAAAAACCGGCTAAGTCAAAGCAATTAACTTGCATAAATAGGCGAGGTTTTGCTGCATGATGTACCACATAGACTCTGCCACGTAAAAGATATTAATATCACTATTTTTTTTTGCCGTGTGATTCCGGCTTAGAATAGGATCTGATGGTGTCGTAAGAGGCGACTAAAGTGCGTGTGGTAGAGTCACGTTGCCAGTAATGGCAACACGCATGGACAGACTCGATCGGATTGTTACCACCCCCGGCATTTAAGACCGGAGTTAAGTAGTGGCTTTGGCCACTGCGTTTCGCATTAGGTAATGCCGGGCCCCGGTGTTCTTCCACCTTAAAGGACGGCAACGCCAGGAGCGTTAGCTCCTCTGGTGCTACACGGGGCCGTGGGCGACGGTGATCACTTACCATCAGGTGACCCGTACGCTCGTTTGCCGTCTTTCTCATAAAAAAAAAAACTATGTTCCGCCATTTTGCTTAAGTTAAAACACGATGGTAAATGCGAGGTTTGGGAATCACGACTTTTATTGATATGAAAATTTTAGTAATATTTTCAAACGTAACGAAATGTTAAGTGTAGTTCTATCTAAAAGGTCTCCACTAAATAATTAATGTAACGTTTTGAACATAGATGTTTTTTCCATCAGATAAAAATTACTGAGCAGAAATAGATGAAACTTTACAGTTGTATAGCTAAAACTTTACAGTTGTATAGCTAATCTGGGAAGTATGTTCAGCAGAGACGGTAGATACGAAATGGATGTGGAAAGGCGTATTGCTGCCGGTAACAGAGTTAACGGTGCCTAAGCTGCATTGTTGAGACGGCGAAACGTCAGCATAGCTGCGCGTTTGGCCGTACACAATGCAGTGTTGGTATCGACACTGTTATACGGCAGCGAAACGTGGGTATTACAGAAGAAGAATGTAAGAAAGATGATTGCTGTAGAGATGCGATCTCTTCGTCGGATATGCGGAGTCAGTTTATCTGATCGCATGTCCAATGAAGAAATACTCAGAATGGCAGGTACTAGCGTGGATGTCACAGTGAGAATGAAGAAGAACGTGCTCAGGTGGTTTGGGCACGTCGAGCGAATGAGTGAAGAAAGAATGGTAAAAAAGATTTATGAAGGAAAAGTGAGTGGTAAGAGAGGGAGGGGGAGACCTCGGTTGACCTTCGAAAACACAGTATCGACGATACTGGAGGAAGGTCACGTAAAAAGCATGAGGACCCCCCAGAGGGCATGTATGAAGAGGCTGATGACAGTGGACGAGGCGAAAGAGGTATGCCGAGACCGTAGCGTTTGGCGCTCCGTTCTCTCTGCCTACCCCGCTAGGGATATAGCGTGAAGCTAAGTAAGTAAGTAAGTATAGCTAATACTCCAGGAAAACACATAGACTACAAATTATATAAAGATTTTATATAATTCAGCTACATATAACCAACAAAGTTATTGAGTCAATTCATATTTTAATTATTATATTGACGATGACAAAGAAACGTGTCAATGTCATTTACAATTAAAAGATGTTTGCTTAGTTTTTGGGACGTATCTTTTTTCATCCATTGTAATGTTTTTTTTTATTGTTTTATTTTTTTCTGCTTCACGCTGTATCCCGCACATTGCAGGGTAGGCAGAGAGAAATTGGGAACCTAATGTTAAGAAACTCAGTTCAGTTACTTTTTACCATACGGTCTCCTTTGTGTGTTTTTCTAAATTGTGTCATTGGCGAAGTGATTAGTGATCTACCGGTGCGCTCTTTAATTTTATAAATTCTTTGTATTTTTTAGGCAAAAGGAAATTTGTAGTAGTCTCTTCTTCATGTCTGTAATTATGTATAAATACATTAAGCGAATGTCATTCTCTCTCTCTCTCTCTCTCTCTCTCTCTCAGTTTCACGCTGCATCCCGCACATGGCAGGAAAGGCAGAGGGAACTTGGGAACCTAGTGTTAACATACTCCATTCTACTTTCTTTACCCATTGTCTGCCGAATTTGAAGCATTTGCCTTACTAGAGCGAAGATATGAAATATTAAATGTTTAATTTAAAAACATCAAATATTTTATTTCCTCGAGTGGGCTTCGAACCCACAAACTGTCGTTTACAGTCACACGTTTGTGCCGCTGCGCCACGAGAGGCATTAACCGAAAGTCTAAATTTTAAATTCAAACATGACTTCCATTATTTATATGTATATTATCTCTGTACTAATCTTTTATTTATTTTTTAATTTTATATATTCTTTTATAACATTTAATGTTTTTTATTAACATTTAAAGAAAATCTGTTAAGGTTAAAGACCTTTCTTAGTTCATCATAAGTCGGTAGATTATTTAATACTAGATAGAAAAAAATAACACAATATCTCCTAATGCAGAGTGTTTAAAAAATATACCATTGCTATTATTTATAGCGTCGTAATTCATTCATTGTCCAATAAATAAGTAAAAAGAAAATATTAGAATATATTTTTTACACTAATCACTAATTATTACCATTTTTCACTTTTGTATGAGAAAATCGAAATGTTTCGTTCCGCCATTCAACGTGTGATAATTTTGATATTCAGTAGAAACTTGAAAATTAAGTTGTATAAAACTAGAAATTTGGACTTAAACTTTATGAATATGGTATTTTTTGGAGAGACGTAAAAATATGTATATTTTCTTAATTGTAAGTTGTAAGTATTCCACATACAACAAAGTCAACAAAGTAGGCAGCGGGATGTAAATGCTAAGGCACACCTTTCCTCATGCACTGTCAGATTGTTGAGACATTGTGTCGTATTTTATTTTGTTACCAAATCGAAGAAATACCAATAATAATTTTACTTTACTGAGCATCGAACCTAAAACAGGCTCAAATAATCATTTAATGATATACTTACAGTGCTATTTTGTTTCTCTAAAGGCGGTGAAAATTGTATCTGGCTCATCTTGGACTCCTTCTCGTCGCCTATAGGCGACGGAGGCGAGGTCTCTCTGTAGAAGAAAACACAAATGTTATTTGATTGTAACTCAAATAATAAATCTATATATCTATACTATAAGCTCGATAGATTGTGGATTCGATCCCCACTGAAATTGAAATATTTAATATTTTCGTTTCATTCTTCTGGCAATAATGCAAAGCGTGGCGTTGAGTTCCGCCACTCCACATATTATGTGCCGAAATGGCCTCCTGCCTACTAAACACCGAAATTGTGCCTTTATAATATTAAAAATGCGATATAATGTCTGAAATCTGCCAACCCTGCCATGTGCGGGATACAGCGTGAAGAGTTTGTTAGATTGGATACCCCATATATTTCGGAAGGTTACAAAGGCAGGGCTATATATCACGCGGGTGAAGCCGTTACACTATTTGCATAATGAAATATTGCATATATTCAGATTTATTTCTGAAAAAAAAAAAAAAAACATCAATTATATTTATTATCTGTGTAATAAATCGTTGTCATTAAAATTTGTTTTTTATTTTAATTTCATCATAATTGGTACAGAAACCTGTTCCTGTTGAAATCTTTGTATTTCAAACGTATATGTATGTATTTCTGCCTACAAGATTTCACTCGCGGTTAACAAAATAAACAAATGTGATGATACGTCATATCTTAGACCCACGATTCAATAGGATTATTCCAGTCATTGGGATATTTAATGGCATGTTTATTGTGATAATGCTACATGTAAAAATATTTTTATTACATAAAGATATAATGTCTTTCTGTAAATTAAATACTGAAAACGTGTTTATTTATCTTAGTTTTTATTAAAATTTAATTAATATTCGAAAATAATAATTGTAAAAGATGTTCGATTCGAAGATTTCGAAAATGATATTCTAAGAAACGTATTTTTATTGTGATTTTCACATAAAATTAACTGTTTGCATATTTAGAGAAAACATATTTATTCTATTTAAGTAATCAAATAAATATGTTGTCACAAACTTATATTTAGAACGTAACGTAACGGAGGGTCTTAACACTAACTAGTTCCATCTCCCTACCGTGCTATAACTTAATTAAAAGTAAAAAACTTTTCTTTTTGGGTATATATTTTTGCGATTTCTTTATCCTTTATTAATCGTTTATTCTTTATCCTTTATTATTTATTTCTTTATATTTCTTTATCCTTTATTATTTAAATATGTTTTGCTTGTAGGTACAGTTTTATATAGTTTTTTTCCAAACTACAACATAATTTTTCATTCGAACAGGACTTCAACCGACTATCACCACATTTACTTATCAGATAATAAATAACAACTAAAAAAAACACCTCAAATGTTCAAAATCACTAATATAAATAAAAGAAAGGTAGAATTTCATTGCTATCGTTGCAAAACATCAAATAAAACAGGCTAAAGACCTTCATTTAAAATAAAACAGGCTATATACTGCTACGATTCTAATCAGATTTGCCGCCATTGTTTGACAAGAACATTTTTAATTCATCAGGCGTAGGTATTTGATATTCAGCCAACATCGCGACTCCGTATTTTGACATATCGCTCACGGTCACGAGTGGCGAAACTCGATTACGCTAAAAGACGAGACCGATTGTCCTATAGCTATCTCTTTCTAACGACCTTGTATTACGTGTTGCTATTTCATTTCATTAATAATCGATGTGACGTACTTAATGAATCGATATTATAATATCGATATTGTTTATGGTCGTCACAGATACGTATGACCTATTAGTTTATGTTTTAGTAGATACATTTGCATATGGCGTCTGGAAGGTTTTGTAATAAAGTGAATTGAAACTGACGAGATATTTATGTACGTAGCAACATAATAGTTGTTGTTAATCTGTACTCAGGACGCAGAAGAATATGCATAGACTGTTTCTTACGTGATAATTCAAATATCACGCAAGATTCAGTCTTCATTAAGATAAATTGTAACAATTTCTTCTGTATTTGTATACAAATGTAATTTAATACAATGTACAGTTTCAAAACCCGTTTGTAAACACGGTGTTGTTCCTTGATATTGCAAGTTTAACGACCGAATACCATTCACAATATGACGTCAATATATTTTTTCTTATTCTTTATAATAATTGTTCAAAACTATCATTACCGATTGGTTTCCAAGTATTAAATTTCCATATATTATTTACAGTATGTTATTGTATTACCGCCAACAACTCTGCATTATTTTAAAAATGAAAATTTTAAATTAAAATGAACTTCCATTTCAAAAATCACAACCTCATCTTGGCAAAATGAAGACCATATTTAACAATCACCGTGATAAACCAGGCTATCAATAAGAAAACCGTATTTAATTAATTAATTGAGCTACAGCTGAATTGCTTCAGAGGACCGGAAGTGAAACAGTGCCTGGAACATAGAAGGGTAGACAGAGGGAACCTAGGGTTAACACTTCCGTTCTTCACTTTCCGCTTAATTCTGGAGGCATTGCGTGTTGAATGGCGGAAGTATGCCTTATTATTTAATAAAAAAATTACATTTAATATATAATAAAATAGGCGTTTTAGGTCAAGCATATTATAAAAGCACTCGCACAAACAGTGTCAACAGTTATTATAATTATCCATAGTATAATTATTTAAAGTAATTTATATTACGTTATTAACAGGCGTTTGCAAGGACATCTACTTTATGTTTATTTTTTATTGCAATTGCAATTTACCGTATACTCTAAGACTGAAAAAAAGTCCCGTAGTTTCCCGTTCTTATAGAAATTTCAGGAAATTTTCTCTTAGTTTCACTCTCTCTTAGCATCCTATAGCAGGGTAAACGGAGGGAACTTGGGAACCTAGACACACATCTTTATTCCTTATATGAAAAATCAATATTCATTTTAAGCATTTAAAAATCAATAACATCCTGTCAAACGTTTACTGAGACGAGTAAATGTTTGAAAACTAATATTGTTCTTTGGATCGATTATCTTAAATATTAGCACTTGAAAAAAAGCCATTTCGTGTCGCAGGGGCACAAGCGGGGCGACTGTAAGCACGACACGGTTGTAGGTTCGATACCCACTTATGTAAATGAAATGCTTAATATTAAAAATTCTTCGCCGACGTAACGCGGACATTAAGACGCCACTCAACACGCAACACCTCAAATTTGGCGGAAATTGGGAGTCAGAACAAAGTCTCTTAACCTTAGGTTCCCAAGTTCCTTCTGTCTATATTGCCACGTGACAGGGGAACATACGAGTAGTAGCTCTATGTCAAGCTGAAGACAATAGTAATTTCTAAAAAAATACTTATTTAATATGACTTAGCATAGCAGGGCAGGCAGACCGATTATGTGTTGAGACACTTTAATGTAGAATTATTATCCGAATTTAAGACATTTCCTACTACCTATTGGGACTTAACTAAGGACTTTGGTTGAACTTGATCATATGAGTCGGGACATCATAATTAACGTGACCACTTAGACTTACCCCCCTTTAGTATTAATACTTATACTGTTTCTTCCATTCAGAATTTAAGCATTGCATGTTGAGTGGCGCTTAGTTTTGTTACAGTTACGTTAGCTTTTTTAAACGTTTAGGAATTGAACCCACTACCCCTCGAGCCTACAGTCGCTCCTGCGCAACAACAGACCTCACTACTAATTCTTAGTTAAACTTATGTTATGTTAAAAATATTAAACTCAGCTTCGCGCTGTATCCCGCGCAAGGCAGGGTAGGCAGAGGGAACCTGGGAACCTAGTGTTAAGACATTCCGTTCCACTTCCGTTCCCCACTTTCCGCTGAGTTTGAGGCATTGCGTGTTGAGTGGCGGAACTCAACTTGCTTAAATTGAAAATATGAAATATTTCATTTCCTCGAGTGGAGATCAAACCCACAACCTGTCGGTTACAGTCACACGCTTGTGGCGCTGCGCCACGACAGGCCTCAAAAAAACTATTATAAAAATACAGAATAAGTTTATCTTGAATTTATTGTTAAGCTCGCTCATTTAAACAACAACGTATACATTATATGTCTATAATTTTCTCAACCCGGATTAAAAATCATGAATATCGTTGCCAAAAAAATGAACTTATGACGTAAACGAATCTATTTCTCAAAGATTTAATTGTGAATTTTGCAACAAAATGCAAAATGTTCATACAAAAATCTGATACGCAGGAAACATAAAATATTATTGAAACAAGAATAATGTAAGGTTTATTCACACGTCAGTACAACAAAAAAATTGTACAAAATTAAGCAAAAAAAATTACGGAAAATCATGTAGCTGAGTTGTTTACCAGAGACAATGGTACGACTTTGACCCGACACCTCTGATGTAATGGCTTTTAATGTTTCCTATGCAATACCAGCTTTAAAATATGTTTAAACTATCTGACATGTACGCCACTCGAGGAAATAAAATGTTTAATATTTTTATTTTTCGCTCTGGTAACAAGGTAAAACGCGGCGTCGAGTTCCGCCACTCAACATGCAATACTTAATTCGGTGGAAAGTGGGAAACAGAATGTCTTAAGACGAGGTTCCCAGATTCTTCTGCCTACCCTGCCGTGTGCGGGAAGCGTGAAGCTAGAAAGAAATTCTAACGTTCTCTAATGTAGAGTATTGCAATAATTGTGCGTGTATTTATAGGCGATATGGAGGCATAGTCTAGCGTTCTAATGGGATATAGTTCGGCGTTATGTTACACAATTCATGCATTGTCGCTCTTTAAGAGTGTCCCGGCTATAAGTTTTCTCTGCCTACTCTGTTATGTTGTTACGCTATAATACGCGTTTATTTCCGATACAGAGGCTTTATAAAAACTAAATGTCGGCAATCTACCTATAAATATAAATAGTTTTAAATAAACACCTAATGAACATATATAATTACAAACGACATTGATTCAGAGCAGGTAATAACTCTACATTTACCAACTTGACGGACTAGTTTGATCAAATCAAAAATGGCGTACTTGTTTTTATTTGCGGAAAAATATGTAATATCTATAAATAACATATTTCTGTTTAATTTTTCGTTTACTGCAAATCCATTTATTATTGAGGCAATCATGGCAATGGTTGCGAGTTCGGTCTGCTACCACAGGAATGATGATTTTTATTATTTTCCTTGCCGGCTTTGACAGACATAACGCGGCGTTGAGTTCCACCTATCGACACGCTATGCCCCGAAAATTATGAAGAAAATAGGAGGCACAGTATTTCCCTATTTTATTATCCAAAAAACGTAAAGCTATTTTATACAAATTAAATACATTTTATGCTTTATTGTAGAACTCATATTGTATTGTGGAGCATTACGCCGCACCATATTTCTCTAAAACGATATTTAGTGTAATATTTTTTTATCTCATTAATAAAAATTAAAAAATTACAAATTTCATAAAAAATTTGCTAAAGATTTCCATTTCATTTGGTCGTACTATGACTGTTCGTGTTGTTTCTTAACCTCATGCTTCTACTATACGTGCAATATTTTGCATCGACTGCATTCTGCATACAATGCCTGAGTCACTGGCACGTCTATACTTGCTTAGCTGGCATCTATTATGTTGTATGAATTGAACGTTAAGGCCACTTACTTACTTAGGCAAGACACAATGAATGCTCAAATTCAGTGGAAAGTGGGGTACAGAACGGAGTGACTGAACACTAGGTTCCCAAGGTTCCTTCTGCCTACACTACTATTTGCGGGATACAGCGTGGAATTGAAAAAAGTGACCGTTTAATTGAATTATTAGCTTTGTTACATGATTTTACTTTAAAAAAATTTGGATATATGTATAATATTAATTATCGAGGCCATTTTTGGCACGGGTGTCGGTTTGATTCCGACTTAGCGGAATAAAATATTTAAAAATATCATCTCCTCGCTCTGGTGTGAAGGCAAAGCGCAAAGTTAGATTACGCGACCAATCAAGATGTATTTCAATTGAAAGGGAATGTTTTGACACTACGTTCCCAGGTTCATATGCTGTTATGCCCAGATTACTGCATAAATATAAAAAAAAGTTATTTTTAAGTACAAATAAGAGAGAATTTACGATCCACTCTACATTTATTTCGTTTAAAAAATCGAAAAAAATATATAATTAAATATTGTTCGTTATCGAAGTTATAATGACTTAAAGATTAATAAAAAATATATATTATAAATTACTTCATTATAATAAATTAGTTTGTATTGAAGAAAAAAAAACCTAGATCATTATATAACTGTCACATGAGATGACACGTGACTGTGGAATGTCGGCACAAGCACTTTTTATATGTTTATACAAGATATTTAAATAGAGGTTGTCGTGTGCGCGGGGGCACAAGCGTGTGAGTGTAAGCAAGATAGGGTAAGGGTAAATATTTAATATTTTCGCTCTGGTAACAAAGCAATTTGCGGCGTTGAGTTCCGCCACTCAAGACACAAAGCCTCAAATTAAGCAGAAAGTGGGAAACAAAATGGAGCTTCTTAACACAAGGTTTCCAAGATCCCTCTGCCTAATACAAAGATATAGAGCTTTAAGTTTTACTAAAATATACAACAAAATTGAATATCGGTAGTCGCCTGCAATTTTGCTTCAAAGTCTTCAGCGGCGGAACTCAACGCCGCGATTCACCTCGCGCCAGAGCGCAGAGAAAAAAATATTACCACCCATGACTGGCATCGAAAATTTAGAATATATTATAATACTTTTTAACTAAAATATCTATTTACAACTGTATTTATAAAATACTTAAGACATATAAAAATCTTAGTGGCTACAGCCGACATAGATGCGACATAATTGACCTTTGCGCCGTAAAACTATTAAATACTCGTCAAATACACGTGGACAAAATTAACGTTACTTGCTTTTTGTATATAATATGTATAAGAAAACGTAATTACGGAGTAAAAAGTCACTACTTTCATTATTTTTAAGGATAACCGTACTGCAAAGGCAGAAACGGAACTACGATCATTTTGTTTTTATCTGTCTATCAGAAAAGACCCTTTAACTCGAGATCGCGTGGAGGTAACAAGATAAAATTAATATCAAATTTTAAGACCTACAGGTGTTTGGAGTAAAGAAAAAGTTAAGCTTCTAAGTCAACATAATCAAAAGATATAGTATTTATTCATTATATTTGCTGCATTTAGTATGAAATTTGCCGTAATCTAAAAAAACCTTTAAGGCCTTCCAGTACTTCAGTGGTACAATTATAAAATTAACGAAGAAGTGAGAACGTCGTCTCCTGTCGTAGCGCAGCGGCACAGGCGTGTGACTTTAAGCGATAGGTTGTGGGTTCGATACACACTCAAGGAAATGAAATATTTCATATTTTTCAATTTAAATATTTAATGTTTTCATGTCTTCGCTCTGGTTACATGGCAAAGTGCGGCGTTGAGTTCCGCTACTCATCACGTAATGCCTCAGATACAGCGAAAAGGAGAGAATGGAAGTGAAACGGAGTGTCTTAACACTACGTTTCCAAGTTCCCTCTGTCTACCCTGCCGTGTGCGGGATCCAGCCTGAAGCTGAGTGAGAATGTATAGTAATAAAATAAAAAAAAAAAAGTATTTATAGGTATTTAAAAGATTTAAAAAAAATACAAACTTATAATTGTAGTTCGTTTCGGCATTCAGTACAAATAAATTGCAACGAATTAAGCAAAGAGAAAATTTTCCATTAGCCTTTTCCATGCTAAGATCAGGTACAATTTTTTTATGTCGCGGTTTTTTTTTATTTATCAGTGGGAACCGTACCCACGACTACCGAGTTGAACAATCATTAACTGAGCAACAATACCATAATAGTAATAAGTTTCGTAATAAACAGACAGACATCTGTATGTATATTGTGGGAACAAGGAAGAGTAAATCAAGTGATGGCGCAACTTGACCGGTTATTCATAGTATGTCATAAAAGATATTACTGAATAAACTGAAGGGCTATTAAAAATATTATAAGTCATGGGGCCGAAGTAACTCTATCACAGTGGGTGATATCGAAGTAATATTTTTATTAAATTTTATTTATATATAAATGTAAATTATAGTATTGTAAGTTGTAAGGGGAATACTGGGTTCTTAACACTAGGTTCCCATGTTCCCTCTGCCTACCCTACCGTGTGCGGGATACAGCGTGAAGCTGAGTAAATTGTAGTACCATACTACAATTTATATATAAATTAAATATATATAGATAAAAAAAATATCATGCATATTTTTAATAAATTATATTTAATTTATAAAAAAACAACCAGTTTGTTTGTTTGAATCACTTTTGTAAGTAAAGTAATAAGCATCAGGGGAATCGTCAGATGTGACCCTCATTAGACACGGTACTCTACACTCTGTCTTAGAGATTCCTCCAGTATTTAGAATGAGTCGCATAGTAACATGACTACTAATTATGTCCATTTTACCATATAGGCTTACCCTCAGCTTCCAGATCTATCTCGTACATGGCAGGGTAGGCAGAGGGAACTTGGGAAACTAGTGTCAGGTCACTCAGCTACTTTCCTCACGCAGACTCACACAGAATCAGGTTAAAGGTTAGTTATTTCAGTACAAAATTATTACTCTTTAAACTACTTAATAAATTTCTTGTTGAATCGTATATAATAAATTAATGTTAAAGGGTCTTGATCCCGTTGCCACGGTGACGCGAATATAAACAGCATTTAATAAGAAAGGTTTTTCCAAGATCCTTATCAAATGACTATTATAGGAAATAATATAGTATTATAGGAAATAGTGTAATGAAATATTATAACAAGAGGTCAGTCGTGGCACAGGGGCTCAAGATATACTACTGTAAACGCTACAGATTGTGAGTTGCCAGCTCGAGGAGATATATATATATATATATATATATATATATATATATATATATATATATATATATATATATACATATATATATATATATATATATATATATATATATATATATATATATATATATATATATATATATATATATATATATATATATATATAGATATATATATATATATATATATATATATATATATATATATATATATATATATATATATATATATATATATATATATATATATATATATATATATATATATATATATATATATATATATACATATATATATATATATATATATATATATATATATATATATATATATATATATATATATATATATATATATAACACTGCTTCAAGACAAACTGTCTAAAAATCAGTTATATCACCAGTATCACGTTCTTGAACAATAGAGCTCTTAAGAATCACGTAATATGTGAGAATTATTATGAAAGTATTTATGTGGAGGTGAGAATGCGGTAAGAAGCTTGAGAACGTTTGAAGGGCGTAGCTTTGAAATGTTAACAAAGAAAGTAGGTAAAGTGTTTATGGTTATTATCAAACACGTGACAAACATGTAACGTGTATGTACACGTATTAAAAATATTACAATAGTAACGTATCTCTATGTATTGATTCTTTCTATTTCTATTATTTATTTATTTATTTCTCCGTTCTAAACTTGTAAGAGACTGTGGCCACAAAAATAGAAAATCGATTGTAAGTACCAGGTATGAAGAAAGTAAATCGTAATTAGAGCTCAGTTTCATAATAAGAGCAGTTTCAAAATCGAGGCTACGTATCCTGAATAAACTATAATAGAAACTGAAATAGTATCTGGAGGATGAAAAAATTATAGAGCTTGTTTAGCGCAACATAGAAAATGTTATGAGCAATCATTACGTCTTTTAAAAGAATTCAAGAAAGAATAATATTATTATACATAAAAATACGTGAAACAAAAAAGATTACATTTAAGCGAACGACATTTAAGTATTCCGAATAGCAATTTAGATAGAGACAACCTGATAACTGCTAAGCTAGTGTTAAGACACTCAGTTTCCATTAAGATATTTCCGATCCTCATTTTCCATCAAACTCTTGAGGCATTGCGAAATTAAATTTTTGCACTTATATTTAATTTATAGAATAAACGAAAAACATCGACTCTATGTAGAGTCAGAGCAGTCATTATGTAATATTTAGCATTTAATTTGCATTGTTTAAGTGTCATGGGGCAAGTTTGCAAACGCTACGTGCTTGCTCAATAATTACAAATAAGAAACGGATTTCATATGAGACAATTTATTGAGAAAAATTGATAGAGCTTATCAGTGTTTTGTTTTCAAATCCAAGCTCTATACCTTAAGCCAAGACATTGCATATTGGAACGTCAACAAAGTAGACCAATAAATTAAGTTTGAATAAAATGAAGCTTGTGAACTTTCGTTTCTCACTTTCCACTGTATTATAGAGACACTTACTCAACAAAACACACTTCGGCATGACTGTAATTTAAGATGTATGCTTTAATTCCCAATTGTAACAACGTTAATAATAACATATTTTTATTTTCGACTCGACTTGTCACTGGCTGTGTTAATCTCTACATACAGAATATAATGTATGATGAAGTGAAGTCATTTAATATAAAATTATAGTTTTGATTTAAGTTTACTCAGCTCATAATACAATTCAAAATAATAACTAAATAACACGGAATTATTTTACACTTTTATCAGATCGCTATAAACAGTGTAAGCTATATTGTTAAATGAAACATGTAATCACAAAAAGCTCAAGTCACGTAACGGTCACTTTCCATTGTAGTGGTAAATAATATTTTTTATTGTTCTAGGCTTTTATCATTTTTAAGACTAGAAAAAAACACAACTTGTCTATTTTTTAAATAGACGCTGTATAAAGCTTCTATAAGCTATACAGCTTAACAGCTGGATGCACAAGTCACCTAGTGTTAAGACACTCTAAGATCAACAAAGCGCATCAAGCTGGTTACGACGACGAAAAAGTACATATATTTATTCAATGATGCGTTATACACAATTCTTAATTAAGTTCATCTGGCCATGCAGTCGAAGCCAACATTGTGGTCTATCTTTGTGCAGGGATACAAGCGTGTGACTGTAAATGCGACAAGTAGTGGGCTCGATTTCTATTCGAGAAGATGAAATATTTAATATTTTAATTTCACCTCTCTGATAAGGAGGCAAAGCAACACGTAATGCATCCAGAACAAAGTTTAATTAACACTTCCCATATTATCTCTGCCTACCCTCATACGTGTAGAATATAACTTACAGTTAGAAAAAAAAGAAAAAAATAAATTCAATTCAAAATCATATAATATTTTATGCTTTTGACTAAAAAAAGGAATAATTTGCAAATTGAACACAAATCCAATGAATATGACTCGTTAGTTGTTACATTTGTTACAGCATCGAACAAAAACTAGAGTGATTTTAATAACTTTCACTGATATTACACTTGAAATGTAGCGCTTAATTTATTTTTAATAACATGTTGGGCTTTCATCGTATTATGTATGTAGAGTTTGATCATGAAAACAAATATGTTTTTTAAATTTAAAAGTACAATTTTTTGTATTTTCTATTGTACAAAAAAAATGCAATGATAATAATATTTTTTTTAGATTAAGCTGTATCCCGCACATAGCAGAAGGCAGAAGGAATTTGAGACCTAGTGGTAAGCCACTCCGTTTCTATTAAGATACTTCCGTTCCCAATTTTTTGCCAACTTTGATATATTGAGTATCGAGTGATGGAATTGAACTTAGCGAAGAAATAAAATTATGAAACATTTTACTTCCTCGAGTGGGTAAATCAAACTCAAGTTCTATGGCGTTTATTGTCTGATCCTTTGTATCTCTTCGCCACGACAATCGGACAGTCTCAAAGTTTATACTAAAAGCACTTAAGAGTCTTAATAATTATACAATCTACATACCTGGCTTACGATTATCCCTTTCAATTACACATTTTTTTACATTTATAAATAAATGGAACACAAAATATAATATTCAGACAATTCTTTCCACAATTTCTGTCAAATTTACGTGAATTTGTGTGCTAAGTTATCCGGAAATAAATAAATACAAATTGCTATTGCGCATACTAAATCATAATCATAAAAAAAACAAGATTATAGACCAAAGTATGACAAACGAGCGACTCTACATATTAAAATGTGGGACAAAATATCTTGCCTCAAGACACTACTTTCTCGTTAAACGGAAGACAAGTTAAAATACCAGTCGAGATCATGACCCACTTGGCGTTACGCAAGTAAAATCAACGTAATATGACATAATGATGTTGCATCACCCGATATGCAATTAACGATCCTAAATAATGAATAATATTTGTGGCGATGTGCACGTGCTTGGCTAGACGTGGTGAATGTGTATTCAAATCATGAATGTGGATTTTTCTTATATAAAAAAATATGTTCATTAAAGAAATAGTTTTACATCTAACTAAGCTTACAGAACGTAGGTATCGGGAACCTAGTGTTAAAATACTCCGTTTGCTACTTCCCTGCTAATTTTGGAGATATTGCATATCGAATTGTGGAACTCAACGCTGCATTTTCATCTATTACCAGAATTTTCCACTGCAATGCGAGAAGTTGAAAAACTTTTAGATGCAAAATGCAATTTCGACTTTGTATTAATAAGGATAGAGTCGTTTTTTAAAGTAAAATTAAGTATAGAGCACGTTTTGCTGTAATATCACGTCACTTTCAATGAAGTAATAAAAATTCGATCACCTGATGCCAGTAACATTGATATTATGCAAATATTGTATATTTTAAGTATATTTTATTAGATATCTTGTCGACATGCTATAAAACGGTGACTATAGATAGGTTTTACTACAACTATTATTTTTAATATTTCATAAAATAAGATCTTTGTATTATCTGTCTATTAAAATAAACATGGCGTTTAGTTACGCAAGTTTTATCACAACATGTAAAATATTGAACAGAATGACATAAGCTGACTGGCTTTACAGTTTACAGCTGCTTCTCTATTTTCATTGCTGCAATCAAGGACAAAGAGGAAATTTAAAAAGCCTTTAGGATTTCGGTCAAAGTTAATTTAATTTAATAATGTAATCATATTCCTTTACAATTTCATATATATTTTATATTATCAAGGTATTTTAAGTAAATCTCTAAGTCTCTTAAATATAATACAGCAACAGCTCAAGCCTCATAAGCGAGCGTATTGGCAGTGGGGTACCTTTCACTGTTTCATTCACCTAAGAAACTTCCAGAAAACACAAACTCATTCGATATTTTGTAACACTATGCTAAAGCTGTAGGATATACGTAATAATATTAGCTAGCACATTTATAACGTCTAAATACTTTGAAATAAAGTTTAAATTGGCAAATTAATATGTAAGTACGAATATCTTTATGCTCACTAAACGATTCAAATATATTTGCAGTCTCACTCAGCTTCACGCTGTATCCCGCACACGACAGAAGAGGCAGAGAGAACTTGGGAACTTAGCGTTAGAACGCTCCAAATCTCCAAGTCTATTTAAATAAAACTATCCATATATGGAAGAACATCGAATGATTTAGTTACCAAACAAACATGGAATGATTCAGGAACCAAAAACGAAAATACTCTATTACTATAATAAGTGAGAATTGAACCCACAACCGTCGTGATTACAATAAGATACCACGCCGCTGTGCCACGATGGCCTGGAATATTTAAAAGATGTTTCGATTTTGAAAATTATACTCATACTGAAGAGCTTAGAAAATAAAAAAGTTTTCCATAAAGGTAAATAATTAATATTTTTAATATTGATATACTTAAAACAATTATATATATTTATATAATTACTTATAATACGATACACTATTCTGTAATAAATTAATTATATACGAAACTTGAACTCTATTACAGAATTATGTGGGTAAGTGTGCCATCCTTACATAACTTGACGTACTTGTCCTAACACATTATGGAGACCAATTGGCACACACGCCAAAAAAATATTTGCATAGCAAATATCTCTTTCACCCTTTTATACGTTTATTTACTTTCCTTGAACAAAATAATATGATTAAATAAATTAATACGTTAAACAGATAAGAAAGAACAAGAAGAGAATTGTGATTGATTATATATTGACTTTTGCAAACTGTTCTGTAAATCTTCTATGAAAGATAGAAAGTATTTTCTAAATTGATTCTTGACTATAGAGATATTGCGTGGTGCCATCACTTGCTGTACAACTTGTAATTGTAAATATAAAAAGGTTATAGGCTCTATACCCAATTGGCAAATTTTAATTATTTTTTAATTTTGTATTTTTGCTCTGGAAATCAATCAAATCGCAGCTTTAAATATGGCCATTTACCACACCAATATCTAAAGGATTTCGGTGGAAAGTAGGAAACGGATATATGTATAGGACACATGTCCTAACAAGAACGGAGGTTCAGGGATAATATTAAAATCCCAGATTACCCTGTTATATGCGGGTCACCGAGCTAGCTTAAAAAGAAAAGAAAGCAAATATCGTATCCACAACCAACGCGTTTACAATCATCCATTGCGCTACCACAGTGTCAAATGTACTTTATTGTAATTAAATTGCAAAAGACACTTTGCATCCACTTTCCGAACATCTTCCTTGAGGCCGAGTGATTTTCTCTAACCTTGCGCGGTTGCGATACAACACGCTTCTATACATATTGTACGAATCATTGCAACATTTAACAGTGCATTGCGACTATCTTATTTTTATAGTTTCTTAACATTTTATTACTGCGTTTAATTCCGCTATTCAGAACTCAATGTGTCTTAAATTTGACGGTGCTTCAGAAATGGTAGGGTTTATGCGTCTTTTTTGCCGCAGTGGGTTAATACGTGAAACTGTTTCTTTACTTTTCTTAGTTGCCAGGGAAGTCCCTTACCAATAACAATAAATATTTTAACATGTCATTTAGATCTCTACATAAATGCAGAGTCACATATATTTCGTAATTGTGATTGTAAAGATGCATACATTTATTTATATGCGGTACAGACAATGTGTTGTAACTTTAAGTATTCGAAATGTATAAGCAATTGTAAATTAATATATATATATATATATATATATATATATATATATATATATATATATATATATATATATATATATATATATATATATATATATATATATATATATATATATATATATATATATATATATGATTTTCTCTAACCTATATATAAATTATAATATCAATATTAAACATTCCAACCACATTTTAGACTTTACAGGCAAAAGAGAATGCCTTAACAATAGTTTCCCTCGTATATATATATATATATATATATATATATATATATATATATATATATATATATATATATATATATATATATATATATATATATATATATATATATATATATATATATATATATATATATATATATATATATATATATATATATATATATACGAGGGAAACTATTGTTAAGGCATTCTCTTCTGCCTGTAAAGTCTAAAATGTTGTTGGAATGTTTAATATTGATATTATAATTTAACATTTTGTGTTTATACAACTTATTCTACGAAAAAAGTTAACATAAGAAACTAATGCTTAAATATTTGCATACCATAGACCTTGCAGGAAATAACCTTTTACTTTTAAGGCACAAGGCTTCGCAAATTTGGCAAATCTTATTATTTTATTTGCACTAAGCCGTTTTAGATGTTGCCTAATGAATATTATTCTACACTTGTGGTGAAACAAATCTCAGACTACGGTCTGGTTTGAATTGAACATTTTTTTTTGTAGCTAATATTTATTTTAAAGAGGAAAGTAACATTAAATTACTTCAAACTAAATAAGTCAAACTTATTGTCAGAGTGGTAACTCTCTCATTTAGAACATGTCATTTGTTATATACAACATCTAACTTCCATCAACACGGTGCCGAAGCTGCAGTTAAAAGCTTGTATTAATATTTACTACTATCTAATATTATGCAACTGTAGATCACATAAGTATGGTTTCTAAATGAAGTTGTTGGTTTGTTGATGACTTAGCAAAATTTCAACAAAATCTAGACAACATACTGTTTTTCCCATCACACAAAATTAGCGCCAATACTTTTTCTATACGGATATACATTTTTAGGTTGGCAAGGTAGGCAAAGAGAATTTGGGAATCTAGAAGACACTCTGTTCAATGGCAGAGCTCCACATCGCCTTTGTTACCGGAGCGAAGAAACAAAAATTATCAACATTTCAGTTCCTTAAGTGGATATCTAAGGCACAACATTTTGCGTGTACAATCACAAGCTTGTGCCCCTGCGCTTACGACAGGCCTGTTTTTTCCTGTAAAATTTCCTTGATTATAACGAGAATATTGATAATAACTGAAGTTGCATTAGAACTTAAGTACTTTGTTGTGTCAAATTTAAAAAAAATATATAAAATTTAAACTACATATACGTAAGTTCTAAATTCACCACCAAAGCATCTAAAAGCATCTAAAAAATATTTTTTGTAAAAATCTAAATTATTTAATCGATGCGTGGAAAATTTTAAATTAATATCAATAACTCGCAAAAAAAAACACTGCGCTCTGGTTAAACGAGTTAACACAATTATGTTTCTTGTGAACAAAAAAACCTAAAACCTGTAAATCAAAATTTTCCACATCCGTAAACAACATTTATATTTTTATGAGATGCACGCTGTATCCCTCACATAGTAGGGTAGGCAGAGGAAACGTGGCAACTTTGCGTGTTCCCCATGAAGCTACTTTCAACCCCTACTTTACACCATATGTAAGTAAGAGCGCAGAACTAAATGCCGCGCTTTGCCTCGTTACCAAAGCCAGTAAATAAAAATATTAGATACAAAATTAAATCTTTAATTTCCTCGAATTTATAATAAACTCTTATAAAGGTTAAAGAAACTATGAGAGGTACAGCTTTTCACGACAAATTTTTTCGTGCTTATTGAAGTAGTACGGGCGCAGCATCTGACGGTTATGAGTTCGATTTCCGCTTGAGGAAATATGTTTTTATCATATCGGGATATAGCGTGAAATTAAAATCTAGTAAAATCTAATTTAATTTACTCACTCACTCAGCTTCACGCTATATCCCGCTCATGGCAGGGTAGACAGAGGGAACTTGCGAACCTAGTGTTAAGACGCTCCGTTCCACTTCCATTCCCCACTTTACGCCGAATTTGAGGCATTGCGTGTTGAGTGACGGAACTCAACGCCGCGTTTTGCTTTGAACCTCAGCGAAGAAATGAAAACATTAAATATTTAAATTAAGATTTTTTTATCAAAATTAAACGATAAAAATATCTTATTTAATATATACCTATGATATCTGTGAAATTGGAAAATAAATAATAATAAAAAAAAATTATGGTAATAAAAGTCCAAACTCTATCAAATATCGTAATTTAAAGGTTCATAAAGAATTCAAACAATCTGTAAAACCTTGACTTCCTTAATATTTTATACCTTTATGAGATTAAACTACATATTAATAATAATAAATATACTTAATTATTAATAATATTATATATAATTTGAAATCAGTTTTCTCTTTAAAAAAAATAACCTGAACTATAAATATTAAAGCATAATTGAAATTTTATAACACTATGAAATAAATAATTCTTGTAAAACAATGAATGCGACAAAAAATGTTTGAATAACCGTATATCCCGTTATCGGAACGTAAGCTATATAGAAGAGAACGGAGTGTATTAACATAAGGTTCCCAAGTTTCCCCTGCCTATCCTTCTATGTTATTATGTATGTTCACAAGCAGCGTGAAACTATATAACATCTAAATAAATAACGTTCATTAGTATAATTGTAATACTTTTAAACATAATTTTAATATCTTTTTCACTTTCGCTGTTAAAACATATGGCATAAATAATTTAAATTATACGATACTTTTTTTTGGTTATTTTCAGTATACATCTTAGATCACGGAATGATACATGAGAAAGAATTACATAGCATTTTAAATATTCACCGTACGAGTGGCCATCGTTTCACAGAGGGTGCAGTTAATAACTATGCCTGGATCTTGCGCAATAAGTGATAAAAAGAGATGGATGGATAGATGGATGTCTTGTAACCTTTAAAGTTTACATTGCTTCTACTGTCCAGGATAGACTTACTAACATCTTATGCAAAACTATGTATATATATATATATATATATATATATATATATATATATATATATATATATATATATATATATATATATATATATATGCTTAAACTCTATATACTACTCACAATTAAAAAGTTATCAATGCAACGCTAATTCTTTTTAAATTACTTGATAGATATGTGCGAAGCCAATCATATATATGTATGTATGTATAGATAACCCTTTACTATGAATGTGATTTAAAGTAAATATTAACAAAATATTCAAACTAGTTTATAAGTGTATTTATTTAATTATTTTGATATGAGACTTCTTATACATAGCTAAATGTAGAGGTATATTATGGCGCAGAGGCGTAAACGGTAGTTACGAATTTGATCC
The DNA here is from genome assembly GCA_019049475.1 of Eueides isabella. NCBI lineage: Eukaryota > Metazoa > Arthropoda > Insecta > Lepidoptera > Nymphalidae > Eueides > Eueides isabella. Next base: position 10,117,264 of record CM032405.1, on the reverse strand, counting down.
CTACTCGAGAAAATTAAATAATATAACATTTATATGTCAACATTCTGGTAAATATATAACATTTATATTTCAACACTCTGGTTGAGTATCACATCTTAACAGGTACTACATGTAATTTGGAGAGAAATGGGGAACGGAGTTTCTTAATAAGAGGTTCCCAAGTTTTCACTGCCTATTCTGTCATAAGCAAATACATCTTAAAGCCAAAAAAAGGTGTATATCTAGACAAAAAATGACAGAGTGATGTATCAATAGATAGTTTCGAATATTATTGATAGAAAAAAAAGATTTTTAAATATCATCACTAGCTTTATCAACATGACTAAGCTAACGACGGTGAAAGTATTTATCGGAAACAAGTGTCTTCTAATTTTAAAGGCACATTCTGTACAGAAGAAAAAATATTTTAATATATACATTATTATTCAACTATAATTTAATTTAGCCCGTATACTAATGACTTACTTTTATTGCTAATGTTATAATGTGAGTGTGTTTGTTGTGGTAGCTCTCAAATCTCAGGAACTAATCTGAATAGAATATTTTTTTTTCATCACATATACCATATACTGAGGAGGGTTATTATAATTTTACCATAAAATATGCGTCCATATATTTAAATATATCTAGTACAGTCAAAGAATACTACAAATAAATTATAGCGAATGTATAACATATATGTCTACTTTGTCTAGTATAACAAAGATCAAAATTTATTTTATTTAATTTCTTCATGTAGGAATCGAACCCACAACAAGTCACACGCTCGTGCATCTGCGCCACTATAGGCCTCTAAGATGTTTTAAAACAAAATGCAATACAAATACATGAAATTAGTTTATGCTCTACTTTACATGACTCTATAAAAATATGTTCGTCAAACTCATAATATTACACATATATTTTTTCCATTCACTAAATGTTACCGGCATACTTTCACTAGGTATTTCCCCGTCACAAAACGCGCCATGAAGTCAGGATTCTTCGAGATAAAGGTTAACGGCCGGAAGTTATGTTGCAATGTATTGAATTAAAATCGTTTTATCAACCAATAAGATTTAGCAAGATTAAAGACATATTATTTACAAAATAAATTAACTTTTAAGCCGATGCTTGATTTACGATAAAAAAAGCGATTAGAAATAATAAAAATAATACTATCATGAATTGTACTTTTATATAATAAATTGTTAGTTTCTATATAAATCAGTTTGATAATTTATTAATATATAAAAGTAAATATATTTATTAAATGTAAAATACTAAAGTAATAATAAATTTTAACGAAAGAATCGTTTAAATATATGTATATAATTATAAAAGAAGGAACGCGTTGATGTCTTTTCTATGAGCAACAAGAATTTACACTTGTCTCTAAAATATATTTTATATATTGAGATGATTTTATAACTTTCAGGTTATGTATTAACGTATCTATATTTTACATATTTTATTAACGTTAAATTTAAACGGATCGACAAATATATTACGTCGACTGCGTTTTTTATATGTATATATATAAATATATGATATGCCTGATTGTACTGAAATTTGTAAAGCCAGCTTTGATAAAGCCAGTTTAGAATTTACGTTTAAAATTGCAAAATATGTTTATTTAATTTTTTGTTCAATTAGTACAATGACTTTATTTACACCCAAAAGGTCGTATGTAAGTTATAAGATATCTTACATACGACCTTTTGGTGTAAATAAGATATTGTACTAATTAAACAAAAAAAAATCTAGTCTTTTTTTTTATTAAAACCACCACTCAAATATCTTGTATGAATATATATTTATATGTACTGTATTACAGCATAATTGCTGTAAAACAGTGGGTGGGTATACTCATGTAAAAACGGTAAGCAGAGGAACTCTAGTATTAAAACTTACAGTTACTTACAGAGTGCTTACAGTCCAACGCTATACCGCCATGCTAGAACGACGTTCTTTTTGAACAAAAATAAAAAATAATATATACAGATATAGATATAGTTTGAAAAACCTTCATACTTATAACTGGTATATTGACATTGAAAGTGTTCATATATATAAAAACAATCAATATATAATATAGCTTATAAGTATAATTTAGAGGTGCAAATCGAATAAATGAAATTATATATTATATATGCAATATATTTAAAAATATAACCTTTTTGTATTCTCTACATAAGTTTTTATCTCAAATTTGAGGTCAGACTGTATTTATATATATTTATACTATTTGAGGTTTGACTGTAAAGGTGATAATTGTGGGTTCGATGCCCATTTAAGGAGACAATAAATAAATAAAGTTAAAGGAGGTTAACATTTATGATTAATAGAAACAGATTGTCTTAACACTAGTTTCCCAAGTTTCCTGTACTCGAACCCACGACCTGTCACGTTCACAAAACACCTTAACCAGTATTTTATATACATCTAATCTCAGCGTATCATGTTGTAACATCGTCTGGCTGCGTCGCCTTAAAATTTACTTCACTATTTCCTAGAGACACTTTTTATCTACTAAAGTTCACGGTTATTTAACAAAAAATTGTTCTCTTGAAAAAATAACAATTTGTATGGTTTTTTTATACTAAATTTGGAGAAAAAAATATATATCTGATATATATATTAGTATATATATAAAAAAATAAATAAAAATATTTCTTGAAATGTAAGTCCTAAGTAATAAATCAATTGAGGATCAGTGAAACAGCATCAAATTCATTATAAACACGATGTTAGTTCGGTTTCCGTTTGAAGAATATATTAATTTTTATTTCCTCGTTTTGACTAAAGGCAAACTTCGAATTCAGACACAATGCCAAGACTGGAAAGTTTCAACATTAGATTTTATTAATAAAAGAGCCTTTCCTGCCGCAGAGGCACAAGCGCATATACGCGACAAGTTTTTACGCCCCTGTCAAACAGGTGGATTCCTAGTTATCCTCATACGAGGTTATAAAAAATGTAACATTTTAAAATTAAACATTAAACGTTTTCATTCCTTCGCTCTGGTAGCAAAGCAAATCGCGGTATTGAGTTTCGCCACTCAATACACATTGTCTTAAATTCGGCGGAAAGTGGGGAATGTAGTGTCTTAAAACTAGGTTCCCAAGTTCCCTCTGCCTACCCTGCCATGTGCGGGATACAGCGTGAAACTAATAACAAAAGTACTATTAATAGAACTTATTAATATTAATTCTCTACTAATATTGAACTAAGCTGCTATAAACGGTCTCATTCGAGACGCTTTCCGGTATACACGGGGCTGATTAATCGGAGCGAGCGCCTTCACTCTTATGTAACTGAGCTGATATGATTACTTCGTACAATATTAGGCTTTCGCTTACGTATTATATTTTTCATTCATTCATTCATTTCTTCAATTATGGCGTTTCGAGCGTGCCAGTTGAGCACAGTTCACTTCGCCAATGTCACGTTGTATGGAGGACTCACGTATATTATATTTTTAACTGCACGCTATATTTCCCATGTAGCAGGGTGAGCTGAGGGAACCTGGGAACCTTGTCTTAAGATGCTCCGTTCACCATAATTTTATTTAATTTTCTTGTAACAAAAGGAATAACTAGTTAATCAGTACAATACGAAAAAATGATATGAGTAACATCACTATTTTACTGTATGTCTTTATTTTTATTTTCTTAAGAAAACAGCTACAGAGTAGGAGGCTATACTTTATAATTATTCAGATCTGAATATCTTCCTATTAAATAATCGTTATTAACTATAATATATCCAACAGCCACGTAACATATTATATTATAAACTTCATACATCTCCATTATACGAAGGAAATAAACTGCACTCACAAAATAATAAAAATACTCTTTGCTCAATATTTGTTTCTTTTTTTTTAGATTCTCGTTGAACCCCTGATCAAACAAAATAGCCTGAGAGAACCTAATGTTAAGTTCAGTATTATACTATACTAAAGACTTTTTGCATCTAGAAGTGTGAACACTAGGTTCCTCCAGAGTACCCGTCTGGGCTGAAAAAACGTAAAAGTGCCTTTATTTTTTTAACTTTACAGTGTATCTTGTACATAGCGGGGTGAGCAGTGGGAGCCCAGTGTTAAGACACCCCGTTCCCATTGGAATTTCCTTTTCTTACTTATTAACTTACGCTGTAGGCATTGCGTGTTAATTAACGGACTTAACCCCGCGCATTTCATTAAAGTTATCGTTACCAGAGCGAAGAAATGAAAATATGAAACATTCAATTTCCTCCAGTGGATCAAATCCATAGCTTGTAGCGTTTACACGCTCGCTTATGCCTTTGCGATACAAGTAAACAAGTAAAAAGAGTGGTGCGTTATTATTTTTTCATAACTAAAAAAGCAAACGACCTATTTAACTGTAGAGTTGTTTTTACCACATTGTCTGTGAAACAGGCTACTCGAGACATTTAATAGACGCGATACGAACGCCACGAGCATGTAATCTGAATGTAAATAACATGCGACACGCAAGGTCGCTCGTCGGTAGCCTGATTATTATATCGATTGATACTTAGTTTGTAAACAAAAATAATATAATATTTTTTTTTCTTTGTGTGTTTTAATATAATTTCTTAGTTTCTTTTTTTTATTGTGGCAATAAAATAAATATTTTATTTTATTTGTAGCGTTCGTAGACAGAGGGAACTTAGAAACCTAGTGTTAAGACATTCCGTTTTTATAAAACATTTTAATTCCTCAGTTTTTTAAATTTTTTGAGACATTACGTGTTGAGTGGCGCAGTTTAACGCTGCTTGCCTTTCGGTTTTGCCTCGTTAGAGTGTTTAAAATCAGATGTGATGCTACTGTACCACGATATGTCTACATAACTTTCAAAAACTATAAAATATTCATTATACTTAATTGGTGTATAACACAATAATGCACTTAAATAAATAAAATTTTAACCACTTAGTGACAAACATCTTAATAAAAGTTATTTAAAATATCACATAAACAATAAACCTTGAGATGCTTCTCGTTCTTCCTTGTATTTTCCCACTTGCCAAGGTTTTGAACGGACCATTTACGTAAATAGGTGGTAGGTATGTAAAAAGTGTCCACTCGTATAATTGCAACGCTGTTGGTCATTAATTGTTGCGCAAGTTTTGACTGACTTGATAAGAAAGGTGGTTATTATTTTGACACGTATGTATGTGTGTGAAAATGTTGGAAATGGATAATATTTGATTTAAATGCTGCTTTTATTAGACTATTTTAGTTACTAATCCTGTAAATTTTCAAAGATGTTTATATGTTTATACATAAATATCTCAATAAGTGAAAGTCAAAAATCCATCTTTTCTGAATCAATCTAATATATATATATATATATATATATATATATATATATATATATATATATATATATATATATATATATATATATATATATATATATATATATATATATCAGACACTCAGTTTCCTATTAGTACACTTCTCCATTTAGCACTGAATTCTTGAAAAATTGCATGTCGAATTAAAATTCTTACAAATCAATCACAATGCAAAACTCAACAAAGCAAAAACATTAATTGCGTAAAAGTACAATAAATAATTATAAATCATCAATAAAAATATAATTTAAGTACTTCTTAAAATTAATCATTATACGCAGAACCCTTGAAACTAGCGTTTTGAGGAAAGCCAAGGCAAATGCTTACATCGACCTCGTATATCAGGTTTTGTCCAAAACCACTAGTTATATCATATATGTAATATTAATTCTGTTTTCGAGCGCGGGGTCGAGCAGTCTGTGGAATTCTTCAAGCCTTGTAGATGCAAATATAATAATAACGCTTGAGGCATTTAAGCTAATGTGTTTAGTCCAGTGGCTCCCAATCATTTCTTGATCAAGAACCAATTTGTATCACTTTTTATTGGAGTATGTATATATAATTCAAATTCAAAATATTCTTGATTCAAATTTGCAAGCAATTTTGAATCTTCAAACGAACATAAAATTAACTAAACAACACTCAAACTCAACTTATGGAACTATAGAAATTTAATACTTAAGAAAGATATATTTCGAAAATGGGTCTGTGCATGAGGACATTCTGTCTTAAATAATGTAAAAATAATACATATTAATTGTATGTAAATAATATTATTACAATATTGTAATTAATATTTAGAATCAGAAAATTAAATGTTAAAATAAGATAAAAAACGATACGGACCAAATGTCAATGCTGTAATAGATAATATAGAAAAAAATAATTCTATATGTAATAATGTCTTTGATTTTCGCGATTGTAACACATTTTAAATGCTGTAATAGATAATATATAAAAAAATAATTCTATATGTCATAATGTCTTTGATTTTCGCGATTGTTACACATTTTAAATGAAATACTTTTAACCGGATTAATCGCGTATATTGATTTTTATACATGTTTTTGGAAACCCGACGTTTCGAACACTTTACAGTAGTCAGGTAGATAGCTAATCTACCTATCTATCTCTCCGTATATAAATCAATATACGCGATTAATCCGGTTAAAAGTGTTTCATTTAAAATTCTACATGTATCCACCCATTGCCAACCCTATTAAAAAAAAGATCGTCATCTATTGGATGTTTAGTGTCAAATGTCATTAACTAATATCTTGTTAATAATTGCTGTGACGGCTTAAGGAAATATGATTACAGTGCAGATTTTATATTTTTATTGTTTTTATATTCTATTTTTACTATATTTATTATCATTTTATTAATTTATCAATTTATTTTTTGTTATTAATTTATATTTAATATTTCAGTTTTGTAGTGTAAATTTTGTTAAAATCATCCTGTTTTATTCTGTTCAGGTTTATTTAAAAATACAGAGAAAAATATTATCTTATAATCAGTAATTAAAAACATAATTATATTGTCGTACAATAAAATATAGTTTAAAAATTAATACAAAATGTGCATTTTAGACTTTAAAATTGTTGACTTTATTAACATAAATGTATACAAAACTAAACCAACTAGTTAATCTATAGCTAGGCAAGTGAGGGTGTTAATATTGAGAGCGTAGTGGCTTGGCAAGCGGCTGCAATAGTGTCAGTTGCGTTTTCGATTCCCGATAAACAAATATACTGTTTCCCCGCCCCAGTAACTCATAGAGGCGCGGTGTTGATCTCTACCTTAAAGCAATATCTTAAAAATTGTGTAGAAAGTAGGAAAAAAGTTGATTAACACAAGATTTCCTCTAGCTACAAATATATTATTATTATTACGACAGTATATAGCTGACGCAAACTCACAAAATTTTACAATTCAAAGATGCTTCTGACACTTACATTCACAATAAAGCATATATTGTAAATGTGTGTTGGATGTACGTATTCTATGCGATATGTATGTATAGCATACACATATATATATATATATATATATATATATATATATATATATATATATATATATATATATATATATATATATATATATATATATATATATATATATATATATATATATATATATATATATATATATATATATATTTATATATATATATATATATATATATATATATATATATATATATATATATATGTGTATGTCAACATGTTACAGTATCAGAAATCTTTTAACGCTAGTTATTTAGACTATAAAAATTATAGAACTTAATAACAAGAAAATTATAAAAATACAAAATTTAAAATTAATAAAAGAAAAACCTCGACCTATTTCAATTAAAATTACTATCTCGTTTTGGTAAAGTGTTGATATAACTTTTATAAAACTTAGCTAAGAACCACAGCGATGAATAAGGATTTTTATTTAAAAACTTCTTTTTTTAACAAATAAAAGACATGTCCCGCTGAGTTTCTTTCGCCAGTTCTTCTCAGGTCTGAGGCAACAACTTTAGTGAACCGGTGGTAAATTATATGACGTTCAAAAAACGAAGCTTGTAGCTTGTTATTTTGAAAAAAAAATATTTGAATTTGAACGTGAATGGGGTTTGTGAGATGTTGTGGTTATCGACAACACAACACAATTGTGTAATTAATTAATTATATTTATTTAAAGACTTTATTAAAATCAAGGCTATTAGATTAATTTTGCAAAGAACAGGAGCCATTATTAAAGTGCAATGACTAAGCAAAAATTTAAATTTTACTTATTTATTTTATATATTTTTTAGATTAACGAAATAAAGTAACAAAGAATAATAAAACGTGGCTTTGGCATAAACCGATGTATCTTACGTTTGTAAGATTTTTTTTTTTTTTCAAATTCTATTCGAAGTTATAACAAAGCTGACATTCAGAAAAAAATTAAGTAGATACTATTATTTAGGCTGCCTTTTATCTTTTTACCAGAGTAAAGAAATGAAAATAAGTCAGTCTGATCCTATGGAATAGTACCCACAACTGCCGAGTTCTCTGTAATACGCTGCATCTTTACGTCTCAAGGGCCATAATTTATTTTTAACTACCAAGTCATCGGAAAATCCTGAAGAAACATTCATTTATTCCTTAGAACTGTGTTCATTGGTTTTTTGAAACATTTACATTTTACTCATATTTTATATGATTGTGTGATTTGAAACTGCATTTCCAAGTGGCACGGGTTCAAATCCTGCTACGTTATTTTTTATTATGTTTACTAAAAAAAGTAGCCCATTGTTCGTATTCTGTTTTTAAAAATGTTAAAATGAATTCGTTCATTTTTTTTCTAGCTTCTCGCTGTATCCCGCACATGGTACGGTAGGCGTAGTGAACCTGGGAAACTAGTGTTAAGACACTCTTTTCCATATCCAACTTCTCCCCAAATAAAAATAATACCTTTTCCCCAAATAACAATTATAATCACATTGCTCTGGAAACAAGGCAAAGCGCAGCGTTGAGTTCCGTCACTTAACACGCAATGCCTCAAATTCGGCCTAAAGTGGGGAACGGAAAGAGTGTCTTAAGACTAAGTTCCCTAGTTCCTTCTACTTACTCTGTCATGAACGGGATACAGCGTGAAACTAAGTAAGTAATTAACTAATTGAAATTAACAATTCACGGCGTTAACTTCCGCCAATCAACATAAAATTTATAAAGCGTATACCAAACATAATATGTAGTAGAAAAAAACAATTTATAACTGATTTATATTCGCTAGTTCATTAAAGACTTTATTTTATATTCGCTCTCTCGAACTGAATGTATTAAATAATATTTTGCGCAAAGTAGTTTCTCAATATCCTTGATACAAAATTTGTTGTTCGTTTAAATAATAAGCATTAACGAATATTTCCCACTATATATATATATATAATATATATATATATATATATATATATATATATATATATATATATATATATATATATATATATATATATATATATATATATATATATATATATATATATAATAAAACTGTAAGTAATTTCTGTCTGTACATAGTACAAATATATGAGAAAATCTATAATGGATATCTTGAGGCCTGTCGTGGCGCAGCGGCACAAGCGTGTGACTGTAACCGACAGGTTGTGGGTTCGATCCCCACTCGGGGAAATTGAATATTTAATATTTTCAATTTAAATATTTAATGTTTTCATTTCTTCGCTCTGGTACAAGGTAAAACGAGACGTTGAGTTCCGCCACTCAACACGCAATGCCTCAATTTCGGCAGAAAGTGGGGAACGGAAGTGGAATGTCTTAACACTAGGTTCCCTCTGCCAACCCTGCCATTTGCGGAATAAAACGTGAAGCTGAGTAGAGTAGAGTAGATATATATGATGACAAAACAATTTTTTGTTAAATTTTGATTGAGTTTGTCTGTGCGTTCGTTCACGCTAATCTCGGAAACGGCTCAACTGATTTAAATGCAGTTGTCATTATTGTATTGCATTTTTTTTTAGTTTAACATTTAGTGTTTGTTTATTTCGGTTAACAAATGAATAAGGTTTTTATTATCAAATATTTGGTTTCTTTAATTTTCAAAGTACTGTTAAAAGTAATTCAGATTAAATAAATAGTAAATAAATTCGAACGGGCGAAGCCGCGGGTGGGTCACTAGTTTTAAAAATAAATGTTGAATTCCTTGAGTGTATAAAAGTTTGTGTTTTACGTACGTTGCTACCTGTTGCGTCTCGTCGTTTTTTTTTTTTATACTTAATTTAATATTCATTTTAGTAGGTACTAATAAAAAACTTACAAAAATGTTGTATTGGATTTAAAAAAAAAATATTAATAAAACAATGTGAAATGTCTTAAGCTTTTCACTCCCTATTTTTCAATGTTTGAGACATAGCGTGTTATTTGACGGAACTCAACGCCGCGAGAAATAATTTGATAATTTTTTTATATGAGAACAACAACCGATCTATAAGATAGAGCCAATTTTAAATAACGTTCAACGAAATCTTTTCTTCCAATTGTAAAAGAAAATTCAAAGAAAAATAAATTAAATCGAGTTTATCTTCTTTTTATAAATAGCAATTAACGTCTAGCAATTTCCCGCACTCTACAGTCAAATATTTATGATACTTACGTGATAAGCATAGCAGGTGCACAAACACACACAGACACACACAAAACACTATAATTCTGGCACACACACTATAAAAATAATTATTAATATAATAATTATTGATATTCTTATTGTTTTGTTTCGTAACTCAACTCCGCCGTCCGACGTGCGTACTGGTGCGCGGCCGTCGTCGTACTGTTGGTCTTTACTTGAGTAGACGCTGCGTTTTTTTTCCTTCGCTCGGTTCTGACGCAAGTTGTTTCGGCAACTTTGTTCGGTTTTTTTATAGTTTATGGCTAAGTTTGAGATTTTGATTATTAATTAAGTCTTATTTTACTGCGTGACGTCAAAAATGTACATTTTTTTTTTCTTTTTTTTTTACAGATTCCGTAGAAGTTGCTTTAAAAATGTGAATGTCTTTTATGTTTTTCTTTCAGCTTCACGATGTAACCCGCATATGGCAGGGTTGGCAGACGGAACTTGGGAACCTAGTATTAAGAAATACTTCCTCGAGAGGTGATCGAACTCCAACCTGTCCTGCGTTTACAGTCACACATTTGTGTCTCTGTACCGCCACAGGCCTGAAATTTTCAGGCATATCATTTTTATATGTAGTTAATGCAATAGATATTTTAATATCTATTGTACAGGTTATTGTAACATTTTCTCAAAGGAATTAAATATTTATGATCATTTCATATTATTGACCCGCGATGCAAAGAGGAAGTATTTTATGTTTGACCTGTATATATATATCTATATATATATATATATATATATATATATATATATATATATATATATATATATATATGTATATATATATATATATATATATATATATATATATATATATATATCTAGTGTCTGTGTGTTACGTCGTAACTTCTGAACTAATTAACGATTACCGTATGTGTGGTTATTTCAATAGAAAGCCTTGATCAACGCTATCTAAATTTAAAGAAGTTTGGGGACGAAGTGTCCTAACACAACGTTCCCATGGAGTAATAATTAAAAAAAACATATATTTCAATAAAATTCTCTTTGGCCTTTAAACTATTTCGACAGTCATTCACATGTCACATAAAAGGTTCTATTACGTCGGGTAGTACGCGCTTGCTGTATGTAGAGTATAAAATATTCCTATCACGTTATACAATTTACTATGCATATTTGTTGTACAGAAATTTTTGCGCAAATATTTCGACATCACTATTAACATTTTAATATTTAATATTCTAAATCAAAAGTATTTCTATTAATAAAAGTAAGAGCTCGTCAAATTTTACAAAGGCTTGTATTTCGATATATTTTATATGATTTTTTTTTGTATGCAATATGTGAAAAGCAATATATTAGAAACATTTTAAGATTTACTTCACGTTATATCCCGCAGGGAACCTGACAACCTATTGTAAAGACATTCGATTCCCCTTAAGACCCTCTCAGTCGCCGCTTTTCGAATTCTGAAGGTGCTACGTGTTGATTGGCGGAAATCAATGCCGCTCTTGCCTCCTATACATATATAAACATAGAGCAAGAAAATTAAAATATTAAATATTTTACTTCCTCAAGTGGAGATCGAACCCGCACAACAACAACACACAATGCCTCGCAGGTTCTCTCCGCCTTCTACCAAAGTTAAAAAGAAAATATTATTAAAGCTTCTCAGTGACCGGATGTATGACGTGTAGTCTAATTGGCCGTGTTACCCAATAGGTGCGAGTTCAAATTCCTCAACATTCGAAACTTTATATAACGTGTACGTTTTCATGACATAGTAGGTCGAAATTTTTCTTTCTTTAGCTTCACGCTGTATCCCGCACGAGGCAGGGTAGGCAGAGGGAACCCGGAAACGTAACGTTAAGACACTCCGTCCCACTGTCGTTTCCCACTTTCCGAATTTTAGGCATTGCGTGTTGAGAGGTGGAACTCAACGCCGCGCTTTGCCTAATTACCAGAGTAGTACCCTACAGATCGCAGGGTAGAAAGAGGAAACTTCGGAACCTAGTGTTAAGACATTTCATTCCCATGAAGACCACTATGTTCCCCAATTTCCGCCGGAAGCGCAAAGCAGCGTTTGATGAAGAGGTTACAATTTATGTCAATATTATATTTTATATTTCTTTAATATAACAATAAGTTTAAACTGGATTGTACTACATATTTTTAAAGTAATTTATTTTAACTCTAGTTTAATTTTCCAACTATACAACTTTTCTCATCAAAGGGAACCTAATGGAAACACATTATGTTTCCTTAGGAGTGTATTCAAGGTTCCCTTTACCTACCTTCCTATATAGTAAATGGTATACAGCTAGAAAAAAAATCTAAGTTTTATAGATGAAAATACCATTTAAGACAATTGTATTTCTTAAAATGGCTGCTATAATAGTGTAAAGTCCACTCGGCATCGCAAGGACGGCAGGTTTCACAACTAATAGATGTCTATAAACTCAAAACTTATGAAGGCTTGTAAACGTTGAGTATTTTTTTATAGCTTCACGATGTATATGAAGAGTCTAGTGATAAGACACTCCGTTTCGTTTTCCATCTACCGTTGAATTTGAGACATTGCCTGTGAGTGATGAATTTTAAAACCGCGCTTTGCCTTATTAATATAGCAATAGTAGAAATAGTATTAAATATTTTATTTCCACGAGTGAGATCGAACCTTGTGCTTCAGCGCCTTGTGTGTATTTCAAGTCCTAAATATAATCTCTTTGGTAATTTTAAAATGTTCTTTTCTAGACACACTGCTAAACATATCTACAAATAAATTTCAACTCTCTCAGTCGAAGTTTATTGTCTACTAGCTGGTACACGCGAACTTCGTCTCGCCAAGGGATGTTTATGCGCCAACAGAAGATAAAAAAACTATCATAATAGAGCCATTTCTGTATGTTTTCAAAGTGAAGCCGTGCTCTTGCCTTTATATGTGCCAGTCGGACTCCAGAGCTTTAAAATAATCACTTCTCATAGATGTTGATCAGGACACTTTTTACTTCCACCATACCAAACGTCAAAATACATCGCAAACCCCGTTAAGGCAGAATTTCCAAAAATCCTTATTGTGTTATTCTTAATTTCTAACCAAATAGCCAAATATTAATTTTAATCGAATTAGCTTCAAAACTGACGGAGTTTCATACCAACTTACCCCCCGCCCTTTTACCCTCATAAAGAGAGAATTTCCAAAAAAGAGATAGCCTAAGTGTTAGCGAGGACTAAAAGCTATATAACAAAAAAAGGTTCATCAAAATCCGTCCAGTAGTTTTTGCGCAAAAAGCGGACAACCAACTGACAGACAGACATTTTTTTTTTAATCATCTTTTTGGCTTCTATTAATTGCATGAAGATATCCCAGCTTAGTTTTTCTTTAATATAATTTATAATTTTATTATATGTATAGTTGCTATCCTAAATTGGCTATGTTGAGGCCTGTCGTTGAGCAGGGACACATACGCGCGATTGTAAACGCGATAAGTTGTGGGTTCGATTACCGTTTAAGTCAATCAAATATTTAATATTTTTTTTATTATCTCGCGATGGTAACGCGGCGTTGAATTGTAGGGGGGGGGGGGGATGGAACGGACTGGTACTTACTACTTTACTACTTTATAATTTCCGCATAGCATATACATATGTATATGAAAAAAAAAAAACCAAACTCCACACTAGCATGAGGTACTTTCATACTTATGTAACTTGTTGAATTAACGAACCTTGAGGAATTATATTTTATTTAACCAAGGATTTTAAGACACTTCCTAGTTAACGCTGTGTGTGCGCAATAGGTAATTATATGCGCAGTAAATAGAGAGATAACCGTCAGGGGTCGCGGGTTCACTTTTCTACCTTGACGAGACTTAAAAATAAAATTCAGTTTCCTGATTTTTCTTACTTAGTAAGGTGAGCTGAAAGCCTGACAAGCCTTACAAGTTTCTTAGAACTTTATTGAGTCATATATATATATATATATATATATATATATATATATATATATATATATATATATATATATATATATATATATATATATATATATATATATATATATATATATATATATATATATATATATATATATATATATATATGTATATATATATGACTCAATAAAGTTCTAAGAAACTTGTAAGGCTGGTAGGCAAAGAGAACTTAGGAACCTAGTGTTATGACACTTTGTTCCGTTTCCCACTCGGTATCCATTATTGAGATTCTATACAAAATTTTCTCAACTCAACAAGCAATGCCCCAAATTTGAAAAATCCTGAAAGTGGGGAACGGAGTATTTTAACGCTAAATTCCCAAGTTCCCAATATCTACTCTTCCATGTCCGCGATACAGCGTGAAGCAAAAAAAAATAGTTACATACAGATCAATCTAATAAAAGCGTTGTAACAATACAAAAAAATACTTTTATTTTAAAGTGAATTATGTCACAAGCGCCATCTATCCTCAATGTAGGCAAAACCAAAGACACGCTGTCAAATTAAACTGAGTAATTAATCTAATTATGTGCTCAAAATGTATAACAAGGCTTAAACAAATTGTTATTTCGTTTTTATTTCCACTTTCTGAGCACGAGAAATTTTTAGAAATTACTTTTGGTATGAAATTACGCGTGTATCTGACATAACTCGTGCGTCAGTTGTAATAAAATTATATGTATAGTATAAAAAAAAACAATAAATATGCTTTAATATGTTCTTGGAGGTATATATTATATGAATTTGAATTTAGAGATTTGCTTATAAGAGAGTGAGAGAGTTTTACTATTCAGGTCAGGCCAGCTCGATTATACCATATTATTGTACTGTGTTCGATCACCACTAGAGGAAATGAATTATTTAATATTTTCAATTTAAATATTAAATGTTTTCATTTCTTCTCTCCGGTAACAAGGCAAAGCGCTGAGTTGAGCCCCACCACTCAACACGAAACGCACGTGTTAGTCTAGACAGAGAGAACTTGGGAACCTGGTATATAGGCACTCCGTTCCCATTCCGACACTTTAGTTTTTTTTTTATGGAAAAGACGACAAACGAGCGAACGGGTCACCTGGTGGTAAGTGATCACCGTCGCCAACGGCCCCGAGTAACTCCAGAGGAGCTACAGGAGCGTTGCCGTCCTATAAGGTGGAAGGGCCCCGGGGCCCGGCATTACCTAATGCGAAACGCAGTGGCCAAAGCCACTACTTAACGCCGGTCTTAAATGCCGGGGGTGGTAATAATCCGGTCGAGTCTGCCCATGCGTGTTGCCATTGCTGGCAATGTGACTCTACCACACGCACTTTAGTCGCCTCTTACGACACCATCAGTACCAGGGTGATCCTATTCTAAGCCGAAATCACACGGTTACCCACATTCTGTAAATTTTAGCGAAACACAACGCTTTACCTCATTGCCAGAGCAAAAAAATTAAAATATTAAATATTACATTATCTCTAGTGATTACCTTATCCACAATCTGTCACGTCTACAGTCGCTTGTGCCACGACAGGACTTTAAAATATTATTTTTATAACATTTAAATTTAAATGTTGCCTTGACGCCAATAACCATCTTTAAATAGACATATTAAATAAACGACATAGATTAATGACTTACATATGTAATTTATTCGTTGTATCAAAATGTTCAATGCCCACGGTGAATTAATTATTTTTATTTTATTAATTTTTTATCTATCTTTTTTTTATATAGATATATAATTGAAGGGCAACAACCAAATTATTTTTTGTATAATTTATTCTAGTATATAGTAGTCTTCGCTCGTTTACACTTTGTAAGTAGTTATTTACTAATCTGAAGTAAGTACTCACTAACACACGGCTGTTAAGCCATATTTCATATATAATAGTGTTATTTTTTCGGCTTATTTCTTGAAAACCAAATAATTTCAGCTAATTCAATTAAATAAATTAAAAATCTCGTTCGAACAAAGCGAAGCGCAAGGGCACTATCTACCTTTTCTTAAAGTGTTTCGTTTTTTTTTTGAACTCTCATAGAGTTGGTATCTGATGTGCTCATATTCTCAAGATATGATGTCAATAATAGAATTATTAACCATACAAAGTCTTAATTGAGTAACTGAAATACTTTAGATTGTATTGATATCTAGAATTCATCGATTTCGTCACCCTGATGATCATCAAAATGTTTGGCTACTTCCTGAAGTGCTAGGAAGTTGAAATTTGTTATGTAATTTAAATTTAGTATACAATCGATAAAAAAAATTATGAATTTATAACGTCCGCCCCCCATCCCCTAAAATTGGGGAGTGAACGTTTGTATGAGACTTCAAAATGTTAAGATACTTCCTGAGGTGCCAGAAAGCCGAAATTTGGTTTGGAAAGTTCAGTATACGATAAAATATTACTGTGCCCCCAGATAAACTTATACATCTTAAAAAAATAACTGAAATCCCACCAAAAACATTTTATGTAAAATGGTTCCAAGACGACCACATAAGGTTTGCTCTGTGAAAAAGATATCAGATCTCATGTAGAGCCAAGCTTATGAATCTACACGGCCTAACTGTACCGACCCAAACTTCACAAATTCTACATATCAGGAAAGATGTATGGCCTGGCTGTTTCGATACTGACTTCAGAAACTAATACAATATCTTTATTAAAGTTGTCGTCGCGCCGTTATATATATATATATATATATATATATATATATATATATATATATATATATATATATATATATATATATATATATATATATATATATATATATATACACATAATATGTAAGTATTTCATAACAGTTGAAATATGCATAATTAGCGACTCTTGCGTCTATAAAACATCAAGCACAATAGCGCCACCTTGTTATGACATCACAACTTAACGTCTTATTTCATTATATATGTAATAGATGTCGCTTTACACAACGTGTTAATTTAATAATAGATGGCGCTACTTTACTAATAATAAATAAAAAATATGTATAAAATAGTAAATGAAACAATATTTTGTATTTTTTTAACCCATTTTACACACAAAAAAAAAGTCATTTTGGCTGTATAGCGTGTATTTTTTGTATATAAGCTTTATATGTCGTACAGGAGTTATATGTTATATTCCAAGACAATTTCATCTAAAATTCTTATTTTCATATAAATATGCATGATTTAAATTATTACATATTTACAATGAGATACAGTTAGTTTCCAATGTCAATTCACGCTAACGTTAGACGATTCAAGAGACGTGAGTACATAAATATAAAGAGTCTTATATGAATATGTTTAAATTTTTATTCAGCTTCATACTGTATCCTACACGTAGTAGAGTAGACAAAGGAAACCTTGTGTTAAGACATTCCGTTCCGTTACCCACTTTCCACCGAGTTTGAGGCACTCCGTGTTGAGTGACGGAACTCAACGCCACGCTTGGCTTTGTTACCAAAGCAAAGGAGTGAAACATTAAATATCTAATTTGAAAATATTAAATATTTCATTTCATTTCCTCGAGTGGGAATCGAACTCACGACCCAGTTAAGTTTACAGCCACACCATTGCGCCACAACAGATCTCAAAATATCTAGAATCACTTTCATAAACGACTAGGCTAAGTTGTAGTGGAAAATTCCTATGAGCCCATTTATTAGGTAATCAGTATTAAATCTTCATGTAGGTTAGCTCGGGTTCACGCGAAAGCTTACATCACTTGTACGTTACGGTCTTATATAATTTCTTATAAATATCTGTCTTTACAGCTATCCATTATATTTGATTTCTACTAAAATTAATGAATATATTTGCGATAAATGAGTAAATAAACTAGTAAGTATGAATTGCGGAAGTATATGATGTAACAGTGCTAACGTGTGATAGACTTTTTTTAAATTCGAACTAAATAGAACTTATAAACCTAGTGTAAACACACTCACTCTGTTCTCATTAAGACACTTACGTTTCCTATTTTTTTAGTTTTGGTGCGAAAATCAACACTTGGTGTTATTACAAGGGCGAAAAAATAACATATAAAATATTTTATTACCTCAAGTGGTGATCGAACCCACAATCTAGAACGTTGACAGTCGCACTTGTGCCATTCCGCACGACAGGTCTTAGACAGTCAGGATGTTTATTATTTTTTTATTTATAAAAGTAGGAAAACCGTTTCAAATACATAAATATTATAAATATTTTTTACAGTATAAAAGAACTTGGTAATGAGCTCATTCACTCTGTCCATGAGTCCCTCGTGACTCAGTGGCACAAACGTTGGACTGTAGTCGAGATGGTTGCAGTTTGATTCTCATTCTTTCGACAATCGGTAATTTGTCAGTCGGGGGAAACTGGGAAACGGAGTGTCTCAACATTAGGGTTACTTTCTTTACTTTACTATATTTACGATACCTAAAAGAAATGGGCTTTTTTCAACTTCACGCTGTATGCTATGTTCGCATGGCAGGTTAGGCAGAGAAAACTTGGGAACCTAGTGTTAAGATACTCCATCCCGTTTCCCATTTTCCGCCGAATTTGAGGCATTACGTGTTTAGTGACGGAACTCAACGGCGCACTTTGCTTTAGTACCAGAGCCAATAAAAAATCTCATTTCCTCAAGTGGGGATCGAACTCACAACCTGTCGGTTACAGTCATACGCTTGTACCCCCGCGCCACGACAAGTCTATTTTCTTTACATATACATATTAATATATTCTATGAGTTTCAAACAGCTCGGTCGAACACATTTCTACTGCAAAGACAGCTTTTAAGGTTTTTTTATCGGCTATTTTTAAGTCCATCTAAATATGTAAATTATCAGCAATTCTATGTTAAATTATCAGCCGTTAGTTCTTCATAGAAAAGTACTAACAGCTACCGCCGTCGGCCACATTCATACATACATTAAAACATAATATTTCTCTACACTTTCCATCCAGTCTTTATAAGCATTGGCGGAGCTCAACGCCGCGAATTGTCTTTTTACCAGGGCAAGCAACTTGTAATGATTGATTCCCACAAAACCGTTGCTTTTATAGTCATATTTGTATAGGTTTTTTTTAACTTCACGGCACGCCCGTGTAACGTGCACAGGGCAGGGTAGATAAATGATACTTGGGAACCGTTTCTTCCCTCCCTTTTTCGCTGAATTCGAGGCATTGCGTGTTTAGTGGCGGAATTTGAATTTGAGTTTTATAATATTTTTGAAATCAATGTAATCTTTAAAAATAGAGAATGGAAGCTTTTTAGACTTAAAAGAATACTATCGATAATAAAAAATATCATTGTACTCACGCAGTCGTCCAACTGAACATCTGTTTGACCCTCTCCGTCCGGAAATCCGTTGCTGCCATATTGTCTGAAACAACAAATATATAAATAAATTTAAATATTAAATTAAATATTGCAAAGCACTCTTGACATTTATTATTTTTAGAACTGTATCTACATAATTTTAATATTAATTTCGAAATATCAAGACGAAGATCGAACTTGAGAGTATGTGTAGAAAACTATTGGTAAATATTATCGATATAGACAAATGCAACTTATATTAGCTTTTTTTAAATTCCAATTATTCACGAATTCAAGAAACCAAAAAATCTTTTTTTGATTTTGTGAATTCGTGAACGTGACTTCCGTAAAATCATATTAAATTCAGTTCTCTAATGCCCACCTATGAAGAAAATATAGATTTATAAAAAAAATCTATTTTCAATGTAACTTCTAACAAAAAAAATCATAGTTTTCAGAAATCATAGTTACTATACGACATAGTAGTTTCCTAAGTGTGGAATAACACTTTAAATATGTCAACTATCAAAAACCAATCATGGGAACAATCTCATCATTTCCTTCATTTTAGAGATCATTATATATATATATATATATATATATATATATATATATATATATATATATATATATATATATATATATATATATATATATATATATATATATATATATATATATATATATATATATATATATATATATATATATATATTTTTTCCAATTAAATTTAATATATTACATAAATAAACATGAATCATAAAATATTTATTTCTTTCTTTCATAAACATTTCAAATCACGACGCCACAAAAACAATGAATAGCTAAACAAAAAGGTGTTCATAAAAAGTATCCTTAAGTAACTTTTTCCCACGCGTCGAAGCGCTCGACTACAATACCTATTTACATATACCTCACCAGCTCAGTTTTACAGAAGAAAAATCAAGGTTAATCATATTAACATTATATATTGTGTTTAATTTCATACATAAGTAGAATTCAAATATTTTAAAGTGAATATTTCTGATGTATATTAGAAAACTCAGCTTCACGCTGTATCCCGCAAATGGCAGGGTAAGCAGAAGGAACTTGAGAACCTAGTGTCAAGACACTCCGTTCCACTTCCGTTCCCCACTTTCGTTGAGTGGCGAAACTCAACACCGCGTTTGCCTTGTACCAGAGCGAAGAAATAAAATCATTAAATATTTCATTTGAAAATATTAAGTCTTTCGTGTCCTCGGGTGGGGATCGAACCCACAACCTGTCGGTTACAGTCACACGCTTGTGCCGCTGCGCCTCGAAAGGCTGTTTGTAAAAAATAACAAAATAAGTAAGGTCAACAAGAGTAGGCGCAGAGCCACAAGCATGGATGATTCTTTAAAAAGAAACTCGGGAAAAAAATGTTTTACATTTTCATTTCCTCAGTGTACTTTTATAGTAACAATGTATTATAGTAACAAAGCAATCTACGAACTAACAAACTCTAACACTCAACATATAATGCCTCAATAATTCGGCAGAGAGAGTGTAAGAGAACAGTGTGTACCTACGTATGTTACCTACTAGGTACTTACGTATAGTTCTATCTGCCGTGATTATGTCACAAATAGATATTTATCTAAGGGAAAGAAATAAATTACATATATAATTAAACAATATATAAAAAATAAATGAAATAATAACCATAAAATTGGCATAAAACTATTCGTCACGGCTGTAATAAAATACATATAAAATTTTTATTGTTATCCTGACGACTTCCCGTCAATTTTTTATTGTTTTTTCTTATTTTTATTATTGTTTTTTAAAACAAATTTATATTGTTTTTTCTTATTTTATATAAATAAACAGTTTGTTTGGTTGAGGTCGCTGATCGTTTTCCACTCCCGGACGTGCGATACATCAAATTCCTGTCCCGAATTTGATGTATCGCATGTTGATCGCCTTATTACTAAAAATAAGGAAATGTCAAATAATTTTTTGCCCCTGATAGGATACGAAGCTCGAATTGTCGCGTTTACAGTCGCATGAATGTGCGACTGCACTACAGGAAGATTTTAGTTAACCTGTGTATGCAATTAAGCACGTGATCAAAATCTAATCTAGTAATAAATACCCTTTGTGATACCGATCGAGCTCGCACTTAACCTGTTTTTCACGAACATACTATATTTTAGTCTCAAATATTTCGTAATCACTAATTTTCGTAATCACTAATAATCATTGGATACACGTGATTATAATAACAAAGAATAATCATCACACAAACGACCTTTCATTATAACTATCGATGCTTTATATCGCAACTGATGATTAAGTTTAATTGCTTGGAAAATTACTCACATATTATCAACTTGCGTACAATGCGCTTGTTACAGCTGTTCGTCCTACATTTGATTTATTCACATTAATAATGTTGTTACGAGACCGCAGCGTTTAGTTCCGCCACTTAAGGCAATGTCTCAATTTCGACAAAAAGTTAGAAATGAAAATATCTTAATAGGAACGTGGGGAGTCTTAACAACACTAGAATCTCAGGTTCCCACTGGTTACTTTTCCATGTGTGGAATATCGAGTGAAGCCGGAAAATGTTGGCGACTTGATTGAGATCTATTTTTAGTAATATTTTGAGTTAAAATTATAGTTTTAACTTAACCTTTGTTATATAATGTAAAAAGTTTGTATGGTTAACCGAGTAATTTTCAGAAATTGCTGATTCTCAGCTCAGTTTCACGCTGTATCCCGCACATGGCAGGGTAGGCCAAGGGAACTTGGGAACCTAGTGTTAAAGCACTCCGTTCCACTTCCGTTCCCCTCTTTTCACCGAATTTGAGGCATTACGTGGTGAGTAGCGGAACTCAACGCCGCGTTTTACCCCGTACCGGAGCAAAGAAATGAAAACATTAAATATTTAAATAGAAATATATCATTAATATTAATAAATCTTTTGCTCGAGTGAGAATCGAGCCCACAACCTGTCGGTTACGACTGGCCTCATTGCTGATTCAAATAAAAAAAAATATGTTACTTCATTAATAGAGAAATGCTTTTGGTGTACAAACACAACCAGAGTTACCTCAGGCTCTTAGAGTGCTCTTTTAGATCTTTTTCGAAGGTGCGAAATTTTGCAGGATGTTTTAAAAAATGACAGTATTGAAAAATATGACAGCGTAATCTTTAAAAACAGTTTTGTTTTCTATTTAATATTCTGAAATAATCATAAAAATAAATAAAATATAAATCATTCTGTATTGTATCTTGAATGGTAGAGTTCAACGTCCCATTTTTACTTTTCATAATAGACAAAAAATATTTATACACTCATGTGAAATTTAAACTCATTATCATCATAATTACAGTTAGGTAAAGTCCTAGAGAGCCACGGTAACCAAAATTAAATTATGAATGGTTTTTATCATAAAAAGACCATAAGAAAATTAGAAGCTTTTACAATAATGTACGCTTTAAGCGCGTTGAAATCTATTTCATGAGCTTTGGAATGTTTTTGTTATTTCCGCTTATATACAAATGTAAATTGAGACCTGTCGTGGCGCAGGAGCACCAGTGTGTGACTCTAAACGACAGGTTGTGGTTTCAATCCCCACTCAAGAAAATGAAATATTTAATATTTTCAAATGAATTATTTAATATTATTATTTCTTCGCCCTGGTAACAATCCAAAACGTGACTTTTTGATCTGTCTGTCTAATTCAACACGGAACGGAGTGTCTTAACACTAGGTTTCCAAGTTCCCTTTGCCTACCCTGCCATGCAAAATACAGCGAGAAACTAAGGAAGAAAATAAACAAGTACATAACAATCGTAGTGTAGTTCAAATAATTACTACCATAAAATAACAGAGCTCCACTCACGAAACGCGCTTATCTTAACAACTTCAAGGGAAATTATTTGATAAAAAAAATTGAATCTAAGAAATATTGGTTAATTTCCTATGGTAATTGGTAATCCTGACACAATAGAAGCCAAATTATTGTTAATGAAATAGTTCAGCTATATAGATGATGGTTCTGGCATAAACCAGCAACCATTCAGAGATTAAAGGGATTATCTAAAAAAAGGAAGATTTTTATTTATTGCCACACCTTTATTTTCATAAAACTTCTTTCTTTTCACTCCCGCATAATAAATCGGGCCTAGAATCTAATATTAAAAGAAATTTCAACCACCCTCTACATGCGTGATCGAGTGTAAACAAAGAACAGCATATGAGACTTACAGAAAATCGCCCAAAATAACTCAAACCGCAAGTACACTTCACACAAAACTGTTAAAATTATGTAAAATGTTTGTCAATTTCCAAGAGGTTTAAATTTTTGTACGTTTTCTTAATAATTATTAATATCATATAGTAAGTTGAGGCCTGTCGTGGCGCAGCGGCACAAGAGTGTGACTGTAACCGACAGGTTCTGGGTTCGATCCCCAGTCGAGGAAATGAAATATTTAATACTTTCAATTTAAATATTTAATGTTTCATTTCTTCGCTCTGGTAATAAGGCAAAGCGCGGCGTTGAGTTCCGCCACTCAACACGCAATGCCTCAAATTCGGCGGAAAGTGGGGAACGGAAGTGGAACGGAGTGTCATAACACTAGGTTTCACTTTCGTTCCCTCTGCCTACCCTGCCTAGTGCGGGATACAGCGTGAAGCTGAAAAAAAAAAAAAAAAAAAGAAATCATATAGTATTAAAGCGCGGCGTAAAGTATTGCCATTTAGTACATAATGCCTCAAATTCAGCGGAAATTGGGAAACGGAAGTGACCTAATTAAAACGTGTCCTAACACTAGGTACCCAAGTTTTCTCTGCCTACATAAACAATGTGCATAATAAAAATTGAAGAAAAAACAAAATCATTATCATGTTTAAAATATACTTCGAGAACAGCATTATTGGGATCTTTTCAAATTTAGTTCAGTAGCCCCCGCTACTGACAGTAGAGACGAAAAATTTGGCAAATTCAGCCTGCGCTTTTATCAGGTCACAAGTACTAGTCCCTGAATTATAACATCTTAATTTTTTTTCATACACACTACATAGTTAACGGAACTCAACGCCGCGCTTAAAATATGATTATTTAATTTGAATATAAGAACATATTCAAACAATTGTTATTTTTTTCTTATTTTGTTCTCTACATTAAAAAAAAAACGGCCTAGAAATAATTTGTAAAAACTTTTTGGATTCCACTATTGTATTCAAAATAACGTTTTAAAGTGAAAAAAATACTATATATTATAATAACAACATATTTTGTGTTATGAAGTATCAGCCTAATGATTAGGGCGATATCGATATCTCCCAATCAGCGTGTTTTTTTCTTGATTTTTCAGCAGGGAAAGCAGAAATGAAACATTAAATAGAGAACCTGAGAACTTAGTGTTAACACACTCCGCGACGTCACTTCTGTCCCATTCATTCATACTTTAAGTCAAATTCTTTAGGTGTTGCCCGTTGAGTGGCCGTGACTAAAGAAATGAATATATAAAATATTTCATTCCCCTGAATGGCCATCGAACCCCCTTCCTTCGCCTTTACGCCTTTACACAGCTATACTTAAAGCTCTCAAATTACAAAAATATTTTTCTACCTTACAACATTCTGATTCACGTCACGACTTATAGAGAAAGTATAGGTAATATGATATAGAATAATTTTACTTTTAAATTGGCTATCAATATTACCTCAGCTTCCCGCTGTATCATTTATAGACAGAGGGAACTTGAGAATCTAGTGTTAAGACACTCCGTTCCGTTTCCCACTTTCCGCCGAATTTGAGGGATTGCCTGTTGGGTGGCGGAACTCAACGCCGCGCTTTGCACAGCAGAGAATGTTATTCTAAGACGAATCTACCTCAGATAAATAAATATATAAATAATTGTAAAATTTAAGCGGGCGAAGCCGCGTAATAACCTAATTATGTTAACATTTATATTTTCAAAGTATCATCATATAATTGTAGATTATATAAATATTTATTCTGTGTAACTTTTTTATTCACCCATAAAGACAATAGGGGAGGCCACGTGATCAACACACACACAGACCTATATACATACATATATAACACCACAACAGACACATACATATATATTATATTTATTTTTGCTAACGTGTCTGTCACAATACAGCCTTCGTTATACGATGTAATGTTTAATTCACATTATTATTTTAAATTGTAAGCAAATATCTCTAAGTAATATGATTTCATCTTTTATCTTTGAATGAACAATGCTTGTTAATATTTGAATCTCGGAAACGGCTCTAACGATTTTGATGAAATTTATTTCGTAGACCGTTTCGGGGGTGATAAATCGATCTAGCCAGGTTTCTTAGAAGATGTTTTTTCCTCCGTGTTTTTGGGCAATAAAAAAATCTTTCATGACATTTACAAAGCTTAGTTATATCGGACAGTCTCAGGAACAGAAAAAAATCTTGGCTAGAGTATAGAATTCCCAAGTGTTTTTTATTTATTTTATTTCTTTTTGCTCCTATAATTTTGTTCCCTTTTTTAATATTTAATTAAATAACAACCTGGTTTACCAAGAAAATATTGTGTAAAGCTTGGTTAGAGATAGATCTTATATAAAGTACCCGGATAGGTACTTTATATAAGATCTATCTAGAGTCCCATCGTTGCACAGGAGTACAAGCGTGCGACTGTTAATGCGATAGCGACAGATTGTCGGTTCGATCCTCTCTCAAAAATAAACAATTAGCGAAAAAACTTTGATTAAAATCATAATTTTGGTACAGGCAGATCTGTACAAAGACTGTTCCATACATTTTTCATCGGATCTCGAATTTCCCAAACAGCTTCACGATTTAACCTGCATAGAAAGGAAATAGCGTTAAAACACTCCAATTTCTATACTCAATTTGCGACACTTTGTTTTTTCAGAAGCGGAACTCAACGCCGCAATCAGAAGTCAAACCTATAACTGTCGTATTTACAGACAAGCAATGTGCCGCCACGACCTCCGAAAATACAAAGATAATTACGTATCTCGTTAATAACTTTTCTGATGATTTACATTCTCAATTCAAGCAGAGTAATTTTCCACAAGGTTCTCTATAAACAGTACAAGAGTTTACCCTTGTACTTTTGACATCACTGCGTCTTATCTTTAGGCAAGTATCAAAATTAACTTGTAATTTAAGAGTTAACTTATACATTTTTAACCTCGACTTGCCCCTTGGTTATAAATCTTCAATATGACTTGTATCGACCGCACCATGTACGTATGTTATTTAATGTTCAAAAAAACTGGTCAAATGTCATTGAAAATGCCAAAGGAGTAATTACAAAAGGAAATATATATAATATGTACAAGTATGTAGGCACAGTAATTTTGAGGAAATGGCAGATGTTTTAAATTAAGATACGTTTCAGTTTTCGTTTTTATGTTGAGTAACGTTTTGGGTCGCAGTGATGTCAAAATTACTTGACTTAAGACTGACAGACTTGACTTTTTTTAGGTTCACGTTGTATCC
Organism: Eueides isabella; assembly: GCA_019049475.1. NCBI lineage: Eukaryota > Metazoa > Arthropoda > Insecta > Lepidoptera > Nymphalidae > Eueides > Eueides isabella. The sequence continues at coordinate 10,090,016 of CM032405.1, read as the reverse complement.
CGAACATGGAAGGGCAGGTTGAGGGAACCTGGGGACGTCCATTTCCATTAAGATAATTACGGTACCTACTCGTACTTCCCCAAGCTTAACTTAAAATGATGTTCTAATTTTAAATAGACCCTATGGACAACGGAAGTGCTTCCCACTTCCGTTGTCCATAGTGTCTTCAGTAGTTTTGACTGAACGTTTACTCTATAAAATGGTAGATCGGACTTTTTTATCATTTTTATTTTTCTTTCTCAAGTAAAACAGTTGAAATATTTATTTTATATGAATATTTAATAACTAGCATACTGCTAAATCATAATTCTTAGCATTTTTTTTATTATTTTGTAAAAATCCATCAACGAAAGAAAAGATTTTGATATAAATAACATTGTTTCCAACATAGCTAGATAAAAATATTTGGCTTATTTGGTTTGAACGCTTGAACGTGTATCAAGGTTAATTTTTTTTTACCTTTTTCATAAAAAAAAATATTTTTGTCTTTCCTAAATGTGGTAATCACTTTAAAATAGCCAGCGTAAAAAGTCTTTAAAAGTTCCCAATTTGTCTTAGAAACTCCTCGGAGTTCTTTGAAAAGAAATTATGTTTAGATTGATATAGCTAAACGCCAGTCGATAATTAACAAAATTATTAAAGTATCATCAACCCCCTAATGGAGATGAAACCAAGAACCATCGTATAACAGCCAAACTCAGCCTCACTGCGCCACGAGAGTTCCGAGTATGTATAATATATACTGTGCATAATCTCAATATCACTGTGCAGTGGAGTACGCTGTTAACTGTATAACTTCCGCGATAATTTCTATTTATATCACGTTTCTATAGGTCTTCATTATAGCATTAAAACTGTTACTTGCACACTGCTTATTGCTTATAAAAATATATTTACATATTTATTATGTTTATATCAATTAATATAATTTTCCGTTCCTCGCAGAATACCACACAGGGCAGGGTAGGCAGAGGAACCTGGGAACCTAGTGGTAAGACACTGAGGCCCCCACATAAAACCAAATGAGACCTTTCGTGATTAGTGGATTAGAATATAATGATTAAAATTAATTTATAACGCCACGATTTACATTGTTACCAGAGCGCAGGAATCAAAAATATTCAATATCATTCATTTTCACGAATGGGCATCGAACCCACAACCTTTTGTGATTACAGTTGTACACTTGCGCCCTTGCTCTATGCCTTTTACTATATTAACGTAAGCTTTTTTAGTTTGAAATAATAAAAAAATCGCTTAGCTTTATGCTTTATATCTCACATGGCAGGGCAGGGCAGAGGGAGTAAGGAATCCTTTCCGCTGAAATTGAAGCACTGGGTGTTGAGAGGTGGAATTCAACGCCACGCTTTGCCTTGTTACCAGAGCGAATAAATGAAAACATTTCCAAATATTTCCTCGAGTGGGGATCGAACTCATAACCTGTCCTTTGCAGTCATACGCTTGTGCTGCCGCTGCGCCACGACAAGCCTCAAAATATTAAAACAGTAATTTCTTATTTGGAATAAAATTATTTGACTTTGACCATAATTTTGCCTTGTTTGTTAACTTGACTTTAAAACAAAATGGAACAATACTACTACGTCAAGATGGCTTCAAACGGAGCTCAACGCCACGTCTAACCAGAGAGAGGAATTGAAAATGGAGCTGAAACGGAATCGAATTCGTAACGACCTTACATACAAAGTTATAGCCACATAAAAAAAACACTAAGCAATAAACGTGATCGACACGTGCTGTGAAGCAACAGGACAGATGTAGAAATAAACGCTATTTACCGCAATAGTGAAGTTAGGACGGGTCTTACTGGTCGTAGGGAGATAAATTTTCAATTGGAAAATAATAAAGCGTATTTTTTTTAATAACTAATAAAAATGAGAAAGAATAGTAATTGTAATATTCAACATTCATCTCATGTAATATCATTTCAATATCGAAGCAAAATTATTGTTTGTTAAATTAAGAAATTGTGATGAACAATAAACCAGACGGTAACGTGTTCGATTCCCAATTGGGGAAATAAATTAAATAAATTTTCCAAGATGAGACGCGGCGTTGAAATGCGCTATTCAAATGCAAGGCATTCAGAACACTACTACTACTAAAAGTGAAGAAAAAAAAATCTTCCAAGTTTCTTTGTTATTACCATTTACTTTACGTTCAAAAGCGTGAAGTTTAATTTTTTTTTTTTTTCAAATTGTTCGTTATTATTTTTCATTGATGTTTGGTCAGTTATGTTAGATTAAATTAATTAAATAAAAGACCACCAACAGGCACACATTATTTACCGATAAAATAATTCTGATATGACTAAAACCTATTAATAGATAGGCTCTTAAACAAAAAAAAGTTAAATTATCATTTTATACAGATAAAGCAAAAAAAACGACAATCTGTCAGAAAAGGATCCTCGGTGAAAGGAGCGTGCGTTACACAACTAAACCAGTCTTTAACCGGACCCCAAGTGGGGCGCGCCCGGTGGTATGTTTAACGAAAATTGAGAAATATTTCTAACTAACACTCGAGATTGTGTGGTTTCCCTAATGACGACATGTAGTAACGATGTTTGGTAGAATGTGGTAGGAAATGGTAGTTTTATTATGGCTTTTGAGATAAAGTAGTAGGTATGAAGATTTATTTTTTTAATTCATTTTATTCTAGGTATTTCACAAACATATGACAGATTTGAGAAATATTTCTAAGTAGCACTCGAGGTTGTGTGGCTTTTGTATTTTTTTTTTTTTTGTAAATTATCAATTACACTACAGACACTTGGTTCGTACCCTTTTTATCTTATTATTATATGTAATTTTCTTATCCTTTATATTAATTACAATATTATTTATGTACACAATTAATATTTATTATAAGAAAATTATATTTTTGTATAAAATAATATTTAGAAACAGATAAGAAGAGTGTCTTAACACTAGGTTCCCAAGTTCCCTCTGCCTACCCTGCTGTATGCGAGATACAGAGTGAAGCTGAGTAATACATTTACATTTTCTATAAATACGACGTAAAGTTACAACGTTTGGTTTTAATATTTTTATTAAAGCTTTGTTGCATTTTAAGGTGGGTTTAGAGATAAAGTGGTGAAAAACAACTTATGAATCATTTTATTACAGATATTTCATGTATACATGAATATGTGTGCGGTTTCTATAAAGATGGCATGTCGTTGCGAACTTTAGTAAATGGTGGTAGAAAATGGTAGGTTTCTATAGTATGAATTGGGACTTTTCTAATATTTTTTTAAAGTTTTTTTTTATATCTTGCATTTTAGGATGACAGTGGAATTAAAATGATGAAAAATAACTTTTGAATCGTTTTAATTCATGCCTATAATAACAATATTGCAAATTGACATGATGATTTGATAATAACATGTAGTTACGATATTTGGTAGGCTATGGTAGAATTTTATATTAATGGTAGTTTTATTAAGATTTTACACTAAATCTCTTTTTATGACGCGTTCAATTTTAACATGAAAATATTGATAAGGTTTTGAACAAAATAATTAAAGTAATTTTATTAGAGTTATCACGTATGTAGCTTTTGGCTCTATCTAGCTGAATTCTAATAATATCCTACGTGAAAAACTTTTTTCCTCGTGTCTTAAACTTCCTTTTTAACTCTCGACGCAAAAGAAAGGAGGTTATATGTTTGACCTGCGTATATCGGTGTGTCTGTTTAAGTGTAAAGACAGTGTAAGTGTAAAGACAGTGTAAGTAATCCAGAATGAATGACTCGATTTGAGTGCAGTTTCCTTAATAGGTTTTTGTTGTGGTTTTTAGTTATATTTTATTAAAATCGGATCGAACAGCCACTGATAAGATAGCAATTTTTAGTTTAATTAGCTTGAGTTTTTTTTTCTATTTTTAATAACAAATTACTCAGCTTCACGCTGTATCCCGCGAGGAAGGGAACTTGGGAAGTTGTTAAGACATTCCGTTCCATTTCTATTCCCCACCTTTTCTTTTAAGATAAAAAAAATACGTCTTATTTTTTTTATTAAAAAGCTAAGGCTAGCAATCATATTCAAATTATGTATAAGTTATCTCAGTTATTTTCTAATCTTAATAATATTTTATACTGAGGCTTAACGTGGTGCAGGGGCACAAGCGTGCGACTGTAGTCGCGATAGCTTGTGGATTCGATCCCCATTCGAGGAAATAAAATACTTAATATTTTCATTTATTCACTCTCTCGATTTATTCGTAATAAGGCAAAGCGAGACGTTGAGTTCATATTCTGTGAAAAGTGGCAAACGGAACGGAATGTCTGAACACAAGGTTCCCAAGTTCCCTCTGCCTACCCAGCCACCTACGGTATTCAGCGTGAAACAATAAAATAAAACTGCTTATTCTAACTTTGTAGAAGTAATAAAATTACAAAATTGTTGGCATACCTGCCATATTATATGATTTTTTATTTTATTCATAATATATCTTTTTAAATAAGTGTACTCGTTGCATAAGTCTGAATTAAACGCTTTACACAACTAAATGCATTTGATCTAGTTACTAGTAATTGGTCTAACGTCGATATATATATATATATATATATATATATATATATATATATATATATATATATATATATATATATATATATATATATATATATATATATATATATATATATATATATATATATATATATATATATATATATATATATATATATATATATATATATATATATATATATATATATAGTCAATTTTAAAAACATTTGAAATAATAAAATATTAATCAGATTAAAGACCCATTATATATTTAATTTTCACTTGAGAAAATAAAATATTTATTTTTTTCGCGCTGGTTTTACCGAGGCAAAGCTTGGTGTTGAATTCATCCACTAACACGCAATACCTCAATTCGGTGGAAAGTGGAAAGCGGCAGTTTTAATTGAAACGGAGTATAAAAACATTGGGATCCCAAGTACGTACCCTGTGCTCTGCAATGTGCAGGATACATAATGAAGCTTATGACAAAAAAATGTTTTGTATCATATTCAGAAACTATTTCTTATATTGTTTGCATTATTTCAACTTACACAATAATATCTATATTATTTAGATATTGTCTACTTTATTTAACAAAAAAGCTCACTATCTACAACAACTAATCGAATTTTCCTAGTACTAAATGAGTTCAATACGCAGTGGCGGAGTTTAACGCCACGTTTGACCGTCACCAGAGCGATGAAAAAATATTAACACATCGTTTTAAGAGAAACGTTGTTTTAATGAAAATTTTCCATAACATATATGTCATATATTAGTACAGAATTTGAATTATTTGATCAAAGGTCATATAACCGGATTAGGTCTAATAAGGGTTTTAAGGCTATCGCTGTCTCTCGCAAGGACGGATTGTTTTAATGACACGTCAGAAAGCGTGTTTTTAGTTATGTTTTGTATACGTAAAAAATGTATTTAAAGTAATTGATATCTATTTATAATATATATTTATATAATGTACGTCAAACAAACAAAAAAGAGTGACTCTACTGAATTCCGAGACAGTAGTAGCTTATTGTAGGACTGACTGTAGAACTTATTAAAATTTTTTATACCTTGACATATAGTTCTAGACCGCGCAACTAATTTTCAAAATAATAATATTTTTAGCGTGAAGCTAAGAAAGAAAGAATTTAATTAGAAAACTTTAATTATTTCATTTATTGGAGTGGTATAGAACTGCGAACTGTTCAAAAATCATATCATATATTTGCATATTGTTGCATAACAGTCGAGAACACGTCGAACGTTAGAAAGTATAGCGAAGTATATTTTATAATCAAACCTGTTCCGGTACACACTCCCGCTGTGTAACAGAAAAGTCGAAAAGAGCAGAGAATAAATACACTACTTGAGGCCTGTCGTGGCGCAGCGATACAAGCGTGTGACTGTTAACAATAGGTTGTGGCTTCGATCCCAACTCGAGGAAATGGAACATTTAATATTTTCAATTTAAATATTTAATGTTTTTATTTCTTTGCTCTGGTTCAAAGTAAAGCGCCGCGTTGAGTTCCGCCAATCAGCACGCAATGCCTCAAATTCGGCGGAAAGTAGGGAACGGAAATGGAATGAAATGTCTTAGTTCCTAAGGTTCCTTTGCCCTTCTCTGCCATGTGCGGGATACAGCGTGAAGCTGAAAGAGTATATGTATAAGCATATATATATATATATATATATATATATATATATATATATATATATATATATATATATATATATATATATTTCAGCTTAGATCTATATGAAAAGTAAAATCTATCTTATTTACTATCTATTTATCTTGAGGCATTGCGTGTTGAATGGCGGAACTCAACGCCGCATTTTACCTCTTTACCAGAGCGAAGAAATGAAAACATTAAATATTTAAATTAAAAACATCAAATATTTCACTTCTTCAAGCGGGAATCGAACCCAAAACCTGTCGGTTACAGTCACACCCTTGCGCCTAAATAATAACGTGAACAAAGTAACGTCATCCATTTAAATAACGATGTTTAAGCTGAACATTAATAATTTACTTAAACAAATAAACCGTGCTAATTATTTCAACACGTCTTTGTATGTAACTAAATATTTGTACCTACATACGTATATATATATATATATATATATATATATATATATATATATATATATATATATATATATATATATATATATATATATATATATATATCAAATCTTTTTAAGTTAAATCTTTATAGTTGAATGTACGTCATAATAATACAGTTATTATATGACGCGACAAAAACGATACTTGTGAACTTATGCACATACGAAACATGTCGTATCGTATACAACGTTTCATACAAAATGGCCTAAAACTGATAATAAGAGCAAATGTAATAGATGACAATATTCAATGGTGTCACTATACTGTTTTGTTCTGTGTTTAATTTGTCTGATAATTGAAATATATATTTATAATAAATCTGTAACTGATCACTGTCTGTATTTGTATGATATTTAAAAAATATATCTAATTGGAGACGTTTATTAATGTAAGTATTAGGGCCCGAAATATTGATTTTATAAATTTTTGGTCTGTTTGTATGTGTATAAAATATCGACAAAATTGCTACACCTGGCACCCTAACATCTAAACGATTGAATAGCTGTTATAAAAACTTTTTGGGCCGGTGATTTTTGTATTTTTTTTCTTAATTAAATTTTTGTCACATTATTACAGCACAATATATATACGAATGAAAACTAAAAATAAGGGCGATCAACCATAAGGTTCTGCCTAACCCGCGTAGTACATAAATTAGAAAATTTATAAAAAATTTACGTAACAGTATAGGGCTTAGAGTGTAAATCATTCGGTTAACATCCTGTGAAGCTAATTCTTAGGAGAAACAAACGCAGTTTTATAAAAACTTATGAATATTTTTTGTTTTTCAATTTAGAAAATTAATGTGCAATGTAGAGAGCATTGCGTATTGAACGACAATAATTAAATCGATATTTATATTATTTCATAATAAAATATATATTTTATTAAGAAATTAAATTAAATTTATTTATGTCATAATAAAATGTACACCAATTTAATTTGTATATATATATATATATATATATATATATATATATATATATATATATATATATATATATATATATATATATATATATATATATATATATATATATATATATATATATATATATATATATATATATAAATATATATATATATATATATATATATATATATATATATATATATATATATATATATATATATATATATATATATATATATCTTGTAGGTGAGGCCTGTCGTGGTGCTAAAAAATAATTTGGTTAATAATTCATCTTAAAATAAATGTGAGAAAATTAAGACCTTCGCACTGTTTAGCATTACACGCAATCACACCAAACGTTTATAGGTAGGTACTTCCGTTAACCACGCACGCGACGATGCAATAAGTATAATATAGTTAAAAATATAGAGGCCTGTCGTGGCGCAGCGGCACAAACGTGTGACTGTAACCGACAGGTTCTGGGTTCGATCCCCACTTGAGGAAATGAAATATTTAATATTTCATTTCTTCGCTCTGGTACAAGGCAAAACGCGGAGTTGAGTTCCGCCACTCATGCCTCTAATTGCGCGGAAAGTGGGGAACGGAAGTGGAACGGAGAGTTTTTACACTAGATTCCCAAGTTCCCTCTGCCTACCCTGCCATGTGTGGGATACAACGTGAAGCTGAAAAAAAAAATAATAATAATAAGTAATTCTTTATTTTCCACAAAGTAACTATTAAGAAAAATATTACATGAACTATTGTACAAATTATATGATTTATGTAGTAGGTTCTCAACTTCCTCGACTAGGGACGAACCTGTATTTTAGGGATAAAAATAATATTTATTGATACTCTTGTAGTAACGTATTTTTTAGCGAAGGTCTAATTTTAATAGAAAAGACTTTTAATCTCACATTTAATTACTAATTCATCTTGTATAAACGCATGAACGGATCAGACTTGTATTGTAGTAGGGAAAAACAATAATTATTGATACTCTTGTAGTAACGTCATTTGAGTCACATAGTGAACATCGTGGTGAATAGGCACAAGGTCTGACGGTAAGCGGAGACAGATTTATGCTTTTATCATATTCTCGTTCTGGTAATAAAATAAATAGCGATATAATGTACCTCTGCTTAGCATGCAATGTTTTGAAAAAATAACGGAAATTGGAGAACGGGGTGTCTTAACAATAGGTTCCCTTTGCCTTCCCTGTTAATTGCAGGATAAAGCGTAAAGCTGTAGCGAAATTCCATTAATAATTACTTAGAAAACGTAGCGCGTTTTGAACCCATACATCTTGGAAACCGTCTAAACGTTTTCTACTACTAAGCCCGTATGGGTTCTCATCAAGTATCATCTCGGCATTTTAAAATAAGTAAAAACATTCCATCAAACTACTCGCGACTCAGATTTCTTGTTAGTTAGTACTCATTTCTAGGTCACAGTTACAGGATGTAAACAATTAATATCTTAGTTTATTGCCTACCTTTGTTTTATATTGTGATTATGTTGAAATATTCATAAACATAACAAGAGAATTATACGTCAACTATATATATATATATATATATATATATATATATATATATATATATATATATATATATATATATATATATATATATATATATATATATATATATATATATATATATATATATATATATATATATATATATACATATATATATATATATATATATATATATATATATATATATATATATATATATATATATATATGTATATATATATATATATATATATATATATATATATATATATATATATATATATATATATATACCCACAATAATGACAGTGAGAACAAATACAAACATTCAACTAGTAGATGACATAGCTAATTTAAATACTTGCGTCCTGAATACATAATACACATAAGAATATTGCAAGAAAATGCCTTAAAAATGTTTATATTAATTTACACTTCTAATGAATCTGTTTGATCGCTGTATTTAGATGGAAGATATATTATAAAATATATTAAAAGGGACATTTATTAATGTAATTGAGCCTAAAATACTGTGTTTTAATTGCTTAGTATTCAATGTATATCATCTTAAAAGTTATAATGTTATTAGAACAAGAATATCATTGTGAGATTAGTTAATAAATAAGCGTAATTCAAGCGGGCGTTGAGTTCCGCCACTCAACACACAATGCTCCAGCTATATGAGGAATACAGCGTGATATATGACAAAATGATTAGTTTCTTTATGGAAAAGTCGGCAAACGAGCGTACAGGTTACCTGGGAGTAAATGATCACCGTCGCCCACGGCCCCGAGTAACTCCAGAGGAGCTACTCCTGTAGCTTCCGTTGCCGTCCTTTAAGGTGGAAGGGCATCGGGGCCCGGTATTACCTAATGCGAAACGCAGTGGCCAAAGCCACTACTTAACGCCGGTCTTAAATGCCGGGGGTGGTAACAATCCGGTCGAGTCTGCCCATGCGTGTTGCCATTACTGGCAACGTGACTCTACCACACGCACTTTAGTCGCCTCTTACGACACCATCAGTACCAGGGTGATTCTATTCTAAGCCGGAATCACACGGCAAACATTCTTAACGGTATAACATTCTTAACAAATTTAAAGTATATTGATTGTTGAATAACGAAGTATCATAACTATAGTAAAGTGTACACTTTATCTAGTGTGGGGATTATACTTACATATAATTATTCATTCGACTTTAATATTGTTCCGGTTGAGTTATAAAAACATTTTTTTCCGTGTACAGCCAAAAAATAAATACTTACATTAATGACACAATTTGTTAATTATTTTTTTCATTTACTAAATATTATTTTATTTTTTATTTAGGAACCTTAATCTACGACAAATTAAAAAAATCAATTAACTTAGCTTAGCTATATCCCTAGCGGGGTAGGCAGAGAGAACGGAGCGCCAAACGCTATTGGAAATTCAATTAAATTTATAAAAAAAATGAACAGATTCAATAGTTGTATGCCATTCAATAGTTGTATGCCATTTTCTTTTTCGCGTGCTCACAAGCAAGTGCTTAGTAATCAATGTAAGCAATGACACATTTTAAGTACCAAAATACGAAATCACTTTCTCTTTTAACAATATGCCAAACTTCGCGACAGTATCAAGTTGGTAGAAAAATAAATTAGTTATTATATACTCAGCTTCACGCTGTATCCCGCACATGGCACGGTAGGCAGAACTTGGAAACCTAGTGTTAAGACACTCCGTCCCGTTCCCCACTTTCCGGCGAATTTGATGTATTTTCGATTGTCAGAAGTCAATGCCACGTTTTGCCTTGTTACCAGAGCGAAGAAATGAAAATATTCAATATTTAAATGAAAAATATAAAATTTTTCATTTCTTCGGGCGGGGATCGAACCCACGATTTGTCGCGCTAAAGCCACACGCTTTTATACAAAATATTTTTTTTTTAAAATCACTTTTAAACCATAGTGGATCAGTGGAAAAGTGACTTGAAGTGGCTTGTAAACGTAACGGTTGTGGGTACAAAACAGGATAATTATTATACATAAATACAAATCGTCAATTTTGAGTGTATGTCTGATAAATTGTTTTTGTTATGTACTTGTACATACATATATATATATATATATATATATATATATATATATATATATATATATATATATATATATATATATATATATATATATATATATATATATATATATATATATATATATATATATATATATATATATATATATATATATATATATGTATATATATATATATATATATATATATATATATATATATATATATATATATATATATATGTATGTATAATGAAATATAACAAATTAAATTGGTGTACATTTTATTATGAAATAAATAAATAAATTAAATTTAATTTCTTAATAAAATATATATTTTATTATGAAATAATATAAATATCGATTTAATTATTGTCGTTCAAATTTTAATTATACTATGTATTTCGAAAAATAATACGCAATGCTCTCTACATTGCACATTAATTTAGAAAAACAAAAAATATTCATAAGTTTTTATAAAACTGCGTTTGTTTCTCCTAAGAATTAGCTTCACAGGATGTTAACCGAATGATTTACACTCTAAGCCCTATACCGTTACGTAAAATTTTTATACATTTTCTAATTTATGTACTACGCGGGTTAGGCAGAACCTTATGATTGATCGCCCTTATCTTTAGTTTTCATTCGTATATACATTGTGCTGTAATAATGTGACAAAAATTTAATTAAAAAAAAAATACAAAAATCACCGGCCCAAAAAGTTTTTATAACAGCTATTTAATCGTTTAGATGTTAGTGTGCCAGGTGTAGCAATTTTGTCGATATTTTATACACATACAAACAGACCAAAAATTTATAAAATCAATATTTCGGGCCCTAATACTTACATTAATAAACGTCTCCAATTAGATATTTTTTTTAAATGTCATACAAATACAGACAGTGATCAGTTACAGATTTATTATAAATATAGATTTCAATTATCAGACAAATTAAACACAGAACAAAACAGTATAGTGACACCATTGGATATTGTCATCTATTACATTTGCTCTTATTATCAGTTTTAAGCCATTTTGTATGAAACGTTGTATACGATACGACATGTTTCGTATGTGCCTAAGTTCACAAGTATCGTTTTTGTCGCGTCATATAATAATTGTATTATTATGACGTACATTCAACTATAACGATTTAAGGGGCATCTTTTTTTCACTACGCTACATTTACTTAATGGATTATTAACCTAATGCCTTTCTCTAATAATAGTGTTTGTTAAACATATGAAAGGCTTAACTGAATAGAATGTTTACACAGTTCATAAATGTATCTTATATATTTACTAATTTCTAGAGGGAACCTGGGAACCTGGTGTTAAGACACTCCAATCTAAAAAAAATCCCGATAAGTAACAGAACTTAACGCCGCATTGTCACTTCGTTATCAGAGAGACCAGGAGATGAAAATATTACATATTTCGCGAGGAAATGTTAATATTAAATTTAGTCGAGTGGGAACTTCTTGTGCCGCTGCGCCACGACAGGCCTCATTTATTAACTATAGTTCTGTCTTGCTAATAAACATAACATTTTCCTAAAGTTTTAGTTACCGGAATATGTAAAAATGTTCCGGCTTATGGCTCAATTAGCTAGTTAACTCGGACTGTATAGACGCGCGGGTTCAAATCCAATTCTTATAATATTAGTTATATTTCTATAATAATACAGAATAATCGGCGTTGAGTTCAACAAGCAATGCCACAAATTCAACGGAAAGTCGGAAACGGAACGGAGTGTCTTAACACTAGGTTCCCAAGTTCCTTCTGCCTACCCTGCCATGTGCGGGATACAGCGTGAAGCTGAGTGAGTTAGTAAATAACCCTAAATAACTAATGTATATAATGACAATATATACAATTTATAATTGTTTCCGATAAGTGACATATCCTTAGTGAACATTTTAAGCTCACTTGGTAATTATAGTCCATTAACTTAAAAGCGAAGTGATCAAATTTTGATATTTGTTGTGACTTATGCTTTATGAATGTTCATGAGGTACTCTATGTATGGCCGTGCAAATTAAAAAGTTAGAATATTTTATATGGAAACAGTTTATTATGTTTTCTTTTCTTATTTGTACGTATTGGCAGATCAATTTTTAAGAATGGACTTTTACAAAGAAATAAATGTGTGTTTAGTAATTAATAATTAATCATTTTAAGTTTCTCAGTTTCTTGGTGTGTCCCATTTGTGGCAAGACAGGCAGAAGGAACTTGGGAACCTTGTTAAGACACTTCGTTATGTTCCGTAGGAATCAATTCCACAATACTTTTTTTCTTATGATTATAAAAATTAAACGCTTCTAAAGAAATTCGTAGATATTAATATCATTAAAGGTCAACCACTCAACACGTAATGCTTCAGAATTTAGAACAGAAAGTGAGGAACTGCAGAAAGCGCACAGTAGATAGTATACAGCCTAGTCTCTCTTCCTTCTTCCCCTAGAAAATCCCTCTTCCCAAGAAATCAAATTTTACGTTTCTTAGTCCACGAGAACTTAAATATTCACAAAGGTAAGTCAGTCAGCTTTTACACCAACGGTTGTTACATTAGTGGACGTGATTAATGTAATGACATAGCTTTTAATTTTTTTATGTGAAAATAAGTAAAAAGCAATTTATCTAATTATTTATTAAAAGCTGACAATATATTCGTGATCATTTATAACGTTATATAGCCTATAGGCTTCCTAAGATTTTTATTTTGAGTCGCAACATTTATTTTTGTTTGGCCTCAACGTGAAACTCTAAGCGCTACATTGCTCAATATCTCAATTTCTCGCTCAGTTACTGAGGCAAAAGCGCGACTGAGTTCTATCTTTGAACACGCAATGCCTCATTCGGCAGGAAGATAGGAACGGAACAGTTTCAACGGGAACGGAGTGTCTTAAGGCTTTGTACTCAGGATCTTTAACCATACACAGCTTTTGTGAGAGATACAGCGTGACGCCAATAAAAACAATATAAAAAAATAAAAAAGTAGCTCCTGCGATAAGCACGTTTGGCCAAATTTTCTTCAATATTAATTGAATTGCATACAACTATATATTTCATATGAGGATATGATATTGAACAGATTTCGATCAAACTTCCGACTTTCTTTTTCCACGTTACTTTCAATGTAATTTATGAGTTGTGTTCACGAAAGATCTTAACAGTGCAGTGATTTTTATGTAATATCCATATATGGTCATATAATGAAAACGATATTATCATTTTGTTCCGGTTAATAAAAAAGTGTAATGATTCTGCAATAATTGTTTTTAGTCAAAATGGAATTATATATATATATATATATATATATATATATATATATATATATATATATATATATATATATATATATATATAGCTATACGAATATTTGTCAATAAACAGCTTTAATTTTACACTGGCAAAACAAGATTTTCAAAGGATTCTTGAAACGAATTCAATCTGGCTAGATTACTGGCTGACTTGGCTGCCTTACTTCCTACTGCATAGTGTGGCGTTATTCATTTTAATTCTATTAGTAGAATAATATTATTATAGCGGGGAACGGAACTGAGTGTCTTAACACTAGGTTCCCAAGTTCCCTCTGCCTACACTGCCATGTGCGGGATACAGCCTTAAACTGACGCATCTTACTCTAATCTGGCTTTTTTCCCCAAACAGGGTAATTCATATATTAATTTCCATTTTTTCAGATTATGCGTTATGTTATGGAACAAACAGCAACAAACATCTTTATTGTCTTTTTAACACAGTGTTTGAGACTGAGATCTTTCAACATGCAATATTTCTCAATATGTGGACTACTTATTAAATTTAATCAGCCTATTTGCGGCTTCTTTATAAGATCAAGTATTTTATATTAGTTACTTGTTATTTAATTTAATTAATATTTTTATATGTTGATGGCTGTCGAGGCTCTGGGGCTCACACACTCTCTTAATATTTTGAAAGTAAATATTTAATATTTTCTTTATTTCGATCTCGTAACAACAAGCCTCAAATTAGGCAGAAAGTGGGGAACAGAACGCAGTGTCGTAATCCTTAGTTCCCAGGGTCCCTCTGCGTAACCTGCTATATATGCGTATATGCTATATATGTATGTATGTAGATATTGTTATTCTGTTTTTATAAATAATTTTATAATTACACTAAGAGGCTGCATTGTCTGTTGCAGCTGCGCCTCCAGTAATGTAAAAAACTTAAAGGTCATAAAGGTCATAAAGGTCATAAAGGTCATATAGGAATACATCTGTATGCCTTATATGCCCTATAAAATATGGGCAATAATAGGGCAAAAAAAACTTTAAATGGCATCGATGTCTTTAGTATAACTTTTCTTTAGTATTACAGCACTTATGAAAGTACTTCCTGATATAATAAATACTTTCTTTTTTTAGTTTCACGCTGTATTTCACACGTGGCAGGGTCGATACTTGGTAACGAAGTGTTAAGAACTGTTAATTTACTTTCAATCTCAACTCTCCGCCGAATATATAAACTTCAAAAATATTTTATATTTAATTTCCTTGACTGGTAATCGAACCCACAACCTATCGCGTTGCTTGCTTGTGATAGGCCTCAAATTCTTAATGCCATACTAAAAACATTTACACGTTTATTTTGTTATAAAACTGTATATATATATATATATATATATATATATATATATATATATATATATATATATATATATATATACATACATACATACATACATACATACATACATACATACATATATATATATATATATATATATATATATATATATATATATATATATATATATATATATATATATATATATATATATATATGTATATATATATCAAGTTACTACTATAATAAAAACATCTATAAAAATACTCACGTTAAACATAATAGAATTAAAAAAAATATTTAATTTATTTGAAATAAATATTTGTGTATTCAATTTAAAAGGACGTGATGAACGGTTTTACTGTCGTATAGAATTGGTCAAGTGTTTCAGTACAGCTGTACAGTACGTCTGACGAGTTGTGGCCGCTTGAAAGATAGGTATTCTGATATTTTTTTTATGTACACACGAGCAGAAAATAATAGAACGTAAGAAAAATACGTACAATTAAAGCTGCTCAATCTACAGATAACTTCAGGGCGATCACAACTCGTCTACCGTACTGTGTATAGTCTTGCGTTCGCTCATTCATGCCTGGGCCACTTTCTCCTACCAACCTTGATTTCTTACAGCGCGATACTTACTAAAAGACAGGTAGGTATTTTCGTCACAACGCAACGCTTCAAAACTTTTACTTTTCCAAACAAATGTAGAGAAATAAATCTACTTTCAAGACACATCAAAGAATAATATAAATATATAGAGTTTTATTTATATGTGATATATTAAAACAGTTACATAATTATCACTTATTCTAATAAATACGGAAACTTGCGTAATAAAAAGCGCTGAGTTAAACTACCTCATACAAGATACATATTTTTATTTAATTTAGTTCGCTCTACAAAGAAAAATACTCACCAATATTTTCAAATCCGTTTTGAAACGTCACAAAATCAAATGAAAAACACAATATATATGTCACTGTCACTCAGAAATGGCGCGAAGTTTACCACAACACGATTCGTCCAGGAATTTAAAAATTAAAAAAAAATAAAAAAGGCAAACGCTGCGCCACGTTCGTGCCGGAGCGTGGCTGCGTCGGTTGTGAGTGTTTTGTCTTTGTGTTATGGCGTCAGTTAATTTCTTGATAACTGTTAAAGGAGGAAGCTTCTATAGGGTTTTTTTTTCTTATTTGATTTATTTACACTTACTTACTTACAGGTTACTGATTTATTATTGTTATATAAATGACTGTTTATATAGTTGTGTCAATTGTGACCTTTATAAGAAAATGACAATTTAATATTTTATATATTTAAAGAATGCAATAATTAATGAATATTAAATATACACATACAATACTAGTATAATAGACATGAAATAAAAAGTAAAAATAATATTAAAATCGATGAAAGATAGTTAGATATGAATTTACTCCTGTATTTTATTGGCACCACTGTGAAGTTAATTAGTACATCCTACGCTTAACTCATAGTAGGTAATTATAATTTATAAAATATAATTAAATTATATGTATATTACTAATTAAGCAATACAGTAATTTAATTATTATGACAAAAAAATCTTCTCATATAATAAATAACCTTGCATATATAATTTAATATAGAATATTAATATAACAATATTAAGTCGTTTTATCATAAGAATTTTTACTCATTACTAAAATAACTACACTACTAAATGTCAAATAACGTTTAACTGTAATTAAATCGATCAAACGTTTTTTTTTCACGCTATATGCCGAGCATGGTAGAGTAAATTGGTGAAAGCAATATGGGAACCTAATGGTAAGACACTCCGTTGAATTCCCCAATTTCCGAAGAATTTGACGTTTTGAGTGGCAGAGCTCAACGCCGATATTTATTTATATTTAAAATAATAATTAATTATTAATTTATATTTAACTATGATTAGGTTCTAATCGATATCTCTGCGTGTAGCCGTAAGCATTACGATACTACTAGAACATACTTACGTTGTTGCGAAAAACAAGCAATTGCATCAAAGCCGATGTGTTTGTTAATGTGGTTATTACGTTATTTAGCAACTTAGCGGAAATCCACTTCAAATCTGTCGATTTATTCATTATTATTTTGTTACTTTTTTATACTAACGTTGCGTAATTCCTAATTTCTGAATACTTGATAATGAGAATTATATATCTAGAGATAATTGTGTTTTGTTATAATCTCAGTTTAGTTTGTAAATGAAGATATAATTGAAGCAAAAAAAACGAATTGATCTAAAATATGGAAGAGTTTAAAAAGATACGGACCACGTGTAGAGTGTTTGTTAAAATATTGAAAATTTTTCTCTTAGTTTACCAAGACAAAGTTTGGCTTCAGGTAGCTCTGTGCGCATACGCACCAGGGTAGGCAAAGTCTCAAACCACCCGATTACCTACTTCAATTCTTTAATTATTTTTGCTCAATTTACAGAAAATCCATGATGAAATGGGGAACTCCTTAAAAAGTCTTGTTACGACAACAATAAAATGAAAATAATTTATTGCCTCGAGAGGAAATCGAACTTACGATCTGTGCGTTGGGCTTATAGTTAATCACTCTGTCAGCAGTGCCTATAATAAATATTGCTTCTTAAACAGCTCATTTTTATTGAACAATTTTGGAGCTATAGTGGCGCAGAGGTACAAGAAACTGTAAACACGAGAGGTCGTTGGTTTGGTTCTCACTTGAATAAATGAAACATTAAGCATTTTTATTTCTTCGCTCTAGTAACAAGACAAAGCCCGGTGTTCACTTACATCACTAAACAAGCGAAGTCACTTTCGGCGGTAAATGGAGAACGGAAGGGTCTTAATGAAAACGGTATACCGTCCCATAAGCAGCATATAGTGTGTCAAACTAAGATAACCTTAAAAATAATTAAATAATTTTAAAGTCTCTCGTCTATCCTACGTAAAACTACAGATTATTCCAATTTTGTATATAAAAAAACTAGTAAAAAATGTATTTAATTTTAATACGAAGATTCAAGGATTTGTGTGGAATTGTGATAAAAAATTATATTCAGCTTATTCTTCAATATAACTCTATAGGTACATTACTTCTTACGAGCTTCTTGTATTTATGTAATTAGTATGTACATATATTTGGCAAATTGAAAATAATTTTATATTAAATTCAAGCGAATGGCTGTTCAGTTCTCTAAGCCTTTGCCATGTTTGTAGAAAAAAAAACTTCAGATGTTTATCGAAAGTTTATTATATTTTAGTCACCATACGCTTAGAAGACATTGACTGGTTAAAGTTTATTGATAATCGATGAATGTTTTTTTTTGGCTTTTTATGAAAAAGACGAGGCAAACAAGCCTAATCTAATCTGGTAAGTGGTAAGCCACCCACAGCCCCGTGTCACACCAGAGGAGCTGCAGGTACGTTGCCGGCCTTCAAGGTGGGCGCTTTATGAATGTACCCTAAGGTGGCTATCCCACAGATGTGCGGTGAGCGAATGGAAGTTGTTACAAAATACACAATAGTAGAGTTGCTCGTACAGAAATGGTGAGGATGATATCTGCGCTTGTGACGTATTATATGGTTAGAAAATTTGGCGACAGATACCAATTGAAATAGTTATCCAGAACAATCCCCGTTATAAATGCGGTAGAGAATGCACAGCGTCTCTACGAAGAGCCAAAATGTCAAGCCCCACAACGATTCTAACGGCCCTACGTTGTATGTGATCAAACGGTTTATGCTGATACTGGAGTGCACCAGCCCAGAGGTAAGAACAGAACTCCACATGAGTCCAAACCTGAGCTACATACATAGCAAAATGGTACTTTGAGGTAGAGTAGTGTATCGCTCTGGTGATTACCCCCAGTTCTTTAAGGCTTTAATAAACCTTGACACTGAGAAGATTGAAAAAAGATGGAATGGATGGGATGGATTAAGAGGAAAATTATCGAAAAATAATGGCACAATAAATGGATTTTCTTAGTGGTTAACGCACAAACTTGTGTTTTCTCTGGGTTGAATTGATCCAAGTTCCTTTCACTCCATAAGGAGATAATCGGGATGGCCGCCTCAACAGACACGAATTTAATTTGGTACTAGATGACGTTTTTCCGAAAAAAAACCTGCACGGCGTGAATATACAGTGTCCACAGTACCATTATCTGCATAGCAATGTATGTGAGAGTCCTCTAACATATCATTGATATATAATGGAGACAGCCGTAATGGACAGCATTCAGCCTTGGTGGACCTTTTCCTCGTTCACCTTGCTACGTCCAGTAAAAAGATTTTTTTTTTATTATAACAAAGCACGAAATTGACAGCTGTCACTCAACGTTGCTGGAATAGACAGACGTAAGAAGGGCCTAACGCTAGGTGTTCACTGTCGACAATACTAACTATGTAAAGAAGAATAAGAAAATAAACAATATCTTCCTTCCTGCTCAACCTATTACACTTTACATAGTGTTAACGACTTAGCGTAAAAATGTGTTACGTTTGACATTTAATTTTAGGAAAGCGTTTTCACTGACAAACTGGCAAAGACCTAAATGTCTATAACTATAATATTTTAATTTTGGCAATATTTCTACCTCTTTTGAGTTTATTATAACCCATGTATGTTTCTGTGAATATTGAGAAACAAAATCGTAATTAAACATTACTATGCAGTAAACAGACATAACATCTTTATGGTAGGTAAGGTAATATAACTGCGTTAAGATTTTATCTTACATACACTAAAATGACTATTGTAATATTTAATTTACGTAGATTTAGGTAGTACTTGGCTTCACATGTTATTGTTACGTGGGTTAAAATTTTTATATATATATATATATATATATATATATATATATATATATATATATATATATATATATATATATATATATATTATACGTATATAAATAATGACTGTCGTCATGACGTAAACGACAAGCGTGTGATTGTAAAATTGACGTTAGTGGGGTCGATGCTCGCTCGAGAGAGTGAAATATTTAATATTTTTCACCACCCGTCCATTCAACACCCAATATATTAAAATGTATAGAAGGTTGAAAACGGAATCGTGTTAACAGCAAACAGATTGCCTCAACACGTTGATTTACTTTGTGCATATTTCAGCGTTACGCTTAAAAAAATATTTATAATAGCAATTGTTCGTGCAGTTAACGAAAAAAAAAATAATTTAAGCTTTGTAAAGTTGGTCTAGACTTTAACTAACAGATCTGTTCGAGTAGACATTATTTTTAAAAAGTCAGGGTTAAATTGTGTGTAGTTAAAGCTCTGGAGTGGGCACGAGTCACCCCCGATGCCTGAGCTGACTTTCCTGGCTAAGTGCCTTAATAAAATGTACCATGCTTACAAAATCTTCAAACGATATAAGATTAGCTAAATTATTTTAACGGTGTCCATTATTAGTCCAACTATGTACAAAATGCGCCTTATTGAGCGAACCAACAAAGATTCTCTTTTCGGCTTGCAATCAACCCATCTATTCTTTATATACTCGTAACTAGAATTTTTCAAATGTGTTTTGTGACCATTTGGGTAACGTTATTTTCACTACTTTTAAAGTGTTAATCCGCACTTAAAGAAGAAAAAAGTATTTGTTTAGAAAATGAATAAAAATATAAACGGGCTTTTAACCCTCGCCTCTTTAAAACTGTTTTCAAGAGACACATACAAATCTTAATACAAATCTTTTTTTTTTGATTTCTCAATGGATCTTATGGAATAATTCTCGATGTTATTATTATTCTCAATGGAATATTATTGTTATTCTCAATGGAATATTGTAATGTGTTTATTCGCTTCAAAAACTTTTCTAATAAATCGCACATATGTTTTGACAAGCTCAATCAAGTGATTGTACAACAAGATTAAATAAGAACGAAAGAAAAACTTAGTTTCTTTGTTACCCTTATATAAAAAAATACGAAAAACCTATTCCAAAAATACTTTTGGTTTTGGTAACATACCATATTATATGGACTAACATACGTGATACGATTATCGTGTGTCTGTAACGGCAGGTTATGGGTTCGATCTCCGCTCGAGCAAATTAAATATTTATTATTTTCTTCTTTTTTATATATTTTGTTAATATTCTTCGCTCTGATAAAATGGCAATGCAGTGCCTCAAATTCGACGAAAAGTAAAGAGAAGAAATTAAAAATTTAAATTATGAATAATGTAATCTTTTTATTAAATAAAAACACAAGGATTTTTTCGTTGGTTATGTACGATTCACGTCTTAATTATATACATAACTTACTTATGCACTTCAATTTATTTGTGCAAAATATATTTAAGAATTCTTGAGGAATGTCTATACATTTGTTCTGTTCTGTTTTGGCCGTGTGATTCCGGCTTAGAATAGAATCACCCTGGTACTGATGGTGTCGTAAGAGGCGACTAAAGTGCGTGTGGTAGAGTCACGTTGCCAGTAATGGCAACACGCATGGGCAGACTCCACCGGATTATTACCACCCCCGGCATTCAAGACCGGTTTTAAGTAGTGGCTTTGGCCACTGCGTTTCGCATTAGGGAATGCCGGGCCCCGGTGCCCTTCCACTTTAAAGGACGGCAACGCTCCTGTAGCTCCTCTGCGACCCGTGCGCTCGTTTGCCGTCTTTTCCATAAAAAAAAATATGACTCGTAGAAACAATAATAATATTTTAACTGATAAAAAAAGGAGGAATATTATTAGCTTGACATATTTGTATGTACGTCTGTGGCACCGTAGCTCCTGAATGAATAAACCGATTTAAGTGCGTTTTTTTCAATTGAAAGCCTGATTAATGACGGTAGTTCTAGCATATTTTATGAAAATCTGATAGATAGTTTAAGAGCTACAAGCATTCTGCCAAGATGAGATAGTGATTTTTTGGGTCGAGACTATTATAAAATTTAATATTTAGTTACCTTCTATGATATCTATTTTCTATTTAAACGATATTAAACACTCGACGTTCACCTCGTCTCCTTTTAAATATTATTGAATTAATGTGTTTGTGATTTTTAGATGTATCATATAAATCTTATCATTAAAATAAAAAATCTTATCATTTTTTTTAATATTGTTGCAGAAAGTGTAGAGTCGAATTTGCCCGATGGTAGGTAATCATTTATAATAAAAAAAATATGTCCTATATGTTTTTACAATCACGTGTAAGTATATCGGTAAAAAATCATCTATCATATTTTTATGAATGTAGTTATATTGAGAAGCTTAACTACTCAAATCTGAAGTCAATTATAGAATAAAATTATGAAGCTTTCGTGGAAAATTTACATTATACAAATTAATAACTCGTAAACAGTGTTCGCTTAAAAAGAACATAATATTGAATTGTACAGATGTGTGTAATTATAATTTACTTGGTTTTAAAATGTATTGTTAACACTCTTCGTATCTCAGATATCTCAGATAATCCATCGACAAGCTCTGCGTAAAATATATTTCTTATTGTGAGAACTTTTAATTGAACCCATTTAAAACATTCTTGAGGCATCCATAGACAATACACACGCCTTAATAACTCAAGATATTATCTAGTTATATAAGATATTTATCGAAGAAATATATTTATAATTTTCTATGTTTATTATTAGTTCATTAGTCAATTGATTTCTCTTTATACTGTCCTTAAGATAAAGAGAGTGGCAAGTAGTTTTTATTAGCTTTTGCTGGTACAATTCAGATATAACGTATTATACTTTTTTTAATTCGAAATTGTTTTATAAGTTTATATATATATATATATATATATATATATATATATATATATATATATATATATATATATATATATATATATATATATATATATATATATATATATATATATATATATATATATATATATATATATTTATATATATATATATATATATATATATATATATATATATATATATATATATATATATATATATGTATATATATATATATATAACAGAAATTATTGGTCTTATTTTAATCACTATAATGTTATTTTGTAATATTTTAAAGTTGATCGAAGAAATTTGTACTAGTTGTGAAACGAATTTTAGGTTTAGATAGTTGTCATTGTCAAAAACAAAATTTTAAGTCTCAATTATAGGTTATGTTGTTAAAATTTAATACATATTATATCTTTAAATCAAGTCACCTTCACGACCATTTAATATGGCATTATTCAAGAGTAATATAATACGTCAATTTCGTAAGTTTGTTTATTTATATGCAATTAAATCTGTTCCATAAATATTCTGCTTCATTTCAACTTTTATTAAAAATGTTTGTGTAACAATTACTATTTGTAAATAATTTCAGTTGCAACAACACATAAAGCAGTTATATCGTCTATACGACTCTCTTCTAACACAGCAGTCACCGATGAAGACGAACCAATTGAAATCAACAATCCTTATACAAAAGAAAAACCACAATGTATTCTGTGCAAATTACAAATAACACCTGATTACAAAAACTACCGGCTATTATCACAATTCCAAAGCCCTTACACTGGAAGGATCTACGGCAGACATATTACTGGGTTGTGTAAGACCAAACAGGCTCAAGTTGAAGCGGAAATACGGAAAGCACAAAATTGTGCCTATATGCCATATTACTATAAAAACAAAGAATTTTTAAAGGACCCCAAATTGTTTGATCCGGAGAATCCTATAAGATCACATAGATTTTAGTTTTTAAATAGTCTAAGTAAAGTAGATTTGTATTAATAATAAATGATGTTTTAGTTGAATTACCTTTTTTTTATTCTAGTGTATATATTTAGTAAGCCTATGGCTTAGATAAGTTAAATGTTTTCAATATTTTTTTTGAAAATAATCAACAATATAAATTATTTTTGCAGCGATTAGACAATTTATTTGCAGTTCTGTTTCTTTAATGAACCTTAGGTTGTACATAGAGAGAAAGAGGAAGGAAAAGAAGAAGAAGGTAGCCAGGAAGAACCTAAATTAGTCTTTATTTTAAATATTAATATTTCTTTGCCACACTTAGTCTACCAGAATGGCAATATAATTAATTCTTTCAACCTAACCACTTACATTTACAACCACAGCGCTTTACCCATTAACTGCCAGACATATTTAGTGTCTTAAACTGCGTGCCAAGATTTTACTTATATATACATGAAAGTATATTTGTTTTTGAGTTTATCATATTCACCAACAGTAATAAAAATATTTTTAAATTTTAATAATACATATATAAATATAATTGTTATAATCTAATTGTCTAAGTTACAATTTATATAATAATAACTGATAATTTATGTTTTATATACAGTATATAATTTTTTTCTTTCTATCTTTTATAATGAATACTGAAAATTAATGTTTTTTACCCCATACAAATGTTGTATTCACCTTTTTAAAATATTTAATAATCTAAAATTTCAGCATGCACTAAAAGATATATTGTAGTTGGCAGTTTAAATGCTCTCTTAATGGCAGTCAATAGGTTTAATGCTGTCCACCTAGACATAATAGCCTCTAAGTATCTATGGATGTGGAAAATGGAGTAACTTTACAATCATTTATCTTTCTTCATAAAGCTTGTAAAAGTGAGACCATAAAAAAATTAAACAAAAATATTATTACTTATTAAAAATGTGTTTATTGCTAAATTCTTGTAATAAATTAAACATTTAAACTAGATAAAACAATGGTGGCGTCATCTGGTGTAACAAAACAATCATTCTCCGAATCATACCCCACTAAATTGGATGGTATTTTTAAGATTTGTAATATTTCTGAATAATCCATATTTTGTTTATCAGGCATTTTCTTTTTCATCAGCTCAAGTAATTCCGTTAAGGCATTCTGACAACCTCTCTGCCATTTCTTTATTAAATCTCTTAATTCCAATGTATCGTTAGTTAACGATTTGGCCAGTAATAATTTCTTTTTTGTTTCTATTTTTTCTTTCATATCATTGATATCCTGTTGAGTTATTGACCCTGTCGACTTTGCTTTAGATGGTTTTGTTATTTTACTGTAACATTTTCTTATTATTATTGTTTTTTTCTTATCAAATTTAAAATCGTCATCGTCATCATCATCATAGGAATTTGAACTTTGGGAGGACGGAGTATTCTCTATTTTTATCGGAGGTTTGGTAGCTTTAGTTTTAGATATCTTTTTTTCTTTTATTTTAGCTTTTAATTCACTAACTGATGTTGATTTGTCTACAAGTTTTTTAATTTCTATTTTATTTTCTTGAAAGTCATCATCTTGAATGGGAATTACTGTTTTGTTATTAATGATACTTGTTTTTTTGTTAATATTTTCATTCTTGTGTTTATTAATATTAGACAAAGGTATATCTTCACAATCAGAATCAAAAAGAATTTGTGAAACAGGATTCATATCTGTTAGTTTATTTTTTGAATCATATACTTTTTTATTTTTATCTATATTTATAGAATTTAACAACTTTTTCTGAATAACAACTACACATTCCTTTGTTAAATTATTTGGAGATTTATTTTCATTTTTTGTGTTGGTGGTGTCTATTATTTTTTCCTTATTTATACACATTTCATGTTTAGTTAGCTCCTTATATTCTTTCAATGGTGTATCATTTACTTCACTATTGTTTTTAGAATTGTTTCTAGAGAGCTTTATAACTTTATTATTTAAGATATTTGGAGAATTTTTGATTATTTTAACCGTTTCACAATAATTTTCAATATTGTTTGAACCAGATAAATCTTCACATATTGATATGGGTTCTTCAGTACAATCGTTAGTTAAAATCAGTGTCTTAGACTTTTTCTTAAGTAACAAATTCCGAGACGGAGTTCCATTTATGTCTGAAATAATTGAACTGTTACAAGAAATGGGGCTAGCTGTAATACTTTCATTTGTCAATGAAATTTCGATATCTTTTTTGTTATCCTCATCGCTACATATTTTTTTACGTTTCCTACATTCTGTATTTGGTTTATTTGTTTCTGTTTCACTATTGTGCGTAGATAAGGGCGATATAAACGGCGAACGTCCACTTTTTCTAAAATTTCGAGACAATCCAACTCTTCGTATAGGAGTTAAATACGATTTGCTGATACCGCCAGGTGTTTTAGGTGAATCATTTGTGTTTTTAACAGACTTTGTATTATTCATCATTGCTTTCGATCATATTTTAAAAATGATTTTACGCTTGTTTATTTTCATTACTGAATTGTCAAAATATTTGCATTCCCGCCATTTTTAAACTACAGATTCAAATTTAAACACAACATATAATAATCTTAATAACATTTTTAAAATTATTTGTGAATAAATTTATTTTATCTTACAATAAACTAAAAAAAAAATATTTTAGTTGGATAAAGATTATTTTATTAAATCCACAGACAATATTTCAAGTTTTAAGCATCTCGTAAAAAAATAATAACTTATTTTTAATTTGTAACTTTAATATTCCCTCCCTATTTTTTTCTTTTTTTATTTGTTATTTGTATATTCTATTTTGTATAATATTGAACAACATAAAAGCTTTAATAAAATTAGCGTTAGTCCTATTCCTAAACTGAAACGTAAAAAAAAAAAGATTTGCGTCAAAACGAGTTGTCCGCGAGCCGCAGCTGAGTGGGCCAATCATAAAACAATTTTATATCGAGAGAAAAAATCGCGCCTTCGATTTCGACACGCTCCGTGAACTAAATTAAAACTAAATTACGACTTAAGTGTGATTATTCTAAGCACATTTTACCTTATAAGTATATAACTTTTTTCGTTGTGACAATATAAATAAAAACATTACATAATGCCACTATTGAGATTGACTGCTGGTACTTTTGGGCAGCTACGTACCTTCGCAACGTCATCTGCCCTTGCTAAACGGGTGAAGACCTTCGCCGTTTACCGCTGGAACCCTGACGAGCCTGATAAGAAGCCTTACACCCAAAACTTTGAAGTGGACCTCGATGATTGCGCTCCCATGGTGTTGGACGCTTTGCTTAAAATAAAAAACGAAGTTGATCCTACTTTAACTTTCAGACGATCATGCCGCGAAGGTGTCTGTGGCTCATGTGCCATGAACATCGATGGCTCCAACACTCTTGCCTGCATCAGCCATATCGACCAAGATCTTTCCAAGCCATCAAAAATATACCCTCTACCTCACATGTATGTAGTGAAGGACCTAGTTCCCGACTTGACTAACTTTTATCGTCAGTACCAATCTATAGAGCCTTGGTTACAGCGTGACAAAGAAGCTGTTAAAGGTAAGGAGGTACAATTGCTTCAAGATGTTGACGACCGAGCCAAACTTGATGGTTTATATGAATGTGTGTTATGCGCCTGTTGCTCCACTAGTTGCCCTTCATACTGGTGGAACGGTGACAAGTATTTAGGCCCAGCTGTCCTCATGCAAGCTTACAGGTGGATAATTGATTCCCGTGACGATGCTACAGCCAAGCGTTTGTCAAACCTTAAGGATACATACTCAGTTTATCGTTGTCATACAATTATGAATTGCACTAAAACTTGCCCCAAAGGTCTGAATCCTGGAAGAGCAATTGCCCAAATCAAAACCTTATTATCAGGTATGGTTAAAAAGCAAACACCCATCATGGACCCGGCTGGCTTAGAGAAACAAGCTGCACAAAATTAATGAAAATAGCTACCTTATGTTTTACAATTAATTTGTTAAATGACGATAATTTGACGAAGTAAATATTTATCTGATAAAAGTTTAGACTTTAAAATTTAAACCGAAAACGTTCAGTATTTTTGTGAGATGAAATCATTTTGGGTTTATTTTAGAAATTTGACTCTGTACTTAAAGTACTAAGATTATTATTATATCAACAATAGATGAAATAAATACAAAAAAGAGAGGAAATTTTGTAAATTACTTGTATTTCAAAACGGAAATGAACTTAGATAATATATTCATTTAAAGTATTAAATCATTATAACATTAACATCCTGTAAAATCATCCAAAATACAGAACAGTAAATTAAAAAATAAATCAAATGCTAAATTTTAATATTATTTTTAATAAAAAGTTTAGCTTATTTTGATATTCATTTATTTTCCACCATTTTTCAATGTCTTTTATACTAAATTAAATACAAATTTTAATTTGTTATTTAAGTATTCAAATTAAAAAAAATGTTTCCGATTAACAATAATCATGTGAACATCTTTCAAGTGTAAATTATTGTCACTATTTATTTTGCCTTAGTCTTTTTATGTAATTGTATTATTTTGTTGAATAAAATTTTATTTTTTCCTGGATCATTTTTTTATTATAGTTCATATTTTTATCTTTACTAATATTAACAACTCTATTTGGTTAGCTTCACGTTGTGCCCTTGGGTCCATGCAGAGGGAACCTGGAACCTAATGTTCAGACACTCTGTTACCCACTTCCCACGGCATTTGAGATATTGTATGTTACGTACTTACGTGGCGAAACTCAACGCCGACTCCCGCCGTCGCCGTCTGTCTGAAGACATATTAAAAAACACCTTATAACGGACGTTTATTAATATAGGGCCCAAAATTTGTATTTTTTTACTTTTTCGCTGTCATTTTTCACTTATACATTTTGGCAACCTTCCTTTTACGTTTAGTGTTCGTTTTATTTATATTGGTTGATAAATAACAAAGTTACGTTGATTTGAAACAAATAGGTCGATATAATTACTACAATTGCTTTTTATTTATATAGCTGACTGACACTTTAATTTTTAATGTATAAATATCGTCTTAGAAGTGATAATTCAAAAGGATGAAGCCGCGGGCGAGTCATCGAGTGGGGATCGAACCTAACCAGCTTTGTGCAGGATACAGCGTGAAAGTAAAAAAAAGTGACTGCTACATCCAAGCGTTTGTGGTAACTAAAGGATGAATACATAGTTTATTAAAACATTTAAATATTAGTCACACTTCATGAGACTAGAATGTTTTTTTTGGTATGTATCATAAATTTACTATAACGATATTAACATAACTTTAAATATGTGTAGCAGTACTAGTACTGTAGCAGATATTTACCACAAGCGATAGCAGTGAATTATACTATATATTTTTTTAGCTTGATACAGCATCCCGCACGTGGCAGAGTAGGCAGAGGGAGAGTTAAAACACTATGTTCCCAATAAAATATTTGTATTTTCCGCCTACATAAGGCATTGTACCTCAAATTACGCGGTTAAAGACATGAAATATAAATAAAATCGTTTTCTCGAGCAGAGATCGAATCCACAACCCGTCGTATTATACAGCCGTACGCTGGTACCCCTTCGCCACGACAGGCCTCTTCCAAAAAAAAAATAATGCATTGAATAAATATTGGAAAAAATCCAATATTTATTCAATGCATTATTTCACATTAGTACGTAATAAAAACTTTCCGCTTTATTGCATAACTAATTATTGTTATCAACGTTAACTAATTAACACATATCGGTTTTTATATATTAAGGTCAAACATTCCCGTTCATTTTCTTATCTCTTTGTGAAAGATCTATTGTATTGCATTATGCGTAGCAAAGCCAAAGTAAAGTGGTTTTGAAGGTTAAATAACTTTTTTTTCTTTTTCAGCTTCACGCTGTATCCCGCTCTAGGCAAGGTAGGCAGGGGGAAACCCGGGAACCTAGTGTTAAGACACTCCGTTCCACTTCCGTTCGCCACTTTCCGCCGAATTTGAGGCATTGCGTGTTGAGTGGCGGAAGCCGCGCTTTGCCTTATTACCAGAGCGAAGAAATGAAACATTGTATATTTAAATTGAAAATATTAAATATTCCATTTCCTCGACTAGGGAACGAACCCAGAACCTGTCGGTTACAGTCACACGCTTGTG
Source organism: Eueides isabella (assembly GCA_019049475.1). Classification (NCBI taxonomy): domain Eukaryota; kingdom Metazoa; phylum Arthropoda; class Insecta; order Lepidoptera; family Nymphalidae; genus Eueides; species Eueides isabella. The sequence continues at coordinate 10,059,417 of CM032405.1, read as the reverse complement.
CCGCTGCACCACGACAGGCTTCAAATTTAATAAATAAATATAATATTTTATTTAATATTTTCAAATTAAATATTTAATGTTTCATTTCTTCGCTCTGGTAATAAGGCAAAGCGCGGCGTTGAGTTCCGCCACTCAACACGCAATGCCTCAAATTCGGCGGAAAGTGGGGAACGGAAGTGGAACGGAGTGTCATAACACTAGGTTTCACTTCCGTTCCCTCTGCCTACCCTGCCTAGTGCGGGATACAGCGTGAAGCTGAAAAAAAAAATAATGTAGTTAAATCACTTTAGTGTATATAATTTCTTTATATACAGATATTTTTAGGTTCCCGCTGTTTTTCGAACTTTACAGGATAGGCAGAGGGAGCCTGGGAACTTAGTGATTGGACACTGTTCAAGATTCACACTTTCCCCTGTATTCTAGAGGATATTCTTGTTTAGTGGTTGAACTCATCGCCGTGCTTTCGTTACCAGAATTAATAATTTAAAATATTAAATATTTCATTTGCTCGAGTGGGGTTCGTACTCATATACACAACTGGCTTTTTGGACTGAACGCTTGACGTTTTAAATGAAAAACATTTAAAATTGTCGTCGTCGTCTGCCTTTTGGTTTGACCGGGTTAATCTTCGGCACAGATGAACATATTAATGAGACATCAGTGAAGGTTTTTTCGCAGGTTTGTGATTTTTTCTTATTAACTGAAACAAAATAAAATAGCTTCACGCTGTATCCCGCACAATCCAGGGTAAGTAGAGGGAACATGGGAACCTAGTGTTAAGACACTCTGTTCCACTTCCGTTCCCCACTTTCCACTGAATTTGAGGCATTACGTATTGAGTGGCGAAATTCAACGGCGCGTTTTGCCTTTTACCAGAGCGAAGATATGAAAACATTAAATATATAAATTAAAAATATTAAATATTTCATTTCTTCGAGTGGCGATCGAACCCACAACTTGTCGGTTACAGCCACACGCTTGTACCACTGCGCCACCGCAGGCTTCAAATAACACAATTAATACAATTCATATAATTCAAGCAGGCGAAGCTGTGCGGGGAAAACATGTTTTTAATAAAGAATAGACTACGAACAAATTCTTTAAGCAATATATACCCACCCGTTCGCGGCTTCGCCCGTTTGAATTACAATATTTTATTTACTAATGTCAAATACTTTTTTGTTCTTATATAATTATCTCTTTTATGACAACATTGAACATGAAAATTTCAGCTGAATTAATAAAACTTTTGAAAACTGTATTTAGATATAGTTAGCCGTTTCTGAAATAAACGCTTACAAACGCACAGACAAAAAAATAGATACTGTTACAATAATAATAATATGACGTATATGAGGTGTTTTTTTATATATCTTTCATATACAGACAGTTCCAGATATGTATTTGAAAATTGCAAAATCAGTAACCGTAAGAACATTATAGAACCAGTCCACTGACCGCTAAAGTATTCATTTTCTTACCAGTTCTAAAGATATTGCATAATGTTATTTAACATCAACCGACTGATTGATTAAATCGCTCCATTGCGGCGTTCTTGGCAAATTTCTTGTGGTAAAAGGTTTGATTACCATTTATGTTTAATTTTCACTTGGAATAATATTGTATTCGTAATAATTATAATATTTTTCTCACTTTGGTTATATGATATGCCGTGTGCCGAAACCAAATACCCAATGTTATGCATAAAAAAATGTAATCTTGAAATTCGACTGTAAATTAAAAAAAAGTCAATCCTTCCTCGATAAAATGAAATATAGTTATAAAAAAATATTTTTTTCTCTCTGATACATATTGCAAAACACGACGTTCAGTTCCGCTCAAATTCGACAGAAAGTGGTAAACGGAGTGTCTCAACACTGGGTCCCAAGTTCCTTCTATCACCGTATATATGGCGTAAAGCTGAAATCAAATTATTGAAATCTATTCATCTGAAACGGTGACCAGACCATTTTTTGTTACTTTGAAAAAGGTGAAAGGTAAATTTGTAACGCACTTTGACTAATGACGATATCTTTACAAGGCTGATTAGTTATATACGCGAATGTTTTGCGAATATAAAAGAAAAGTAGTAAGGGAACAAAATATTAAGATTATAGTAATAATAATCATCCATGCCTCTTGGAAGCCGTCCAAGCGCCCTGGCCAACTAAGCCATATATAAAAATCTCCCTACAGAGACGCTAACAATATAAATAGTTTGTAAGTAACATCCATATATGAATTGCGACGTAGCTTAAAGAGAACAGCTTAGAATCTCTATACGTTCTTAAATTTTTATTATACGTTTTATAAAAAGTAACTCAGCAATTCTCGGATGATATAAACACAAAGAAAAACGTTCAAACAACAACAATGACATCAAGCCATAAACAATGGGCGCCTAATTTTAAAAGAAAATTGTATATTCGCATTCGCAAATGTCAATAGAAAATGACAGTTAATGACGTTTACATCACTAGTGCCCACCACAGATACCAGATCACAGATACCTTGTTTTTAGAGCTAGGAAAGGTTAATATTTCATGTCCACCAGTGGGTATTAAGCTCAGAATCTTCGCTATTACAGACGCTTACTGAGTGACGCACTGATTATTTTTTTAATTGTATTGTCTTATTAAATTTTGAGGCCTGTCGTGGCTCAGGGGCCACAAACTTTCAATTAAACTGCTATAAGAGCGGCAAGTTTTGGATTCGATTTCTACTCGAGGAAAAGATATCATATTTTCATTTCTCTGGTAACATGACAAAGCGTGGCGTTGAATATCGCCACTCAACACATAATGCCTTAAATTTAGTGGAAAGGGAAGTAAATTTTAACACTATGTTCCCAATTTCTCCCCACCATGCCCCCTTCCACTCTACTAAATTTGCCTATTTAATAGTTGAAATAAAAAAGTCCATACAACATTATATTATATATTTACTATTCTCATACATACATGTCTCTTATACTAAACAAATACAGAAAAAATCACAAATATTTTAGCATCATATTTTAATTATAACTAGCGTCCCACGTGCGGCTTCGCCCGCTCCTTCGTATTATAACCAAATTATACAAAACGTTTACACAAATTATAACCTATGTGTATATTCCAATATATAAACTATATAAACTGTGGAGTTTCATCAAAATTCGTTTAGTACTTTTAGAGTAAAAGTGGAACAAACTTATAACATTAGTAGGATACAAAATATAAATTAAAATAATTCAACATTATACACGGTATAAGAACACAACTATATAAAATCTTCCATACATACATACATACATACATACATTAAATGTACACAAATTAGCCTATTTCATATAATTTTGTATTAAAACTAAGTATTTAATTTATTTACTAACTATTTTCCGTCATTTTTGTTGTTAATTAATAATTAATAATAATATTTAATATTAAATTCTTATATTAACATTTACTATACTATACTATACTATGGTGTCTTCTTAATAATAATAGCTCAAATATTTTAATATGATCGAGGCCGTCGTGATACAGGTGTGACTGTTAACGCGAGGGTAACGAGTTCGATTCCAATCGAAGGAATAAATTAATTACTGACAAGACTGCTGCGCTGCGCTTTGCAGCGTTGAGTTCCGCCTACTGAATACAATTTTCCAGTCTACAATACTATGCGGGATACAGCGTGAAGTTAAAAGATCAAATTCCTCATTAATATTAATTAAATTTGACTAACAGTATAACGACACATTTATAAAATAAAGTTTGACATTGTAACTTTATAATATGTGGATTGACTTTATTCACTGTCAAAGTATAGTACGGTTGACCAGTCTTGGATTTTGCCCCTTCATCAACACTCGGAAAGAAAATAATTTTATTCTATCAAAACATCATTACTCTGTACCTTTAAGTAGCGAAACACATTGTTTTTGCCTCAAATAATTGTCTACAATTACTCTCTTTACTACTTATATAGATTAAATTTGTGAAATACAAGTAATAGACAAGACAAAATTAAAATATAATAAATATTAACACACAATTAATGAAATTATATTATAATTATATATATATATATATATATATATATATATATATATATATATATATATATATATATATATATATATATATATATATATATATATATATATATATATATATATATATATATATATATATATATATATATATATATATTATGTTTGTATATTGTTTACTACACTAAATAACAACTGAAATATATATTTAATAATATTTATTAATGGATATATTGCTACAAGACCAATCAGATTAAATTGATTTTTTTAATAGCTTCACTCTGTATCTCGCACATATGTGGGCAGGCGGAGGGAACCTTGTGTTAGATCACTCCGTTTCTTACTTCCCGTGTAACTTTCGTGACATAGTATGTTGAGTGGTGGTACTTAACGCCCCATTTTACGTAACAGAAATAATATAATTTGTATATAATCATGTTATTCGAGTGGGAATGTGGAACCCTTTTTTTGATTTTAATTAAATAACATTTTCAATACTTTGTAAAATCACGAAAAGTGCACAACATAACAATTTTATTAATATTATTTTATTTATATATTTTATCGAAACCATATTTTTCCACTATTTAATATATTTTTTATTAAACTAGTAATAATGATATTGATTTAAATCTTTAATATATAAAAAACATTGTCTAGAACTTTTTTAAAAAGAAATAATTAGAAATAAAATATTGACAATATAATAATTAATATACTGAAAGGCTATTTAAATAAACACTATATAAAATGTACATACAACTAACATATTCCATTACAAAATAAATAAAATTTAATTGATATATATATATATATATATATATATATATATATATATATATATATATATATATGTATATATATTTATATATATATATATATATATATATATATATATATATATATATATATATATATATATATATATATGTATATATATTTATATATATATATATATATATATATATATATATATATATATATATATATATATATATATATGTATATATATTTATATATATATATATATATATATATATATTTATATATATATATATATATATATATATATATATATATATATATATATATATATATATATATATATATATATATATATATAATTAATAATTTCATCCATCATGGCGCAGCAGTAAGAAGTTAAACTGTGTACCCGATAATAGTGGGTTCGATTCCCATTTCACTAAACACATTTATTAATTACCACACTTCCCAAAATTCAAAATTTCTAAAATTAGATATTATGTGGGGAACCCGCATAATATCTAATTTTAGATATTATGCGGGTAACATAACACTAGGTTCCCTCCACCTTCCTATATACAGAGTGAAGCTAAAAAAGAAAAGAAAATACTAAACAAAAATACTTAAGTAACGGGATTCCTTCGCGACAAAAAGTGTAATTTAGGCTTGTACAAGTCAGACGTGTCGTACCGTTGCACTTTAGTCCGTTTAAATTTACCGTTGGGCGTCTGTGACGGACTTTGTTCGTAATTCTCCACCGATTTATCACTGGATGGACTATTTGGTAGGGCTGCAAGAAAAAAATATACATAATAAACTATACTTATTTATTTATCCTTTTTTTTAGCTTCACTTTGTATCCCGCACGAGGCAGGGTAGGCAGGAGGAACCCGGGAACCTAGTGTTAAGACACTCCGTTCCACTTCCGTTCCTCACTTTCCACCGAATTTGAGGCATTGCGTGTTGAGTGGCGGAACTCAACGCCGCGCTTTGCCTTATTACCAGAGCGAAGAAATGAAATATTAAATATTTAAATAGAAACTATTAAATATTTCATTTCCTCGACTGGGGATCGAACCCAGAACCTGTCGGTTACATTCACACACTTGTGCCGCTGCGCCACGACAGGCTTCACTTACTTATTTATAAAATTAAAAAAGAAAAATTTTTTTTTGCATCAAAATGCCTTAACATTGAGTGCCCTCTGCCTATCCTGCTATCTGCGGGATAGAGCGTGAAGCTAAAAGTGATATACTCACGTGCTCGTTTCGGCCGCGGGAGACCGACGCGCTTTGCTTTCCCCAAGTATTTAGATCTAGTGTTGTTTAATTTATTACCAGGAATCTGATCTTCGTTTTCTGAAAATACATTAGTTATTTATTTTGTTAATTTTTAAATAGACATATTAATTAATATTTTTTTTTTTTCATTTTTCTTTTATTTTTTGTAGTTATATTAAAATTATAGTATAAAATTGTATTTTGATTAAAAAACTTGACTTTCATTTAAATTCAATCTTCATTAATTAAATAATAGATAATAGATTAAACAAAAGTTATATTTTTTTTTCTTACAATTTTTAAAGTTATTTCACACTTAGGAAAGAAAAATATTAAATTTAAAAACAAAATTTCAATTTAGTATTTTGAATTTTCGACGTAGCTTGATAGAAACATATTGCTTAGTTGGTCAGAGCGCTTGGACGGTTTCCAAGAGGCGCGGATTTAAATCCTGCTACGTACAATTTTTTAAATTTAGTAATAATTTATAACTTAATTAAATAATAAAATAAAATTACCTAAAGTTGTCGAAGTAATTTGATCGGTACTCATTTTTCTAATTTTATTCGGTGTTAGTACATGCCTATTATTATTAATCGTTTCATCCGTCATTTTCCTTTTAAAATTATAATCGATACCGTTATCGATTTTCGATTCGGTAAAATAATCGATTGTCGGCATTTTACTCGGCGATGCGTTCACATTGCCCAATATTATTTCCATTATTTCCTGTCTCGATGTTTTATTTACCATTTCTTCCAATTTAGCATCGTAATCGCTAAATTCGAAGGAACACTCCGATTTGTCTGGACTGAAAAAACTCGATTTTAGACTTTCATCGTATTCATTGTCTATGGGCAGAGATATTTCGTTTGACAGATTGACGTTTCTAATGACACTTTTGGTGTTGGGCAGTTTGATATACCCGTTTTTGTGGTACGTCACTATTTCGTAATCACCGAATTTCTTTGATTCATCACGTATTATATTCTCTTCGTATGAATCGCAATTGATTAAATATAATTTGTTGGAAGATTTCGTGTATTCTTTAAAAAATTTTGCAAATTTAACTCTCTCTGTTTCCGCGTCATACTTTTCTTGTTCAACGAAATATTTTAATTTTCTTTCATTATTTATATGTGTGTTTGCTTTTAATCCACTTCTTTCTTTTGGATTTGCTTTACTTTTATTCTTCATTTCTTCTTTTAATTCTTCATCGTCAGAAAGATCTTCAGCAACGATAGTAATTTCGAATTCCGTTTTTATTTCTATATGTTCATCGGAATCTGAAGTTTCATTAGCATCTTCATCTTTAATATCGATACTAATTCCTTTACTTTCATTATCAACTGTTTTTTTTGGATCATTATCATTATTTTCTTCGGATTTCTCCTCCATCTGACGATGCTTCCTCTCAACTTCAATAGTAGCGTCGTTTAAAACGTTTAATAGTTGCTTATTTGTGTAATGTGGCTCTTGTGGATATTCTGCTTTAGAACTATCATCGTTATTTTGATTTTGTACAGAGTTTGTAACGCAGGCGAATTCTAATTCAGGCCCAGGTATACTAGAATACACCTGACTTAAGCTCGGTCTAACATTCGCTTGAAACTCTAAAAGTAACACTGCTTCTTGATTCATCCTCTTTTGCTCTTCATCTAGAAATTTACGCATTTTCATTAATCTTTTTGCTTCTTCTAAATTCGCTGCGAATTTAGGTTTTTTTATAGTAATATCAGGAACAAACGGCAATCTGGGAGGCGACACTAATGGTTGCTCCAAATGACTTTCAATTCTTATCGGATTGTTTTGTATTTCATTATTACTACTTTGTTCGTGTATTATATTTTCTTTATCGCTAGGGCTGGTGGAATCTCCGCTAGTTGATGTACTCTCTGACTTGGAGCTACTTTTACTCTCTTTCTTACTTCCAGAAGATTTCGAGCCTGAACCGGATTGTTGATTCGAACCTTTTGAGGAAGAACTTCCATCGTTCGAATCTCGATCTGTAGACCGTCTATTTGGATTGTTCCTCCCAGACAGACTATAATGGTCGTCTGATTCCTTTTTATTTTTCTTATTCTTATCTTTTTCATCGTGTCTACTTTTGCTGTTTTTGTCACTTTTACTGCTACTGCCTTTTCTATCTTTATCCGATTTATGTGAGCTGGATTTCGAATCTTTCGGCTTTTCCATGCTTTTGTCAGACTTATCTTTATCTTTACTAGAGGACGACGAGGATTTCTTATCATCTGAATGCTTGCTGCTCGAATGTTTGTGACTGGAACTGGAACTTGAGCTTTTGTGTGTTTTAGAATCTCTGTGACTTGATTTATGGGAACTTCTGTGACGCGAGGAGTCTCTGCTGCTATCTTTACTATCTTTCTTATCTCTATCACTTCTCTCTCTAGATCTGTCCTTATCACTTGATTTCGATTTACTATCATCTTTGGAAGATTTACTTTTATCATATTTGCTGTCTCTTGAACTCGACTGCTTGGAGTCTGTTCGTTTGTCTTTACTGCTTGTGTGTTTGCTGGAATCTCTGGACCGATGTGAGCTTTTATGGCTACTTTTCCTTTCGTCTGGTTTTCGTTCCTTTTTGGAATCTTCTGAAGTGTTTTCAACTTCCGCCACTTCTATATTAGCTTTGCTGTTTGCGTCACTTTCGTAATCAATTTGCAGGTTGTTGCTGTTAGAGCTGTCTTCGTAGAGAGGAGTATTGAACTTGTTTATATTGACTTGATTATTAAATTGATAGGCCAACTTTTCCTCTGTCTCTTTTTTTTCTTCTGATTTTGTTTGTTTCTCTTGTTCTGTATTATTTTCTGGCGATTTAGCATCAATCGCAAATTTGAAAGAACTTGGCTCTTTCTTTTCGTCTTCTTTAAACTCTATATCATTTTCGAACCCCTGTTGGGCGTCACATGAATTTTCATTATTGAAATTTCTTATGGGAGTTAACGGCGACATATTTCTCCGAAGTGAAGAATCTGAACTTGAATCATCATCATCACTGTTTATAGGTTTAAAGAATTTCTCTTTTTCATCTTTGTTATTGTCTTCCGGTAATGGTATATTTGTAGATATTATTGGCTCTTTTGGCAATTCAATGGCTGCCAATTCTACTTTCGGCGGACTGTTATCTGGTGATGGTATGTTTTCTGGTTTAATTTCTTCCGCAGGCAAAGGAATATTACTTTTGTCGTTGGAGTTTGAATTATTATTTGAAACTTGATTTACTTCAGTTATTCCTTCTTTATTATCTTTAGATGTGTCGCCATTACTTTCAATTTTAGTAGTTTCATCTTCAACATCCATTTTAGTATCTTCTGGAGTATTATCAATATCCATATCATCATTTTTGTCATCATTACTTTTAACTGAACCAGGGCTTACTGCTTCGAGGTCGGTTGGTAAGAGATCATCGACTTTGCCATTTGAAGTTTCTGCTGTAACTGTCTTTTTTCTTGCAATTCCTAAGTAATTGTAAACTAAATCTTCAACTTTTGGTATGAAAACTGATGCCACTTTAGGATTTACCACTTGATCTACTATTCTTTCTACACCTTGTTCTAGATAGTTGCCGCTGAAAAGTTTTTTTTTATATATTATATAGAGTAACTTAATTTCCCAAATTACAGGATATTTATGTACAAAAAATTATGAAATCTTTATTCATTACTAAAATGTGGATATTTTTTATAAGTATATCTTATAGACCAAGATAGACAGAAAAACATACAAGATTATTAGATATATAATTTTATTCATTCCTAAAATTCTGATAGTATTAAAATTAATAGACAATTAGTATGAGAGTGATTTGTTTACATTACTTAGCTAATTCAATATAATATTAAGTTATACAAATTTATATTTAAAGTTGGAAGAAAATTATTTATATACAAAATATATAAAACACAAACAAATGTTCAATCTCACTCTCCCTCAGCTTCACCCTGTAATCCGCACACGGCGGAGTAGGCAGAGGGCACTTGGGAACCTAGTGTTGAGACACTCCATTCCCCACTTTCTGCCAAATTTGTGGCATTTTGTGTTGAGTGGCGGAACTCAACGCCGCGTTTTGCCTTGTGCCAGAGCGAAAAAATGAAAACATTAAATATTTAAATTGAAAATTTTAAATATTTCATTTCCTCGAGTGGGAATCAAACTCACAACCTCTGTATATACTTATATTATATATATTCAACAATTATATCTCTCTATTATTGTTGAACATATATCTAACTATAAATTATGGTCTATTTTTGGCACACATACATATAAGAAAATCTATCAATGGGTTTTAAGTTTACTTTATTATAATTTTAAAAGTTAAAATATCAATTTATTTTCTTTTGCACACAAAGTGGCATATAAAGCTAATATGTAATAATACATAAAAACTTACTCTAAAATATGCTTCCTGAGCTTTTCTCTCAACTGATTTTTGTTTAAATCCGGTTGCCATGTTTGTCTTGACAGGAATGTTGAAACAGAATTTTCAACTCTTTGTCTTAGATTTTGATATGCGGGCCTTGTATCAACATCTGCTATACATTCTTTACGGAACTATGGAAAAGGATAAAACTGATATAATTTATTTTCAGATACTCACTCACTAAGCTTCACACTGTATGTGAACACATGGCAGGGTAGACAAAGGGAACTTCGGAACCTTCGGAAGTGCTAAGACACTCCGTTTGAATTTTTAGATACACATAAATTTAATTACTTTTTATTAACTATTTGTTTGAATTTACTAATCTTGGAAACCAGTAACAATTAACATGGTTCCAACACCTAGAGATCCATTTTTAATTTTTGTGATCATTACACATTTAAATAAAGGTATTTTAGATTTATTGCATATATTTTGTATTACATATTTTAGGAAGCAGAATATTTCAAGCATTTTGCAGTAGTCTGTGGTTATGAGTAGACTAAAAATAAAGCAAATGTAATGAAATGGTAGAGTTCAAAATTAGCTTTCATTATTATTATTTGCAAAAAACATCTAAAAGTAATTTTAAGGTAACATAGTCTCATTGTGAGAAAACTGTAGAGGCCTCTAACAAGGACATAAAATATTATGTACAAGAGTATATATTTAAATTTGTAATATAAAATGTTTGTTTAAATTAACAAAAGATTAAATCATAAATATAAGGTAACATATTTTGTATATTAAAATAAAAATTTAATTAAATGTTTCGCAAAAGCAAATTGTAATTATATTTTCTCCATCTCTGGTTGTGGCATAGCATCAAAAATTTTGTGGTATGTACAAATTCCTTACAATGAAGTATTTTTAGAGTAATCAAAAAGAACATAAGATGTTGTATCTTCTAAAGCACAAGCACACACATCAAATAATAAAATTTTTCAAGAATTAAATAAACTTATTTTTATTTAAACATAACTTTCAACTAAATATTTTATTAAATAATAAATAGAAGAATGATATTGATACTTTATCAAATATCCATAATTCATAAATTGATGTCAAAATAATTATTAAAAATGTATTTCAAGAATCTCAACTATGAAAAATATTTCTAAACTAAACACAAAATTTTAAATGTACTTTATATAATATCTTTCTTATTATTTACATTTGCATTTTTTATATTTCTTGTTCAAGACTTATACTGATAATAAAGCCATATTGGATTTATGGATTACTATTATATAAAGAAATGTTCAAAGTGTCAGAGAGATGTTAATAATTTACAAATTAATTGGATACAAAACCCTTATTTCATTAAATTACTACGACTACAACTATCATATGATAGTTATTTAATTTTTTAACAGTCATTTCTTAGAATTCTTTCTTATACATTAAATTCAATATCATAATTAATATGTCAAGACAAAAATGGTGGAGAATGTAAATTTTATGTTAAGTAAATCTTAAGTTATTGAAAGAAATACAAGCTAGTACGAAATATTGTAATTAAAATTACATTTCTTACCTGATCGAAAATTCCTTTAGATTTTAATTCATAAACTAATTGATCAACTAAGCGAGGATCACCCGGCATATACTGTAAGTGAGTCATTTTAAATATTTGTATATAAGAAATAAAATAATTACTTATTACTAATAAAATATTAAAGTTTTGATATAATTAATTGGGATTTACAATTATTTAAACAAAATGCTTAAATCAAAATACTCTTGACAATTATTTGTCAATGACAACCAAATCAATGTTCTTTTTTTTTTCAATATTACAAATATTGCAGCATTAATGTTTTGCTATACAGCCACAACTATATAGACAACTTTAATTTTATATAAAACCTATTTTCATAATATTTTTTTTATTGTAACAAAGATAGGTTTAAAATGTTGAATAATTTAAAATAAATTAGTTAAATATGACATTATATTAAAATATTGACGTTTCATTGTAAAAAAATGTAAATAATAAAAATATTATAAATATTTTACTAACATAAAAAAAATATAATTTATTTTATACAATGTTTTTAAAAGTACGTATGTTATATATGTATATGTAAATAACAAGAAAAGATTACTGGTAAAATCGGTACTGTACCGTAAGTTACCGTAAAATGAGGTTTATGACTTTAAGAGGCATTTTTTCAATGTTTTTGACATTAAATAAAATAATACTGTATTTAAGTATAAGTTAATGATTGTAGTACATATAACACATAATAACATATTTTTAATTCTATATTTATATATATTATAAATACAAAAATAGAAATGACCTCTTCATTTCTATTTAGAAAGATTGTGGATGACCTACATAACTACATCATATAAATGGGAAAATGGATAATATTAGGGTTGATACTGTTTTTTATGTTTTTATTATAGCTTCTTGATATATCCCGCATAAGGGAGGCAGAGAGCCAGAGCGAAGATGGGAACCAAATGCCCAAGACATTCTTTTTCTTCCCCACTTCTCGCTGAATTTGAGGCATTGCGTGTTGAGCGGCGAGACTGAGAGCTGCACCTTGTCAGTAAAATGAAGAATATAAAATATTTTGATTTCTGTAGTGGGTTGAGTTTCTATTCATTTCAAGAAAATTTTCTGCTTTTCTTTGACTTCTGGAGGTATTGTATACTGAGTGGCAAAAATCAGCGTCGTGCTTTGCCTTGTTTTTATATTTGATTGATCATAAAAATAACGATTTCGAATATTTATATTTGTATTGATATATTAGTCACACTTACACTTACAACTAGGGTTAGAATATTTTTTGGCAAAAATAGGAACGTTTGAGAGATGTCGTTAGGTGCACATGAACAGTTCAATTATGTAAAATAACCTATTACAAAACAATTTCCTTTTAAAAAATCTGATTTAAAGTCAGTAACATCATATATGTTTTTATAAAGATAACTGTAAAAAACTATTTTTTACTATGAAATACAAAGAATAAATCATATCGTTAAAATAAATCTTAATTTTAAAATATTTGCTAAATACAGTATAATATTGAAACATGTTTGTGTCAACCCTTTCTTTAATTTTTCCATACACTATCTTCTCATTTCTATATAAACGTTCACTAATCTACCTCTATTAGGTATCTTTTCACCCCATGTGTCCATTCGCCTCTTTCAAATTTCTCTTCAGATCAAATATTCAAAACATGGTTGGACTTACCGCCATTTACCAATGTAATAATCTGACTTTTGATAAATCAAAGTAATGTAAAAATAGTATTTTATAATTTAATTCAACCTAAGTTATATACAAAATAACAAGGGACGACATTTCTTTTATCCAAATTTTCTGAAAAAAGGCTAAGAATGGTAGATTTGCTAACGGAAGTCACTGTATATTATTCTATAAACATTTTTCTTGTTTGATATCAATACAACCCAATATATACCTAGTTTAACGGTACTTACATTAAAGCATATTTTCTACATTTCAATAAATTAAACAGGCAACATAACTTTAAGCAAACGTCGAACATTTAAATTTGTAATATTTAACGAACTCTATACCTAATCTTTTTATCATATTTTTTCCCATAAAACGAAAAAATGAAAGTTAACGGAGATACACAAAATTTGCACACTATAATAGAGATCCGAGAAAATCAGGAACAAAAAGCACTTGGTAAGTTTAATTATAAAATATTTTATTAAATATGCGGTAACAGTCATTTTTATATTGTTATGACATGTATGTCACTTCTGTCTACATGCATAGGTATATGTTAACAATAATATAACCTTAATAAATAATCTAATTTACTATTTAATAAAATAAAATGAACAAATTATGTACTTATTCTATAAAAGAAATACACAAGGCATTCCGTGATAAACTCTTGACCCCAACTAGCTTCGTCGATTTGTGTATTCAAAGAGCAAAACAAACGAAGGAACTAAACGCATATATATGTCTTACTGACGAAATAGCTGAAAATCATGCAATTGAGAGTGAAAAACGTGTATATATCGACAAGAAGACAAAGCCTTTGGATGGAATTACTGTCGCCATAAAAGATAATTTTTGCACAAAAAATGTTCCCACGACCTGCGCTTCGAATATGCTTAAAAATTTCGTACCAACTTACGATGCAACTGTTTATTCACGGCTTATTAATAACGGAGCGTGCTTAATCGGAAAAACTAACTTAGACGAATTTGCAATGGGGGCAGGGACAGTGGATTCCATTTTTGGCCCTACCCGTAACCCCTGGAATTACGATGAGGACTGGAGGATATCTGGTGGAAGTTCTGGAGGTAGTGCAGTAGCTGTGGCCACAGGTTCCTGTGTAGCTGCCATAGGTTCAGATACAGGCGGTTCGACTAGAAATCCAGCAGCTTTATGTGGAGTTGTAGGACTTAAGCCTACTTATGGACTTGTGTCACGCTATGGTCTCATACCTTTGGTTAATTCAATGGATGTGCCAGGATTATTGGCAAGAAATATTGATGATTTATCAATGATACTCAATTGTGTGGCCGGTCCAGATATTTTAGATTCCACTACTATTAAAAATGACTTTAAGCCATTCAGTATTAACAATAATTTTGATTTATCTACTGTTAAGATAGGTATACCTAAAGAATATCATTGTTCTGGGATGAGTGAGGAAGTTCTAGATGTATGGCAGAATGTAACGGATTTGTTGGAAAACGAGAAATGTCAAATAAGCACAGTCTCTCTACCTCATACTTCAGTGTCTATCGCAGTTTACTCAATTTTAAATCAATGTGAAGTAGCAAGTAACATGGCGAGGTATGACGGCTTAGAATATGGCTTAAGAACATCTGAGGATTATTCGACAGAAGAATTATACGCTTCAACGCGAAGTGCAGGATTCAATCAAGTCGTTAGATCGAGAATATTCGCTGGCAACTACTTTCTATTGACACGAAACTATGAAAAATATTTTCTGAAAGCACTAAAATTGAGGAGATTGATCGCGAATGACTTTAATAATGTATTTTTAGGGGACAGTTCTGTTGATTTGTTATTAACGCCTACAACTTTGAGTGATGCACCTTTGTATAACGATTTTGCGTCTAAAAATAATAGAGATCAATGTGCATTTCAAGATTATTGTACACAACCCTCAAATATGGCTGGTATACCAGCATTGTCGATACCTATAAGATTGTCTAAGAACAATATGCCATTGTCGTTGCAATTAATGGGTCCAGCTCTTTCGGAGGAATTGTTACTCAATGTGGCTAAGAAAATTGAATCTTTAGTTCAGTTTCCTAATTTAGAGTTTGCTTAGAGTGTTTAAAACTGTTGTTGTAAGTGTAAATAAAATTGTTGATATATTATATTTTTGGTTTGAATTTCAATTTTTATTATGTTTTTTTATATATTAGTTTATTTTTACTGTGAAATAAATATACAACCCTAGGAACCCTAGTGTTAAGAAGTGTCTTAACATGGAGAATGGAGTATCCTAAGGAATAGTGCTATTCTTTCCAATTTTGTGCTGAATTACAAAACATTAAGTTTTGTATTATTCTCTCTTGTTCTAAAACATTAAGTTTTGTAATTTCTCTGCTTTGTATCATATGTATTTGGAGATATAAAAATTCAAATAAAAATTTTCTTTATTATAATATAATCACTTTTAAGTAGAAGAACTCACTCTACACGCTTTGCCTTGTTACCGCAGAAAAAAAATGTATATAATAAATATTAAATTTCCTTAAGTGGGAATCGAATCCATAACCTCTTGTATGGGTGACCTTATAGCTCATGATAGTTGTTTCCTAATTGGTGTCTGTTAAGTTAATATGGACCACTTCATAGGAAAGTAAAAAAGAAAATTTTATATTACAGTTTTACAAAGAAGAAAAGATAAAATAAAGTATTTTTTTAATTATTATATGTACTTTAAAGTACCTTATATAAATGTATTTGTACTAATTTAATGAGAGCTTAACACTAATCTCCCACACCAAATGTTAATAAATCAAATATTTAATATAGTGGTCTCTCGGAACAAGACGAAGCCGGCTTTGATAACAACGGTTGGTGGCAGAGGGAACTTGGGAACCTAGTGTTAAGACACCCCGTTCAATATTCCGAATTTGAGGCGCAGCGTTGAGTTCCGCCACTCAACACAGTTAAGTGGCGTTACTCATGCTGCGCTGGGCTTTGTTACCAGAGCTAAGAAATGAAAATGTTTAATATACAAATTGAAAATATTTAACTATTTATGTCCTCGAGTGGGGATCGAACCCACAACCTTTCATTTAGAGTAACAACTTTGTGCCCCTGTGCCATTTGAGGCCTCTGACTGACTCTAAATATAATATGTTTTATTTATACATTATGTTTATTTCATTGCAGGGTCTCTCACAACAGAAATACTAAAAAAACTTAACATCTCCATAGAAAATCTACCTACGAAATGTCAAAACTTGTTAGAGCAAACTGTCGAAAATCAAATATCACTTCAAATATGTAATTTAGAATCGACATCGATATCTTTGTATCGTTCAAAAGAGATGTCAACGAAATTGCAAGATGATTATGACATTTTAAAATTGAAACAAAAAAATGCGGAATTGCAAGCGAGAATTGATAGAAATAATAAATTTCTGGACGGTCTTAGAAAAGAATTGGTTATTTCCAAGGAGACGTTATCGAATCGTAGCCCAAATCCAGAAAACATACAGGAACATATAAGGCAGTTGAAGCAGAAACTGGCTGCGTATGAAGAAAGCTATGACAAGGCCAAGGTGAAATTGTTCACTGTGTATATAATATTGCCTGGCCTGTCGTGGCGCAGCGGCACAAGCGTGTGACTGTTACCGACAGGTTGTGGGTTCGATCCCCACTCGAGGAAATTAAATATTTAATATTTTCAATTTTAATATTAAATGTTGTCATTTTTTCGCTCTGGTACAAGGCAATACGTAGCATTGAGTTCCGCCACTCAACACGTAATGCCTTAAATTCAATGGAAAGTGGAGAACGGAGTGTCTTAACACTAGGTTCCCAAGTTCCCTGTGCTTACCCTGCCTTGTGCGGGATACAGCGTGAAGCTGAGTTAGGGGGCTTAAAATTTATTGAGGGTAGATTATAGATATTATGTGCATATGAGGCCTGTCGTGGCGGAGCAGCACAAGCGTGTGACTGTTACCGACAGGTTGTGGGTTCGATCCCCACTCGAGGAAATTAAATATTTAATATTTTTAAATTAATTATTGAATGTTTTCATTTCAACGACGCGCTTTACCTTGTTACCAGAAACAAGGTAAAGCGCGTCGTTGATGTCCGCCATTTAACACGCAATGCCTCAAATTCGGTGGAAAGTCGTTGCCGTGTGATTCCGGCTTAGAATAGGATCACCCTGTTACTGATGGTGTCGTAAGAGGCGACTAAACTGCGTGTGGTAGAGTCACATTGTCAGCAATGACAACACGCATGGGCAGACTCGACCGGCTCATTACCACCCCCGGCATTTAATACCGGCGTTAAGTAGTGGTTTCGGCCACTGCGTTTCGCATTGGGTAATGCCGGGCCCCGGTGCCCATACACCTTAAAGACAAGTAACGCTCCTGTAGCTCCTCTGGTGCTACACGGGGCCGTGGGCCGCGGTGATCGCTTACCATCTGGGGACCCGTACGCCCGTTAACCGTGTCTTATCCATAAAAAAAAAGTGGGGAACGGAAGTGGCGTGGAGTGTTGAGCTGAACACTAAGTTCCCAAATTTCCTCTGCCTACCCTGTCATGTGCAGGATACAGCGTAAAATGTATATGTTGAAAACAAGAAAACATAGTGTTCTAACACTCCATTCTCTCTGCCTAAACTAAATCTCTATTTCCAGAGTAAATACACAGCGCTATCAGTGCCCGATGCACTGCTGCCTCCGTGCGTGTCCTCCACCATAGCGGCTCTCCTCTCTCTGCGCGCGGAGGCGAGCGACGTGAGGCAGAGAGCTGATGACGTCACGCTTGTCAAGGAGGCGCGGCACGTGTTCAGCGCGTTGAGGAGGTAGCCGGTTCGAATCCCGTTTATGGGGGAATATGATATATAAGAATAATAAAATAAAACAAGAGGTAGTTTTCGGTATATGTAGAGAAATGAAAAAAAAAAAATGGAATGTACTTTTTTTTTCTTTTTCAATATATGCATATTATGCTAATATAAATATTTCAATTCAGTGTAATAAATAATAATTATTTTTACTATGTTTTAAAGTGTTATTCCACACTTAGGACAGAAAATACTAAACTTAAATTTAAAAAGCGTATAAAAATTTTGAACGAAGCAGGATTTTTATACGCTTTTTAAATTTAAGTTTAGTATTTTCTGTCCTAAGTGTGGAATAACACTTTAAAACATAGTAAAAATATTAAAATAAATAGTATTCTCTCGTGCCAAACGATAATTCTTACGACTTGTCTTTAGGTAGCGGAAATTTGTAAAGTTGTAACAAGCGTATAAGAATTTCGACGGAGCTCGGTGAGAACGAATGGCTTAGTTGGTCAGAGCGCTGGAACGGTATTCCAGAGGCGCGGGTTCACATCCTGCTTCGTTCAAAACTTTTATACGCTTTTTATTTAAGTTTAGTAAATAAATAATAATTAATCCAAAAAAAAATGTGGAAATACGTGAAAATGTATGTGCATAAAGAATGTAATTAATAAATTGCGTATTTATATTTTACCTCGTTTCTGATCACCGTTGAGAAGACACAGGTGGCACACGTTCAGGGTCTTTGGGAGATAGTGGGTTCTATTATCTCTTGCGGAACAATTGTATATAAATCGATCAATCATAATGTTGAATCTATATTTGTGGATGTGAGTTAACATGTGTAAATCTTAGGTCACTTGTGAATGTGAGATCACCTGTGGAGATCATATGTGTGAATGTGAGATCATATGTGTGAATGTGAGATCATATGTGTGAATGTGAGATCACATGTGTAAATGTGAGATCATATGTGTGAATGTGAGATCACATGTGTGAATGTGAGATCACATGTGTTAATGTGAGATCAAATGTATGAATGTGAGATCACATGTGTGAATGTGAGATCACATGTGTGAATGTGAGATCACATGTGTGAATGTGAGATCACATGTGGAGTTCATATGTGTGAATGTGAGATCATATGTGTGAATGTGAGATCATATGTGTGAATTTGAGATCACACGTGTGAATGTGAGATCATATGTGTGAATGTGAGATCATATGTGTGAATGTGAGATCATATGTGTGAATGTGTGATCACATGTGTGAATTTGAGATCACACGTGTGAATGTGAGATCATATGTGTGAATGTGAGATCATATGTGTGAATGTGAGATCATATGTGTGAATGTGAGATCATATGTGTGAATGTGTGATCACATGTGTGAATTTGAGATCACACGTGTGAATGTGAGATCATATGTGTGAATGTGAGATCATATGTGTGAATGTGAGATCATATGTGTGAATGTGAGATCATATGTGTGAATGTGAGATCATATGTGTGAATGTGTGATCACATGTGTGAATTTGAGATCACACGTGTGAATGTGAGATCATATGTGTGAATGTGAGATCATATGTGTGAATGTGAGATCATATGTGTGAATGTGAGATCATATGTGTGAATGTGAGATCATATGTGTGAATGTGTGATCACATGTGTGAATTTGAGATCACACGTGTGAATGTGAGATCATATGTGTGAATGTGTGATCACATGTGTGAATTTGAGATCACACGTGTGAATGTGAGATCATATGTGTGAATGTGAGATCATATGTGTGAATGTGAGATCATATGTGTGAATGTGAGATCATATGTGTGAATGTGTGATCACATGTGTGAATTTGAGATCACACGTGTGAATGTGAGATCATATGTGTGAATGTGAGATCATATGTGTGAATGTGAGATCATATGTGTGAATGTGAGATCATATGTGTGAATGTGAGATCATATGTGTGAATGTGTGATCACATGTGTGAATTTGAGATCACACGTGTGAATGTGAGATCATATGTGTGAATGTGAGATCATATGTGTGAATGTGAGATCATATGTGTGAATGTGAGATCATATGTGTGAATGTGAGATCATATGTGTGAATGTGTGATCACATGTGTGAATTTGAGATCACACGTGTGAATGTGAGATCATATGTGTGAATGTGAGATCATATGTGTGAATGTGAGATCATATGTGTGAATGTGAGATCATATGTGTGAATGTGAGATCATATGTGTGAATGTGAGATCATATGTGTGAATGTGAGATCATATGTGTGAATGTGAGATCATATGTGTGAATGTGAGATCATATGTGTGAATGTGTGATCACATGTGTGAATTTGAGATCACACGTGTGAATGTGAGATCATATGTGTGAATGTGAGATCATATGTGTGAATGTGAGATCATATGTGTGAATGTGAGATCATATGTGTGAATGTGAGATCATATGTGTGAATGTGTGATCACATGTGTGAATTTGAGATCACACGTGTGAATGTGAGATCATATGTGTGAATGTGAGATCATATGTGTGAATGTGAGATCATATGTGTGAATGTGAGATCATATGTGTGAATGTGAGATCATATGTGTGAATGTGTGATCACATGTGTGAATTTGAGATCACACGTGTGAATGTGAGATCATATGTGTGAATGTGAGATCATATGTGTGAATGTGAGATCATATGTGTGAATGTGAGATCATATGTGTGAATGTGAGATCATATGTGTGAATGTGAGATCATATGTGTGAATGTGAGATCATATGTGTGAATGTGAGATCATATGTGTGAATGTGTGATCACATGTGTGAATTTGAGATCACACGTGTGAATGTGAGATCATATGTGTGAATGTGAGATCATATGTGTGAATGTGAGATCATATGTGTGAATGTGAGATCATATGTGTGAATGTGAGATCATATGTGTGAATGTGAGATCATGTGTAAATGTGAGATAACATGGGTGCATGTCAGATCACATGTGTGAATGTAAGATCATAAGTGTGAATGAGAGTTCGTATGTGTGAATGTGAGATCACATGCGTGTCAAAATGGACATTGAATCCATAATAATCACATTTATAATTTAGGACTGACTTACTGCGACACAGTATCATTCTTACAAAAAGTTATCCAAAAGAAACCTATTTTTTTTACAAAAGTGGCTTACAATATAAAAAATACGAATCAATTTTTATTTGATTATTATTGTCAATAAATAATTTTATTGGTTATCTGCACTATTTTCTTCAGTTTTATTTTCTTCACTAATACACGGCCAAGTGCATCTTGTAAATGATTTTGCTGTAACAAAAAAGATACAACAATAAAAATTGAAAAAATCTGTCAATTACATAGTAATATTAGAGAAAAAGAAATATTATATAAAATGTATTTATAGAAAGTAAATATTAATATATTGATTGGATCGAAGCCTGTCGTGGCGCAGTGGCACAAGCGTGTGACTGTAAACGCTACAGGTTTCGGGTTCGAACCCCACTTGA
This sequence comes from Eueides isabella, assembly GCA_019049475.1. Taxonomy (NCBI): domain Eukaryota; kingdom Metazoa; phylum Arthropoda; class Insecta; order Lepidoptera; family Nymphalidae; genus Eueides; species Eueides isabella. The sequence goes on along the minus strand of CM032405.1, from coordinate 10,037,350 downwards.
AAAAGTGATATATTAGAAATTTTCAAATCTTCGCTCTGGTAATGGGGCAAAGCGTGGCGCTGAGTTTCGCCACTTAACATACAATGCCGTATATTTGACGGAAAATGGGGTACAGAACGGAGTGTCTAAACACTCCGCCTTCAACGTGAAGCTGAAAATAAGAAAAAAATAATCGGTATTTTCTTAGAGCCTTTTTTGTCGTTTTCATTTAAATATATTTATAAATTTCTTCTTTCTTCTTACCTTTAACTTTTTCAGTATCGACCTCCTCAGACAACAACATACTATGCTGTCCTCCCCCCACTCTCCCCCTCAGACCCCACAAGAACGTATTAAACGGCTTGGTATTTATGGCAATATCTTGTTTAGTCTGTAAGCACTTGTCTCTGGGCTCAACCGTCTGACAGTGCGTGTCAGATCTAAGATGGCTGTAGATTGTTTGCGTTGAATGCGTTTGGCAATTTACTATTGTTGCCTAGAATTATTTTGATAATGTTTTATGTATATGAGGTTCGGTTTCTAGTTGAGGAAATTAAATATTTTGTATTTTTTTTTCGTCGCTCTGGTTTTTAGACTAAGTTAGGCGTTAAGTTCCGCCACTCAACGTGCAATGCCTTCAGAATTCGGTAAGAGTGGGGAACGGAATCTGTAAACTAGGTTCCCGGGTTCCCAGCTCTGTACGTAAAGCTATAAAAATCAATTATTAATATAAATATACAGCTTCGCTCTGTCATCGCTTCGCTTTCCAAAAAAATATGATTTATTTAATAGTTGCTTTTTTATCTAATATATTATAACCTTAATTTAACGCTACTATATTAATTATAAATACTATGTATATGTATATATATATATATATATATATATATATATATATATATATATATATATACATATATATATATATACATATATATATATACATATATATATATACATATATATATATATATATATATATATATATATATATATATATATATATATATATATATATATATATATATATATATATATATATATATATATATATATATATATATATATATATATATATATATATATATATATATATATATATATATATATATATATATATATATATATATATATAAATCCAAAAAATCAGTGTTACCCATTGACAAGCGCGCCGTTTCCACTCCCACATGTCCCAGGTATAATTTTTCTCTATATATTGTTCTATTGGATGTGTGTCTGTTTGTACATCTTTATGCTCCACTTGAACTATTAAATTCATATGTCAATAATATGGCTAAGCGCGGCGTTGAATTCCGCCACTCAACACGCATGCCTCCAATTCGGCGAAAAGTGGGGAACGGAAGTGGAACGGAGTGTCTTAACACTAGGTTCCCAGGTTCCCTCTGACTACCCTGCCTCGTGCGGGATACAGCGTGAAGTTAAAAGAAATGGTATTTAAAGAACTGTTTTTTCATTTTGCGTAGTAGTATTAGACAAAATATCCCTGTATCCAATTAAGCCACCTAAGAATTAAAAAAAACTAAGATCTATGACAGATTTTAGGTTCGATTCCGACTCAAGGAAATTATATATTTAATATTTTCATTTCTTCGCTTTGGTAACAAGGGAAAATACGGCGTTGAGATCCGCCACTCAACATAAATGCCTCAAGCTCAGTGGAAAGTGGGCAACGGAAGTATTTTAATTGGTACGGATTATCTTAACACTAGGTTCCCAAGTTCCCTCTGCCTACCCTGCCATGTATGCTGTACAGCGTGAAGCTGACAACTGATATATAATTATATAGAATTAAATTGCAAAAAAAAATATATAAAATTTTACTCGATTATAATTTAACAAAATCTATAGATACATACTTTTAGGCACAAATTTAGTGACCAAATTCTCCACATGCTTCACTCTCTCGACATCTTCGCGAATATTCAAAAGATTTATAATATGTGGATTATTTCTGGCGTAGTCCAATACTTCGTTTATATATCTAAAATAAATATATACATAATTATATTCATATTTCTTTGTCCACGTAAAGTGTATACGAAAGAATAATTAAAAATTAATGAGGTCTGTCGTGACTGTAATCGACAGGTTGTGGGTCCTATCTACACTCGAGGAAATTAAGTATTTTATTTAATATTTTCATTTTCTTCGCTCTGGTACAAAAGCCAAAACACGGCGTTGAGTTCCGACACTCAACACGCAATGCCTCAAATTCGGCGGAAAGTGGAGAACAGAAGTGGAACGGAGTGTCTTAACACCAGGTTCCCAAGTTCCTTCTGCCTACCCCTCCATGTGCGGGATACAGCGTGAAGCCGAGTGAATGGGAATTAGTAATATGAAATATACAATGTGTAAACGTAAATTGTCACCTCTGAGGATGTTTACTGAACTGCGCCGCCATTTTGACACTGCAGAAGCCGTAGCGACTCCCCTTGCACTTAATCAGACCGACCTTCACGTTGCTCGGCACCAGCGCGCCGCCGGTCAGGCACACCGCGCAAAAACCTAAAAACTAACAGCAAAAAGAGATCGAAATGCTTTTTTGTTGTATTTTATATAAATATTTTTAAATTACTCTGTTAAGTTTAACAATCTATATTTGTAATACTCATACTCATGCTTAGTTTCACGCTGTGTCCCGCACACGGCAGGGTAGGTGTTAACACTACGTTCCACTTCCGTTCCCCACTTTCCGTCGAATTTGAGGCATTGCGTGTTGAGTGGCGGAGCTCAACGCCGCGTTGTGCCTTTTTACCAGAGCGAAGAAATGAATATATTAAATATTGAAATTGAAAACATTAAATAATTCATTTACTCGAGTGGGGATTGACCCCACAGCCTGTCGTTTACAGTCGCACGCTAGTGCTGCTGCGCCACGACAGGCCTTAACGTCTTATAAATTAATTTATACCTGCTGCACGTATGAAAAAGTATGCGTCAATGTCACGTTCCGCCTTTAGAGAGTGCAGAACAAGCGAGTACGTGAGGCGCAATAGGTATAAGCGTGTGCAGTAATAATCACTTCTTTCCCGCTGTATCTCACACATTGCGGGGCAGGAGAGAGGGAACCTGGGAACGTAGTGTCAAGACACTCCGTTCTGAATTTTAATCATTGTGTGTTGGATTCGTACAACGTAAAACTGATTATGAGACGATCTCAAGTCAAAAATTAAAGTAATCAAAGTAAAAATAAAAAGAACTCAATGAATCAAGAGTAAGATCAGTTCCAAAAATCAAGCCTACATCGAGTCTACGTGTGGTAGAGTCACGTTGTCAGTAATGGCAACACGCATGGGCAGACTCGACCGGATTATTACCACCCCCGGCATTTAAAACCGGCGTTAAGTAGGGGCTTCGGCCACTGCGTTTCGCATTGGGCAATGCCGGGCCCCGGTGCCCATACACCTTAAAGACGGGCAACGCTCATCTGGAGTTACTCGGGGCCGTGGGTGACGGTGATCACTAACCATCAGGTGACCCGTACGCTGATGGTCTTATCCATAAAACATAACTCACCTGTACATATCTCTCAGTGACACTAGTATCGCTACAGCCCACATAATTCTCCAACGACCCCAGCGACAATCTCTCCGCCATCGACACCTGAGTGTTCATTCTCTCCGCGTCACTCAACACTCTCCTGCCCTCCGACAACTTCTCCAACAGCGTGTACGGCATCTTCTCTTGTATGTTGGATAGCGTCGACATTACTTTATTAACGGTCGACATGAGAAACATTATGTTTTGCATTGAACGCCAGATCCGCCATAGTTTTGTGAACAACGGCTGGTGAAAATATTACTTTGGTATTATTAAATAAGTATGGATCAAGAGCCTGTTGCAGCCGGGCTTACGATATCTTATAAAAGCTGAAAGATTCTCGACGCCTGTTGTGGCGCAAGGGCACTTGTGACTATAAACGCGACAGGCTCTGGGTTCGATCCACGCTCGAGGAAATTAAATATTTAATATTTAGAATAAAATATTTAATATTTTCGTTTTCGCTCTCGTAACAATTTAAAGTGCGGCGTTGAGTTCCGTCACTGTACACTCAATGCCTCTAAGTAATGTGATTCCTAATACTAATTCGAAAAAAATAATAGATAATAAAAAATGGAGCTGTCTTACTTTGGTTATTTACGAGCCAGCCAAATACAATATTTATTTCTCGTACGTATCAGTGTAGGGTGTAAGCTCAGATATTTTTTATTTTCACTATACTGCTATACCCCCCCGCACATGGCAGGGAGGTAGATTTAGAACCTAGTGTTAAGACACTTCGTATTTTTTCTATATCGCACAGATAAAAAATTATAAACTCTAGCATAAAACACATACAAATACGATAAGGTACAAAAACAAAAACTTTAAAAAATAACTCACAAAAACAGTAACAACAGGAACAGCAGCCTTATACTTGACCGCCGAATGCAACTCTTCGAGCGCCATCTTAATGCTGTCCACACATTGAGATCCACTTTGCGCCATACTCTCCACGTCGGATAACAATTTACGTATATACAATTCATATTGGCGATAAAAAGCTAACAGCTCGAATATTTGTTTGCAGTCGTCTCTGGAATTGGAGAAAAAATACTTACTAAGGCAGGGTAGAGGAGAGGGAACCTGGGAACCTAATGTTAAGGCACTCCGTTACACTTCCGCCCCCCCTTTTTGGAAAATTTGAAGCATTGTATGTTGAGTGGTGGAATTCGCTTAGCCTTATTACCAGAGCGTAAATATGAAAACATTAAATATTTAAATTGAAAATATTTAATATTTCATTTCCTCGAGTGGGGATCGAACCCACGACCTGTCGTGTTTACAGTAACATGCTCTTATCCTGCGCCACGACAGGCTTCTACAAAAGTTGCCTATAAAATAAGATCGTAGGATATGAACTCTCTTATCAGTCAACTCTGCAATATATTAAGCATATATTAAGATGTAAGAAATTGTATTTTTGTTTACTATCTATGCTTATTCCTCTCTCTCTCCTTCACGCTCTACCCCGCACGAGACAGGGTAGGCAGAGGGAACCCGGGAACCCAGTGTTAAGAGACTCCGTTCCGCTTCTGTTCCCCACTTTCCGCCGAATTTGAGGCATTGCGTGTTGAGTGGCGGAACTCAACGCCGCGCTTCGCCTTAATACCAGAGCGAAGAGATGAAACATTAAATATTTAAATTGAAAATATTAAATATTTCATTTCCTCGACTGGAGATCGAACCCAGAACCTATCGGTTACAGTCACAAGCTTGTGCCGCTGCGGCACGACAGGCCTCAATGCATATTCCGCTTGACGAAAAATGATTACGCTACATTATTTATAGGTATAAGCAGAAAAAAGCCGTTGTGATAACATAATATTTTTGTAAGATTTTTTTTATTTAATTATTTCTTTGGCATCTCTTCTGATGTTTTTACTTCTATTGGATTGAATGGCATTGGAAATATAATTTAGTAATAAGAATTGCTAAATCCTAAAATTAATATTATGGCGCAGGAGCACAAGCATGTGACTGTAAACGGGAAAATTTGCGGGTTCGACCCCAGTTGAGAAAATAAAATATTAAATATTTTCAAATTAAATTATAGTTAATAATAATGTTTTCATTTCTTCGCTGTGGTAACAAACAACAATTCCACAACTCAACACGATTTTTTTTAAATTCGATGGAAAGCGGGAAACGGAGCGGAGTGTCTTAACACTAGATTCCCAACTCCCCTCACAATTGGCAGGGTAAGCACCCTATCATGTACGGGATACAGCGTGAAAACACCATCGCAACCAAAACGTTAAACAAACATAAAACCTAAAAAAACAAAACAATTAAAAAAAAAAGTAGTTCGTTGATTATGGCGTTCCGAGCGTGCCAGTTGAGCACATATCACTTTGCCAATGTCACGCTGTATGAAGAAGACACGAAGGGGGTTGCACGGTAAACAAACAATATTACACAATACGAGAATACATGTTAAAAAATGAAGACCTACTTAAAAATTACCTTCAATTATAATTAAAAAAAAAAACCAAACACAACCAACGCCGTGCCGTTTCGCCGTGTGGTTCCTTAGAATAGGACCACCCTGGTACTGATAGTGTCGTAAGAGTCGACTATAGTACGTGTGGGAGAGTCACGTTGTCAGAAATGACAACACGCATGGGCAGACTCGACCGGATCATTATCACCCCCGGCATTTAATACCGGCGATAAGTAGTGGTTTCGGCCGCTGCGTTTCACATTGGGCAATGCCGGGCCCCGGTGCCCATACACCTTATAGACCGGCACCGCTCCTGTAGCTCCTCTGGAGTTACTCGGGGCCGTGGGCGACGGTGATCACTTACCATCAGGTGACACGTACGCTCGATGTTCAATGTTTGTTAATGTTTGTGTTTAGTCTATTATGTAAATTTTTATGTAAATATATTAGATATAATAATATTAAATTGTAGACTAACACCTCTGTATTATATATTTCCTATTTCTAACCCTGTGTGTAGATAATGTATATATTTAGTCTAATATATGTGTTTTTTTTGTTACAGGTGAAGGCAATTTTTAACTTGATCTTCTTTTTTTTAATATGCATTCTCCTATTGTGTAATATTATTTTTTCTTCCGTACAACCTCCTTCGTGTCTTCTCCATTCAACGTGACATTGGTGAAGTGATATGTGCTCAATTGGCACGCTCAGAACGCCATAATCAAAGAACCATACCATACCATACCCAGTGTGCTCGCGACCTTGGAGGTCCGCCACCGCCGCGCTCAGCGAGCTCACGCGGCGCATCACCGACATGAGCGCGTGGGACAGCGACGCTATGCAGGCTTTGCTCGCGTCCACTAGGTTGAATGGTACTGGAAATATTATTTATTAATTGTTAAATAAATGTTTGCAAAACGCGGCGTTGAATTCCGCCACTCAACACGCAATGCCTCAAATTCGGCGAAAAGTGGGGAACAGAAGTGGAATGGAGTGTCTTTACACTAGATTGACAAGTTCCCTCTGCCTACCCTGCCGTGTGCGGGATGCAGCGTGAAGCTGAGAATTGAAATTATGGAGAGGTACTCGTATATGAGATATGTCGTGGTACAGTAGCACAAGCGTGCGACTGTCAACGTGACAGGTTGTGGATTCGAGGAAATTAAATATTTATTATTTTAATTTCTTCGCTCTGGTAACACAGCAGAACGTGGCATTGAATATTCAACATACAACGTCTCTAATTAATCAAAACGTAAGGAACAGAACATAGTGACTTAACGCTAAGTACCATCTCACTACCCTACCGTGTACAGGATACAGCGTGAAGTATTGAAATATTGAAAATGGAGTAACAAGGTTCGAACCCGCTACCACAGGGCCTATCAAGCTAAGACATGACACGCCCTTCCCTTGTATTTGTATGTTAAAAGTAGCTATGTAGGCTATGTAAAATATTTTTTTCTGTCCATTTTCCTCTATCTTGTATCATTTTTCAAGATAAATCGTTACTTGCTATTGCATGTTGAATAACGTAATTTAACGCGGTATTAGTATTAACTGCAGCCTAACGCTGTTACAATATCCTATTTAGTACTTACTCATGTATAAACAAATATACTTACAATCAGGTATCCCCTCACCCCCCTTTTTACAATCTCGGTTAAATAATCTAACTCCAGACGCTATTTCCAGTAATTCATTCAACTGTACAATTTTCTCCGAACGTGGTAAAGCTGTGAATATTTTGAGGTCTTCTATGGAGAAAACGCTTTCTAACGCCGCCATACCTTCTTTAAGAGTCTAGAAAAGATTTGATTTTTCAGCTTCTCACTGTATCTCGCACATGGCAGGGTAGACAGAGGGAACATGGGAACCTAGTGTTAAGACACTCCGTTCCCATTTCCCACTATCCGCTGAGTTCACGTGGAGTGGTGGAACTCTACGCGTCGCTTTGCCTTGTTACCAAAGCAAACTTAAAATATTAAATTATTTACATCACGCTTGTGCCCCTGCGCAATGACAGACTTCCAATATTAGACTAGATAGAATTGTATTTTAATTATTAAATTTATATATAATCGAGGGTAAGAAAAGTATTTTCATTTCCTCGGTCTGGTAACAAGACAAAATGGCAATGTTTCGATAATTTTCCGATGCCCATAAACAAAATGTGTATATGTAAGGTACATACAGCATGAAGTTAAGATAAAAACTTGTTAGACTTTTACTATGTTTTAAAGTGTTATTCCACACTTAGGACAGAAAATACTAAATATAAATTTAAAAAGCGTATAAAAATTTTGAACGAAGCAGGATTTGAACCCGCGCCTCTGGAACGGTATTCCAGAGGCGCGGGTTCAAATCCTGATTCGTTCAAAATTTTTATACGCTTTTTAAATTTATATTTAGTATTGTTAGACTTTGTATATTTTAAAGAATAGGCATAGGTGAATTTAAATTTTAAGAAAATATCCTTATAAAATGTTAAATTTGTATATCCAGATATAATAAAAAAAAAAAAAATGCTACTTGAATTTAAAATTGAAATGTGAAAATTCAGAGAGGTATGAAAACTCTGATTATAACTTACTAGCAAGCTCACCGCGGCTTTGGCAGCTTTTAAGCTGGCAATTCATTGGTATATTACAGCCAAACAATATATCTTTTCATAAATTGTAGTCTATATAGGCTAAATTACTGTAAAGGTAAGGCCTATCGTCGCGCAGCGGCACAAACGTGTGACTGTAACCGACAGGTTGTAGGTTCGATCCCCACCCGAGGAAATGAAATATTTTCAATTTATTTAATGTTTTTATTTCTTCGCTCTGGTACAAGGCAAAACGCGGCGTTGAGTTCTGCCACTCAACATGCAATAGCTCAAATTCGGCGGAAAGTGGGGTACGGAAGTGGAACGGAGTGTCTTAACACGAGGTTCCCAAGTTCCCTCTGTCTACCCGGCCATGTGCGGGATACAACATAAAACTTAAAGCTAAGAGAGAGTAAAGTACTGTAAAGTTTCATCAAAATCAGTTAAGTAGTAATTACATGAAATTAGAAAAAAACTTACATCTTCAAAACATTAGTAGGAAATTACGTCAAAAAGTATTCATAAATTTGAACCTGTTACTTACAATAATAGATCCAGGATTCCCGAGGCCACTGGCCAATATGATATAAATAGATATTTTTCTAAACAACTTCTTGAACCCGGCCTCGTCCTCCAACTCGGGATCCTCCTCCAATATCTCAGTAATCAGCGGTCTGAGACATTCGTTAATTGAATTTAAATGCTTGTCTATCAGATTTTGCAATTTATCGTAGCATGTCTGCATTGTGAATTGCATTTTTAATGTGTTTATTGAGGTTTCGCTACCTGAAATGTTTTTTTTTTTAGTTTACCTCTGTATCACTTACAGGGGGAACCTGGGGTTAACTATTGCAGACAGTAGGTTCCCTGCCTATGCGTCTGTAAGGGTCTCTCATACCGTGAAATCAACTCAAAATATTAGGCTATTACAAGTACCTACTTTTAAATTATTAAGTTACGTAAGAGGCCTATCGTGGCGCAGAGGCACAAGCGTGTGACTGTAACCGACAGGTTGTGGGTTCGATACCCACTCGGAGAAATGAAATATTTACTATTTTCAATTTAAATATTTAAGGTTGTCATTTCTTCGCTCTGGCACAGGGCAGAACGCGGCGTTGAGTTCCGCTACTCAACACGCAATGCCTCCAATTCGGCGGAAAGTGGGGAACGGAAGTGGAACAGAGTTTCTTGACACTAGGTTTCCAAGTTCCTTCTGCCTACCCTGCCATGTACGGGATATAGCGTGCAGCTGAGAGAGAGAGAGAGAAAGTTACGAAAAAATGTATGTAGGAACCTGTAGGAATTACAGGTAGCTACGACCGTCTCGGAAGATGGGTCTGCTGAGAAGAAACGGCGAGAAACAGTTGCTCTTCTCGAAATATGTATATTTTTTATTTTTGTTTATTCAGAAAAACATACAGTCGTAAAATAACAATAATAATAATATTTATAATAACATAAAAAGACCTTGAGTTTCCTTAAATATAAGTATATAATACTAATTAAATTTGTAGGCACTCGTAATGCACATTTGTGTAGACAAGTAGGTATTAAGAAAGACGATAACATTTTAATTCTAGGTAATATGTACAACAAGTTCAGTCAGATTCAAACAAAACTTCTGCAATATTTTTTTTAAACAATGGTAAAGATAGGTAAAATATGTCAATATCAGCCAAAATTGTTTTATACAGATGCATTGCTCGTCTGAAAAAAGTGTTTTTAGCATAGTTAGTTTTAGAAAAATTTACATAAAAAGTGGCCTTAGAACGTGATGAGGCAAAAGGTACTTTAAATAAAACCTTAGCTAATAATATACTCGAGCCGATTTGATTATTGACTATTTTATACAAAACCAGTGAGTCAAGATATTTTCTACGGATTTCCAATGAAGGTAGCTGATATTATCGTGCAGTTTTGTAGTCTATTAAGCCATTACCTGTGCAAAATTCCAATGACTTTAGAAATTAATGTATAAAAGAATCAGTATTATGAAGTAAATGTATAAAAGAATCAGGTTCCCGAGTGAGTTGGCTGCGCAACGCACCACCGAACTGTCTTTTTACCAGAAGGAAATGAAAATAATTTAATTGCCGCGCAGTTCGTTCCTACAACCTTACTAGGATATGGCTGGGGAATGTTTTATTGATTTCCTGGCTCTGGGTACAATAACACTGGTCAACAACGGTTTTGTTGCCCTTGATGTGAAAGTAGTTTCGAATAATTTTATGCATACAATTTATAAATCTGTGAATGGTTTTGGAATATTGGCTCTAGTTTTTTTTTAATCTTTATTTTCCTATTTGACTACAAAACACAGAATGAAACAGTTAGAATATTTTTAATTTTATTTATTTGTTACCAAAGTGTCACTATTTTTGTTTAAGTTTTTAATTAATTAACGTAGAAATAAAAAGAGAGAACAAACTTTTAAACTTTATTTATTATTTAAAGAAACACCTTTTATAAGCTTTGCGTCTATAGGTAATTTGGGGACAACAATCCTTTTTTTAAGGACCAGCTGTAATCTGCCAGCATGTGACAATCCCATCCGCCCTGATACTTTTCTTTCATCACGTATAGGTCTTGTTGGAAGCATTCCTTTAGAGGAAGTGTAGCTTTATTCTCATATTTGCGTCTAAACTCTTGAAGCTTTCCAACATCTGTTGCACAATTTCTATATAATTTGGTGCTTTATAGTTATCTTAAAAGTTTGTTACTATTAACACAAAACCTTTCCATGCTTCACGTTCAGCATCAGTCATAGATTTGTGAAATTTTCGTCTTTTATGAATGTTCGTATTTGAGGACCGTCGAATATTCCAGCTTTTAACTTCTCCGTATTCAGCTTAGAAAATGTTGTACAAATATATTTAAAACATTCTCCTTCCTTGTCTAACGCTTTGACAATCTGTTTTATCATACAATTTATAAATCAACTTAATGTGTAATGGCGGGAGTATGATTTTTTTTCACTACATATCTGTGGCTCATTTAATACATTGACCAACTTACGAAATTCGTTCCATGCGTCCTCCGATGTTTTCGAATAACAAAGAAAAATGCAGGAAAGCATGCGTGTAAGAAGTTTGCGAGTAAGAAGTTTGCTTTTAGCGCATGAATACGCGAAACCATTCGCAGAAAACATTTTTTTAATAATTCGTGTTCTAAACAACCGACGTAAACTGTTAAGAGTTTTAAATTTATGATAAACCAAATTAAAAAAAAAAAAACTAGAGCCAATGAAATATTTTTACTCAATATATTCGCAAACAGTGTACTTAAAATATATAAATCTGCAGAAATATCCAGGGCAACAAAAAAATATATATTTTTTGTTGAACTGTGTAATAATTGGGGAGCCTAAGATGTCCAAAATTGCGTAAGTTCCCTTTGCTTATATTAAGTACTATAAGCAACGTGAAGAAATAATTCATCATCATCATAAGTATTAAGAACTTAAATCATAGATACGGGCTAGTATTCAAAGTTGGAAATATTCATACAATGTATTATTTACATTTTGTTAGTAACAAGAATGTTTGGGTTTTGTTTTCTTTCTTTTCTTTGAAGGTTTAATGTATATCTAATTATAATAAATCTGTAAAGATTACTGTCTGTACATGGAAGATATATGTATAACAAAAAATCTTAAATGGGACGTTTTTTAAAGTATTAGGGCCAAAATAGGATTTTTTAAAATGTTTGTCTGTTTGTACACGTTATACTCAGGAACGATTAACATTGGTATGCAGTTTTCACTGTTATATTGGCATACTTTTTCAACATTCAGTGTGGGTTTTATTTAAATCGGTTGATAAATAGAAAAGTTATATAAATTTAAAGTATTTAGTTCGACATATTTTTTATCAATTTAACTGCAAAATTAATTTCCAATGTACCAACATAGTAAATTAGATTAGGAAATAAAATAGAGTAATTCAAGCAAGCCACAGGCGGGTCTTTAATACACTATATAAAACTTACGTGTAAGCATATCAACGCAATCATCAACGAAGAACTCCAAATTGTTCCGGCTTATCGTTTTCGAGAACAATCTTCCATATTTGGGATTTAATAAAAGTAATTCAATTAAATATACAACGAATTCCGTATCCACTATTACGGCTTGACCTTGACAGTTTCTTGTTATTTCGTTAGCCATATTCTTAATAACATTCTCGTTGCACGCCATTTTTATTATAACTATAAAATATATGATAAATTTTAAAATAAATTTAATTAACAAACACGAGTAAAATATATTTAGAAATCGCTTTATCAATGTTGCTACGACAACGACATTTACGTTTGCATTTTGCCGCCATTTCTGTTAGCAGACAATAAATATAAGTACAGTACGGTCGACGAGTCCTGGCTAGCTACTATGAAGTAAGGTTCAGATATATACACAGATATCGAATCTGTGATAAATATCTTAATTTCTATTCTATATTATATATTTCACAAGTGAACACAACACTAAAATGCAGACAACCTATATTCAGGTAGGTCACGACTAGTCGATCGTACTATATTTTATATTACTTCATTATAAAAACACTACTTATATAAACAAACCTTTGTAACAATCGTTTCTTTTCATAGACCAAAGTCCGGTACCCACTCGAGCGGGGCGGACTCATTAATGACCACGTTGACTTCGCAAGAGCAATGCTTAATATTTGTAATTCTCTCAATAAATAGTCGGGCGGAAAAGACCCAGCGAGCAGAAAGAATTGAAGTGAAATCGTTCAGTTCTAGGGAGCGGTGTGGAGTAGTTACAAAAAAAAAACTGTGTTAACACCAGTAGGCGCACCCATCCGACCCACTTCCATTGATAAAGTCCAAGGCATTTCAAGGGCCTAAAACCTAAAAAATCTTCAAGATTCGATCGCGTCATGAACAACGATCTGAAAATCCTTCCCACTCACTTGCTGTCGCTACTCGTAGCTTATTCCCAGATCAATGGAAAGAGGCCATCGTCTTAGGCATTCAACAATTAGCTAGTACAAGCCTCGTTAACCGAATATCCTCGTCCAGTTACCGCCCCACCAGCCTTCTCAATATATACGAACATGTCGTGGCGCAGCGGCACAAGCGTGTAACTGTAACCGACAGGTTCTGGGTTCGATCCCCAATCGAGAAAATGAAATATTTAATATTTTCGATTTGAATATTAAATATTTCACTTCTTCGCTCTGGTAAAAAGGCAAAAGTGCGTCGTTGAGTTCCGCCACTCAACACGCAATGCCTCAAATTCGGCGGAAAGTGGGGAACGGAAGTGGAACGGAGTGTCTTAACACTAGGTTCCCGGGTTCCCGCTGACTACCCTGCCTCGTGAGGGATAACGCGTGAAGCTAAAATAAAAATGATTCACGTCCGTCTTTAGGCTGTAACAGCGGCAATTACGAATTCTGACTGACGACTAACTCTATCCAGAAGATTGACCTCGGCGGCATTCGATAAAGTCTGGCACAGGCGCATCATTTCCACGCTTCTACAAGTAAATGTACCAGACAGGCTCGTTTACATCTTACTAAACTACTTATGGAATCGCATCCTAGACTACATAACCGATAAAAGATCTTGTGTCCCCTTTTTATATAGCATGTCGTCTTCGACAGCAAGCTGCCATTCAGAGAACAAATCCGTCATACATCAGGATTCGTCGTCAGTCGCCTGTACCCATTAATCTGCTTTAAAAGCACTCTCATTGAGAAACATGGTCCGTCTCTACAGGTCATGCGTCAGACCCATCTTCTTCGACGCTTTTGTTGTGTTAGCACAGACTGACCTGAGGAAATTATAAATTCTCCAAAACCGATTCCTTCGCATGGCCACCGCCGTTGTGCGCCATGGTACATGCGTAACAAATATCTCCATAGAGATATCAAAATAGACTCCGTAAAAGAGCACCGTCGAAAACTCTCCAGCAGTAACTTCGACAGAGTCGCGACCCATCTGAACCCGCTTGTAGTAAATGTGTTCTTATGTCAAACGCACAGGCTGGGGACCGATCATACGACCCCGTGATACATTAAACGACGATGCTGACCACATCACTAAAGCGAACGAAGCGAGATATGTATGTAGGTAGGTAGGGCTACACACTATCACAAACACACACGTCACTACAAGCGGTGAACGCATGGTCAGAGTCAATTGTTGGTACCTTACACGATAACCAAGCTAAGGTTAGAGCTATTTTAGCTTCTTCATGTCCGGTGACGCTGTAGAGGCCAACAGCATAGATACTACACATTCGAAGATCGATAAATCTGCGTTGGAGAACAGGCTTTATACCACAAATTAAAGTTCACGTTACTCATTTCTTTACGTTAAATCTATAATGATTTTTTCTCTCATAAGCTCAGAGCAGAGTAGGGAGAAGGAACTTGGGAACCCTAGACACTTTAATTAAGCCATTGCGCGTAGAGGCGGAACCCAACACAGAGCTAAAAATCAATAGATTTTAAATTTGCAAGTGTACACGCTCTTTTTTTATATAAAACGATCTTTATATATCATTTAGCTTTTTTTTCCTATAAAATATCATCTATCATATATCATTTTGTTTTTTCCTATAAAATACCACCTATCGAGATTTCGGACTTTTGCCTTTTTAGATTTTTCAAATTTTATGACAAATTTAATACCTGTACAAGGGAATCACTATATTAGAAACCAAATATTTTCTGTATTTCAAGAGACCAAACACTTTAATTTCAACCACACAATCTCAACATAATTAAAAAAAATATGTAAAGAAAAAAACAAATAAAACCACACAGATTTCAAGTCTTTTATTATCCTAAGTCCCTCTGGGATGCATACAACCTTTAAACCTAGCGCACTAGATTCACATACTTACATACTATTAGTACATACAGTAATACACGAAAATAATTTTAAATCAATTTTAAACGAAAATAATATAATTCCAATGATTTTGTCAACTCGAAATTAATAATAAATATCAATTAATTGGATTATTCAATATTTCAGATTGCAAACAGCCACCGATCATGAAGCAGTCGCTGTTGATCGCTTCACCATAAATGTTTTAGAAAAGTAGATGTTGAATATGTCCATTAAACTAATGCTATGTAGAGATTATAATTAAATATATATCGAGTTATTAGTTTAGATTATTTTGTAATAGAAAAAAAAAAAGTGTATAATCCAAAATATTAATTTCCTTTGACAATATACAAAAGTGTATATAATAATTTTTTCTATATATTTTTTACTTCCCCTATAATAACCGGGACAGACAAAAAATAACTGTCAAAATTTTAATACATTGTCGTGTTCCAACAACACAACTTATCTTCTTACCACAGTAAAGAAATGAAAAAAAAAATGTTATCAGTAATCAAAAATCGAACCTGCACTCCTCGCGTTTACAGACAAACGCTATAATCACATCATTGTAAAAAATATAGTGCACTAAACTAATAACTAGAACAAGTCTCATTATTGAACACACAATACAAAATAGGGTTCAAGAAAAGCTGCAGAGATCATAATATATTGTATGGTCAAATAAAATTGTTATCATTAATCTTATACTATAATAATTGCATATTACATGTATATTATAAAATTTCCACTTTATATATATAAAATTAAAAATATATATGTTTGCTTATATTGAAAAAAAAAAAAATAGTACTTAATAATTTGTAACCTCAATAAAAAAAAACCTAACATATTCATTCAATGTATAAAATAAAAATATGCCAAAAATGTATAATGTTACAATTATACAGTCACTCATAAATTTTCTCACTCACAAATCACTTTACAACACCATCCAAAACAAACAAACACACATATATATATAAAGCAGAAATCCCATAAACATTTACGTATATATAAAAAAAACTATATATACAAACATAATTTACTCATCAAGAAAATGCGTTTTCAAATACTTCATCATACCAAAGGTACGGAACCGTTTAGTACCTATAACTTTGTACAGGGCGTCGTCACAAATAGCAAACTGCTTGTTATTGGGGTCGTACAGATTCTTTTCCTTAATTATAGTCCATACTCGTTTGACGACCTCGTGACGGGGCATTTCTTCTTGCCCCATGAGCTCTGCTAAGGCCGGGGATAGTTTGTATGCCCGGGTGTAGCCACCGCCTTTGCCGCGACCGCCACCCTGTAAAATTGATAGAGAATATAAAATAGCGTCTTAACTGTTGCTTAAACTTATTGTTGTATCATAGATAATGTTTACAGACATTATAGCCCATTTGTTATTGTGATTTATCAACAATGTTAAAGTTTCATCTAAATTTGGTTACTATTTTTTTTGCATGAAAGTGGAACAAACATTATTTCTTAGCCTCAAGCTGTATCCCGCACGAGGCAAGGTAGGCAGAGGGAACCTAGTGTTAAGAAACTCCGTTCCACTTCTGTTGCCCACTTTTCGCCGAATTTGAGGCATTGCGTGTTGAGTGGCGGAACTCAACGCCGCGCTTTGCCTTATTACCAAAGCGAAGAAAATGAAACATTAAATATTTAAATTGAAAATATTAAATATTTCATTTCCTCGACTGGGGATCGATTCCAGAACCTGCCGGTTACAGTCACACGCTTGTGCCGCTGCGCCACGATAGGCCTCAACAAACATTCGTACTCATAAACATTTAATTATGTATATCATTTCTTCGATTCGGTAACAAAAGTGTTATAATGAGAATAGTGTCTTATCACTAAATTCCCACATCGCCTCTGCCACCCTGCTATATGCACGTGCACTTATATTTTCGTCAACCGCGTAGTACCATACGCGGTTGACGAAAATATAAGTGCACGTGTTATCTTACTGCACCCCCCTACCCCCTTGTGATATTTCGTGAGTTTCGCCGAACACCCTCCCACCCCTTTCAAATCTCACGTGATCAACGGACCGCCCCTAAACAGTGTAAAAGTTATAAAAAATAAATTATAATAATCATATAAAATTCCGGCGCTCAGGAGGCGCTAGACGCCAGCAGGTTCAGACCTGGTTACATTAAAATTTTTATACAAGTATCATATAAAATTGTTTACCTTTTTAGCTTTAGGCGCCTTCTCCTTCTTCTTCCCCCAGTCACTGTCAGAGTCCTCAGAGCCCTTCTTCTTTTTTCCTTTCTTGGCCGCAGGCTTCTTTCTCTCCTCCTTTAAACATAAAATGTATATTAATATTTTACTGACAGAATTCAACACCATGCTTTATCTTGCTACTTACAAGGCTGGAGAATTAAAAATGAATGATTCCCCTGAAGGAGAACCAAACCAAAAACCATTGTGTTCAAATGTGAAGAATTACATACATATAAAATCGGAAACACATACATATTTTAATTATTCTTGGGAATAAAATTAATCAAGATGTATTATATTGAGATGTGCTTGAATAATAGACGTATTTCAGAAGTAAGGAAGTTTACTTTTGACAGCTTAAATATTTGAACAGGACTTTTAAATACATCTTAAATAAATATTTATTATAATATTGAATGCTCAACACATTTTTTACTTTCCTCTAATAATAAATGTAATTCAAATTACCTCTGATTCACTATCATCGCTTGCATCATCATCATCCTCTTCATCTTCATCAGAACTTTCCTTTTTGGATTTTTTAGATGATGATTTAGCTGCTGGAGCTGATCGTTTGGCTGGTTTCTTTTCTTCCTATGGTTAAATGGGAAAAAAAAATTATTCTGTGTATGGTGGGGAAGTCTAAGGGGGCCTAAGTAATAAGACATTATGTCCAACCTTCTGCGGAATTTCGAGACATTGCATGTTGAGGGTGGAAATTAACACTGTGCTGTTTCATTGCCAGAGCAAAGAAACAAAAATATTTCATCACCAAATGGGAATTGCTTCCTTAATCGTTGCATTTGAAAAATTTTGTGCCAAAATCTTTTATCTTTACATACACTCATTTCAGACAATGTATATTGTCAGACCTCAACAAATTTGTGTATAACTAGTATGGTTAACAGTACTAAGCACCAAATAATTCTCCAATTCCTTACATTCAGTATTCGTGGAACACAACACCGCATACTATCTTACCAGAAAATAAAAACAACAACTAACCTCTTCTTCTTCCTCCTCCTCCTCCTCTTCATCATCATCGTCCTCCTCCTTCTCCTTTTCCTTGCTTGTGACATAATCCATTACTAACTGATCTATAATCTTCCTTTTTTCACTCAAGTCTGTGTCAAATACTTTCTCTAATTGCTGAATGACCTTTTTAGTTGAGGTCTTTGCCAGATTTGCATTTTTGAGGACATCTATGGAAAAAAAGATGGTGATGGAAGGGTGATTAACTGCTTCACTAGCTTGAACTTCACAATGATTTAATCACAAGCCTAAATCACTCTCATGGTTTAATAATATATTTTTTAAGATATTAAAATTTCAGTAAATTGAAAGAAAAGAAGTTGCCAAAATACATAAGGAAGTATGCCCAAATACATTAGTGAAAACTGCATTAAAATTGGTAAAATCATTTCTGATATAGTATGCCCAGCAACCAACAAACAATCATTTGAAAAAGTTTTGGGTCCAAATACATTTATTAATTATCTCATAAGTATGTTCCATGTACATATACCAATCAGTTACAACTTTGCAATAAAGATAAGATAAGCATACACCAAAGTATTTAATTTTATTACAAGTTAACATATAGCTTTCTTTTGCCACATGATTTTTTTGGCAACTATTTTAAGAACATATGGCTTAATGGTGGGACGGCAGTTGTAGGTTTGACGCCTGCAGCGTCAAAATATTTGTTTTTTTTAAACATTACTCTACATACATATATCAAGTAAATTTGTACTTGAGTATATTATTTTCTTTATTACTTTATATTTGTGACATACAAAAGAAAAACCATTGTCCGTCTATCTTTAAAATAATTTAACAAGTACATATAACATGTTTATTATATCTATTTATTTATGAAACATATTATATATTTAATACTTAATATTATAATATTAACAATGTTTTTATTTAATTTCCTGTGAAAAATAAAAGAAATGCGTCTGATGTAAAAAAAGTGATTTTATTTATAATAATTTTTAAAAACAATTGTACATACTATTTCTATAATTATATTATAAAATGTTATATTTAGTAATATAAAATATATTGTACTGTTTCCCGCCATAATAGAGAAAGCTTCTTTTGGTTAATACAGACAATATCGATTATTTTAAGAAGAGTTTAATTTCATAAAAGTATTAATTTACTAAACTGAAATTGAGTAAAAATATTAAAAACATAACTGTATTAAAGAAAATAAAGTAAAAAAACTTAGATATTCCGTAAAGAAACTTGAATAAAAGAAGTTCTGCGTCACGCTCTTTTATTTGTATAGCATTTCTGAACGAGGCCGCGCAACATGGCGTCCCGAAGCAAATTGACAAAACATTTACAAAATACTAAAGAATAATGAAATTAAGCAAAAACAACTAAAATGTTTCATATAATACTTGTTTTGTATATAGGTGCGCGTCATTTCTCTAATTTGAACAAAATTTTGAGCCAGCCATTTTAGCGTGGCGTACGTGAAGCGTCGATGCTAGAAGTTACGCGTTGCATAAAAATAAACCACCAGTGGGTAGACTTAAATAGGACGCGTAAAAGGAATACCAATATGACAAAAGATCCGCATGTTATTATCAAACAACTTTCACTTGAAACATTTTTGTAATAACCATTTACTATCAGAGATATTTCCAAATAAAACAAGTGAAAATGCAAAGTTCTCTCCCAATTAATAGGTAGCCATTACGTGATACCCAGAGATAGGCTCGGTTGAGATTATTGATATCACCAAAAAAAAGCAAATTACGTACAAAACAAAGCGTTGTATTATAAATATAATAAGTTTCTTACTTTTAATTTCCTTTTTGAGATCTTCCTTAGTTATTTCTGCCATTTTATTAAGACAAGTATATTCCGCCGCCGACTATAGAGAACAGCCACACAATAATATACCTACGCGCTAGATGCTACACGGCGTCCACACGAGACTAGCCGAAGACTGTTTCGGGATCGTTCGGTTTATTAAACTCAACTCAACCAATGATAGGCGCGAAATATAGAAACAATGCGTTCAGTTTTAAGATCAAACCTTATTTAGCGAAGAAAACATTGATTGTAAGAAAATTAGAGATGTGCCGATTAGTTGACTAATCGGTAAAGCTGATTATTTGGCTACTTTAGTAGAACGATACTAGTTAGCAAAGATCACTGATTAACTAACTTTTTACTTTGTATGTATATTATGTATTATGTATATAACTTAATAATACATATGATGAGGCTTTTTAATTAAATTTTAACGTAGATTGTTTCTAAAGGTCTTTAATTTTTTATTAACTCTATAACTTAACTTCTAATAATATGAGAAATTATTATTGGGTATTACTACGTTATAACATTTTTTTTACAAATTACTAATAACAATGAATACACAATCTTTTCTTTTCAGTATGTTTAATTTTCAATTGATCCCTTTAACATTAATAAACCAAAAACAATTTAAAAATCTATTTGGCTTCTTTATAATCAACTAATTAGTTGCTTTATAAGCAACTAATTATTTTATTAGTTGGTCGAAGTCAGGGACATCTCTTATGAAAATATTTTAACTATCATATAGGTTTTGTGAGTGTAATATTTTATTTCTTCCTACAAAAAATTGCTAATGTTGTTATAAAATGGTAACTACATCAAAAACTTTGGACAATTACCTTTGTATTATATTTTTAACTTTTATATATTTTGAACGTAGCAACAGTAATATGTGACTGACAAACATTTGACAAAATTGTCAAAGCCATGTGTGACTATTTTATTTGTTGACGAACGGTTAACCTTAAATATTGAAGAAATTTTAAATAATCTCATAAACTTACCATACAGTAATTAACCATGGCTAAAGTAAAGAACAAGAAAAATGCCAATTTAGCTGATAGAGTTCATAATAAGAAAAAAACGGAAGCTAACAAGAAGAAACTAAATCCCTTTGAAGTTCACATTAATAGAGAAAAACTTAAAGTTTTAGGTAAAAAATCTAAACATGACCGAGGCCTACCTGGCGTATCGCGTGCAAAAGCTATCCAAAAGGTAAATATAACATGGTTGTATAAATTTTTACTAAATATAAATAATATAACTACGTCATGTTACAACGATTGCGGTGAAGACATTGGCCTAAGTTTTTCTATAATAATGATGAAAATCATACATAAATAATAATGCAGTATAAAAATCAAGCCATAGTAAAATATTTGTTAACTTCAAAGTTCTACTTTTAGAGGAAAGAGACCCTAGGAACAGAAATGAAGCTCATCAACAAAACAAACACATTTATCGATCGACGTATCGGTGAAAAAAATAACCAATTGTCTGCCGAAGATCGTATGATTGCCAGATTTGCAGCTGAAAGAGCTAAACAACACAGTAAAAAGAATATATATAACCTTGCAGATGACGAAGTATTGACACATAGGTATTTCATTATTTTTTCAGTTTTATTTTCGTACTTATTGATTATTATTTCTGAGTTAAAAATAATTAAGACACAATTCTTTCAAGACACAATTCAAAAATTATTTAAATTTTAATTAAATTAATGTATATTAAATAAAGTTACCTATGAATAGTCTTGATAAAGAGATGAATCATAAAAGTTGAAATATTTTTACAGTTTCACTTAATATCATTCACATCATATGTCAATTTACTTGATTTAATATATTATATATATATTTTAACATATTTAAAGTGATATTTCACATTTAGGAAAGAAAAATAGTTTTTTTTAGAAAATATATAAAACATTGTATGAATGGGGATTTCAACTGCAACCTCTATGGAAACTGTCTAAACGCTCTGACTAACTAATTCACTCACTCAGCTTCAACATCAAAAAAGGAAATGGAATTTGGGAGCTAGTGTTAAAACACTTTGTCCCTTTCCAAAGTTTCTGGAATTTGGACTCAATATGCATTGAGTGGCGGAACTCTCTTGTTACTAGTAGCATAGATATGTTTTTTTTTAATTGTCATTAATTATTTAATTTAAAAATATGAAATATTTCATATCCTTGAATAGGCATTGAACCCACAACTTCTCATGCTTTTGCTACAACTGACTAAGCCTAGCTTTTCTTTTAAATGTAACATTTTTATATTATATATTTTTTCAGGGGCCAAACATTAGAACAAATAGAGAAATTCGATGATCCAAGATCATCTGATGAAGAAGATGATGAAAAGAGATTTGGTGGCTTAGGTGGTAAGTTGAAAACTAATTTACTAATAGTGCTGTGCATTAATACTAACATTATGAAAGTTAAGATTTTGTTTGGCTCGCACTTATCTAAAGTGGTTTATATTTATATATTTTTTTTTCATAGTTCATTAAATTTATGAAGCACTTTTTTTGCAAATAAAAACAGGTATGGCATCTGTTTATATGTAATGGGTGTAAATTTGTAATAATGTATAGAATGCTTGTATGAATTGTATCTAACAATTCTCATTTGGGATACAGTTTAGTTTTGTTTCCCTGTTCTGATTAGTTAAATAGGTATGTTAAATATTTTGTGCTGCTCCAATACTGTAATGTATTGGAGCAGCACAAAATATGATATGATGAAAATACTCATTATAATTGAATAAGCCTGTCGTGGCGCAGCGGCACTAGCGTGTGACTGTAACCGACAGGTTGTGGGTTCAATCCCCGCTTGAGACAATGAAATATTGAATATGTATTTTCTTACTTAGCTTCACGCTATATCCCTAGCGGGGTAGGCAGAGAGAACGGAGCGCCAAACACTACGGTCTCGGCATACCTCTTTCGCCTCGACCAATGTCATCAGCCTCTTCATAAATGCCCTCCGGGGGGTCCTCATGCTTTTTACGTGACCTTCCTCCATTATCGTCGATACTGTGTTTTCGAAGGTCAACCGAGGTCCCCCCTCCCTTTTTTACCACTCACTTTTCCTTCATAATATTTTTTTATCATTCGTTCTTCACTCATTCACTCTTCTAAATTCTCACTGTGACATCCACCCTAGTAACTATCATTCTGTGTATCTCTTCACTGGGTATCTCTTCATTGGGTATCTCTTCATTGGGTATGTGTATGTATTTTCAATTGAAATATCTAATGGTTTCATTTCTTTGCTCTGACACAAAGTAGGGAATGGAATGGAGTGTTTTAACACTAGGTTTCCCAGCTCCCTCTGCCTACCCTGCCATGTGCGGGATACCTCATGAAGCTGAGTATAATTAAATGATGAACTGATTGGGAATCAAATCTGCAACCATCGTGCAAACTGTTTCACATTTTGCCACTGTGCTACAACAGTCCTTATATTAATTGAAATATTATTTATTACAGACGAATTTGTATCAGAAGGCCACTTCGGTGGTGGAATGCTATCGAAATCTGATTCAAAAGATGGCGCCAAATCTCACAAAGATTTAATAGAACAATTAATAGCTGAATCAAAGAAAAGAAAAGCTGAAAAACAAAAGGAGAAAGAGCAAACTCTAGACCTGACAGAGAAATTGGACAGCGAATGGAAGGACTTACAGCCAGTTGTGTTCAAACAACAGAAGCAGGAGGAGTCTATTATTGATAAATTGTTAAGTAAAGCTGAAAATGGATTGGATTATGATAAAACTATGAGGGAATTGAGATTCGAAAAGAGAGGGACGGTGAGTGTTTTACTTTTTTTTAACATGCTTTTATTAGCTTGGGTTGTTACTTTGTACGTATTAATGAATGAATGAATGAATGAATGTATGAAAGAATAAATGATTGAATGAATGTATGAAGGAATTGAGATTTGAGAAGAGAGGGATGGTGAGTATTTTACTATCTTTTTAAGACACTTATATTAGCTTGGGTTGTAACTATGTACATATGATTGAATGAATGAATGAATGTATGAGGGAATTGAGATTTTGTGAAGACAGAGATGGTGAGTATTTGAGTTTTTTTAACATTCTTTTATTAGCTGGGGTTGTAATTATGTAAGGATGAATGAATGAATGTAAGGATGAATGAATGAATGACTGTATGTAACGCAATCGTCGGAGTATTTTACTTTTTTTAACATGCTTTTATTAGCTTGAGTTGTAACTATGTATGGATGAATGAATGAATGAATGACTGTCATCCGGCTTAGAATAGGATCACCCTGGTACTGATGGTGTCGTAAGAGGCGACTAAAGTGCGTGTGGTAGAGTCACGTTGCCAGTAATGGTAACACGCATGGGAAGACTCGACCGGATTATTACGACCCCCGGCATTTAAGACCGGCGTTAAGTAGTGGCTTTGGCCACTGCGTTTCGCATTAGGTAATGCCGGGCCCCGGTGCCCTTCCACCTTAAAGGACGGCAACGCTCCTGTAGCTCCTCTGGAGTTACTCAGGGCCGTGGGCGACGGTGACTTACCACCAGGTGACCCGTACGCTCGTTTGCCGTTTTTTTATCCATAAAACTGTATGTAACGCAATCGTCGGAGTATTTTACTTTTTTTTTAACATGCTTTTATTAGCTTGGGTTGTAAACTATGTACGTGTGTATGAATGAATTAATGAATGAATGAATGTTTGCAATGGAATGTTTTCACTTAGTAAAGTGAAAACATTTCCATAGCGTGAAAAGGGTTTCACGCTTTTTACTACGATTTGAATAGTTCTTTTAATTTCAATTTAATGTTGAGGTCGTTGATCATGATTGATTGATCGACCTGTTGCTACTCTAATTAAATCTCTTTGTAATTAAAAGTTATTTTCCACTTTTCAGTTCGATTAGCAATAAAAGAGTATTTATTTTTTTGGTTTTTTTAAACTATTATTTTTAGCTTCACGCTGTATCTCGCATATTGTAGCCTAAGCTAAAGGAATTTGGGAACATAGAAATATTCTAATATTTCAAAAATGTAAGAAAACACGTTTACTTAAAATTGTAATAAAAATAAAACAATAAACAAAAGCACATTGATCTCACAGCCATCGGACGGTTTGAAAAGTAAAGAAAAACAAGATGAAGAGGAAAGAAAGAAAATAGAAGAACTAGAAAGGCAGAGAGAAGAGAGAATGGCGCCTGAAGAAATAACCACAGCCAGGAATGCCAAACCGACACCCAAACATAGGTATGAACAAGTAGAAAAAAAAATGAATAAACTCCCAACCCCAAAAAACCAATTTGTAACACCACTTCTTTTACGTCCGGTTAAAAATGATAATTTCTTATAGGATAAGTTAAGAATCGCTGAAAAAGGTTTTCGATTAGAAATATCGCATTTAAATTGATTCAGGAGCTACAATGCCACAGACAGACAAACAAACAGGTCAAGGGAAGCAAGTTCCCTTTTTTAACGTAAGTTACATATTATTCTTCTCGCATATACATACAGTACGGTCGAAAAGTCGTGGCCGTTAAGTTCCGAACGTTTTCTGAGCTTTTGCGAATTGGACACTTGTAGGTACTCGGTAAAATAACAAAATTAAAAACAATCCCCCGATCCAAAAAAGTCACTATCAAATTGAAAAATTGTAGCAAGTATGTCGAACTAATTATTTTAAAATATTTATCAACGGATTTAACTAAAACAAACTAAATGTTAAAGGAAGGTTGCCAAAATATAATATAATTGTGTAATGAAATTGTATTTAAATTGGGTTAGTAGTTTCTGAGATTAGTGCGTACAAACGCACAGACAGACCGATAAGTTGACAAAAATGTTCAAAATCACTATACAGTGTTTTTTTTTTATATAGATCAGCAGATGATTTGGATGACAATTTTGAATTAGATGATGAAAAAGAATTTATGCTAGCGTACGACAATGAAGGGAAGCCATTGGTGCCCGAACATGTGTTAAAAGATTATTCAGGTAACAAATATAACATTTTCTTACTAAATTTAAAAATAAGTCTTATATATATATATATATATATATATATATATATATATATATATATATATATATATATATATATATATATATATGTATATATATATATGTATATATATATATGTATATATATATATGTATATATATATATATATATATATATATATATATATATATATATATATATATATATATATATATATATATATATATATATATATATGATAACATATGTGAAATAAATAATACTTTATAGTACCAAATGCAAAAAAAAAATTCGAAGACGGCATATCAGATACATCTGATGAAGAAGACAATGATGAATCTAATGGCGATAGTGATGAAGAAAACAATGATAACGCTGAAGACAATGAATCTGAGGAAGAAAATGATGAAGGAAATACTAATACAGAGAACGTGAAAGTTGATGAAAGTTCAGATAGTGAAGACTCAACAGATGAAGATGGCTCTAGTAATAAAGATTCTATTAAAGGGAAAAGTAAATTAGAAAATGAAATTACTAAAAATTTAAAAAGAAAGAATGAAGAAGAATCTAATCAAATCATTAGTACAGATGTTAAGGAAACTAAAAAAACAAAGATCACAAACAATGAAGTTATGAATGAAAATAAAGAAGTAATGAAAGAAATTAATGAAAGTAAAAATAAAAAAGTTCAAAAAAAATCTAATGACAATTCCGATAGTAACGAAGATACTTCAGATGATGATGATAGTGATGATGTTGGTGGTGATGATAATTCTGATAGTGATGAAGAAAATGAAACAGATGATTTCAAAGATTTAAGACAATCGGATGGATCAGATGAAGAGATGGAAGATAATAGTGAAACGATTGGTTCCTTCTTCGATATACAATCCAGTGAAGGTGATCATTTAAAGGTAAGAGTATTAACTTTATTAACTTCACGACGTATCTCGTTCATATTAGGGTCATAGGGAACGAAATCTTAAAATACTCTGTTTCCTACGTACATTGTCTGTTGAGTGGCGGAGTTTAACGCTGCGCTTTATCTCGTTACCAGAGCGAATGATATAAAATATTTCATTTCTTCGAGTGTAGTATCGATGGGGATTGAACATCCAACTGTTAGGTTTACAGTGGGCTTGTATTTTGCAAAAAATATTATAAATGTATTAATATAATAATAATTAATTATAATTATTATGAGACCTGTCGTGGCGCAGCGGCATAAGGCCACTCGAAGAATTTAAATATTTCATATTTTCATATCTTCGCTCCGGTAACCAGGCAAAGCGCGGCGTTCAATTCCGCAACTCAACTCGCAATGCCTCAAATCCGCCGAAATGTTGGGAACGGCACGAAGTGTCTTAACACTAGGTTCCCAAGTTCCCTGTACCTACCCGACCCATGTGCGGGATACAGAGTGAAGCTAAATGAGTGAATTATAGATATTATTAATTTATTCATCAATATTTCTTTTAGGAATTATTAATAGGTAAAACACCTACGCAACAAGCCATAGCGTTACAACAGCTAATAAAAAAGTATGATCCAAGTCTAGCTACAAATAATAAAGAGCTTTTAAGTAGACTCTATGCACATTTATTACAACATATACACGTCACATTCACAAATTTAAAAGAAGAATCCGAAATTATCAAATCATTTCTTATATTCAATAAATTAGTACCATTTTTCTATGATTTGGTCCATTTAAATAAAGTATCAACTAAGAAATATATGGTTGAATTGTTGAAAGAGAAACATGAACAGTTCAAACGTTGTCCGAAAAGAGTGCCCGATTTGGATACGCTTGTGTTTTTCAAATTAATATCAATTTTGTACCCCACTTCCGATTTCCGGCATCCGGTGACGACGCCATCTTTGTGCTTTATGGCGGAAATACTAACTTTGTCGCGATTTAGAGACGCCCAATCGATTGCCAAAGGATTTTTTATAGTTGCATTGATTTTAGAATATACTTTTTTATCGAAAAGATACGTTCCGTCCGCTCTGAATTTTCTGAGAGGTATTTTCTATTTATGGGCGAACACTTCTATTTTAAATCCAATACAAGTTGTGCCGCCATTCCGCCTACACAAGGACGTCAAAATTTTCAATTTGGAAAACGACTGCTCTAATTTCGCCACAAATTTAAAAATGGCGGCCGGAGACTTAGTTTTGACAGATGTCAGTGATGATTTCAAAATTCGATGCTTGTACACCGGCGTAGTGATGTTGAAGGAATTTTTCGATAACTACATAGAAATTGAGGCGTTAAACGCCGTTTTCGAGCCGCACGTACAGTTATTGGCGAGAATTGATCTAGATTTGTATCCGAAGAAAGTCAGAGAGAAGGTTTCGGAGGTGTTGCAATATATTAAGCAGACTTTAGAAGTGAAGACGTACACGCAAATGGCTAAAGAGAAGGTGAGACCGAAAGCGTTGAGGCTGTATGAACCGGATATACAAGATGTGTAAGTATATTTACCATTACTATACAATATCTTAAATTAGTTTTGTAGTCTTATCACACTAACAGAAATAATAATATTAATAAATTTAGGAAACAGTTAAAAAAATCGTATAAGAATAATAATATTGTTATTTAATAGTATTTTTTATATATTTTTTTTATTGTGGCAACACATGAAATGTGTTTGTGTTATTATTGTAATTTATTGTATCTTCCATTATTTTTCGAATGTAGGAGTATAGAGAGAAAATTGTATATTTTGTCTTTTTCCAATTCGTATCTGATTTTTAAATACTCTCACTCACCCACTCACTCACTCAGCTTCACGCTGTATCCCGCACATGGCAGGGTAGGCAGAGTGAACTTGGGAACCTAGTGTTTTCGCCTGTTTGAATTTTACAATTTATTTACTTATCTTCTACTTTCATTTTCTAATGTCATTATACCTTTAAGACAATATCTATCTATACATTAAAAAAGTAAATTTCAGCTAAACAAATGTTGTAGCATTTTTTTGTAATGAAATATTTTAAATTGACGTAACTTTCTGATTTATTAACCGATTTAAATAAAATAAATGCCAAATTTAATAGGGAAAATTGTATTTAAATCGTGTTATCTGTTTCTGAGATAAGCGCTTACAAACATACGGACAAATAGACATAAAATTAAAAAAATAATTTTTTTGTGCCATTAATAAACGTCCCCTATAAGTTTTATTTAAAGATACCTTCCATGTACAGACAGTGATTGGTTAAAGAATTTTTTTTTTAGTTTCACGCTGTATCCTGCACGAGGCAGGGTAGACAGGGGTAACCCGGGAACCTAGTGTTAAGACACTCCGTTCCACTTCCGTTCCCCACTTTCCGCCGAATTTGAGGCGTTGCGTGTTGAGTGGCGGAACTCGACGCCGCGCTTTGCCTTATTACCAGAGAGAAGAAATGAAATATTAAAT
Source organism: Eueides isabella (assembly GCA_019049475.1). Lineage (NCBI taxonomy): Eukaryota > Metazoa > Arthropoda > Insecta > Lepidoptera > Nymphalidae > Eueides > Eueides isabella. The sequence continues at coordinate 10,007,393 of CM032405.1, read as the reverse complement.
ATTAAATTGAAAATATTAAATATTTCATTACCTCGACTGGAGATCGAACCCAGAACCTGTCGGTTACAGTCACACGCTTGTGCCGCTGCGCCAAGACAGGCCTCAACAGATTAATTATAAATATATAAATGTATATTATTTGTCAACAGTTTCACGGGCAGTAAGAGTTCTAAGCTATCTAGGGAGAGTTCCGAGAAGGCAAGACTGCAAAGTAAATATAAAAAAGAAATGAAGGGTGCTTTAAGAGAAATAAGGCGGGACAAGTCGTATATAGCGTCTGTTAAGATACGGCAGAAGATACACAGGTGAGATTTACATAATATATGAACATAGTGATAACGTTTAGTGTAACGGGATTGGAACCCGCACTTGAAATAAATATTTTTTTTTGTAGGTGTGTATATATTTTTTTACTCTCTCTCAGCTTCACGCTGTATCCCGCAAATGGCAGGGTAGGCAAGAGGGAACTCGAGAACCTAGTGTTGAGACACTCCGTTTCACTTCCGACGAAATTGAGGCATCGCGTGTTGAAAGGCAGAACTCAACGCCGCGTTTTGCCTTGTCACCAAAAATATTTAATTTCCTCGAGTGGGGATCGAACCCACAACCTATGGTTAACAGTCACATGCTGCTACCTCTACACCACTGCTCAATTAACTACTAAATCACATTTAATGAAAATATTTTTCGCATTTCCCAGCGACAACGTAAGAAAAGAGAAAGTGAAACAGATATACAAAGACGCGTCCATACAACAAGGGGAATTGAACAAAATCAAAAGAATGAAATAATTGTTAAAATATTTATTTGTATAATATTATAAAATATTGCACTTTTGTTTGTAATATGTATTAAAATAAATATGTTAAATGATTTTTTTTTTTTGCTCTTTTAATTTACAATTTTTTCATATAAATGCATTGATTAACTGTAAAAATATGTTAAAGTAATGTATATTTTAATTTAACAATGAAGGATAGCTAGAAATTTGATCAACAGTCTCAAATTAGTATTTAAAATGTTCAATTTTTTTTTATAAAAGAACCAATAAAAAAAAATGCTTTCTAAAAATATTGTATCTTTTTTAGCCTAAAAGTTTAAAATATTATATTCTTACAAGTATTTCTGTGCGAAAATTCCAAAATGGCGGCAATCCAATTAACCATTCAAATATTAATGTTATACTTATCTGTTTTCTTAATAATTTTTTCCTGATTAAATTAGTTTTAACAGATAAAAAATCGTTTTCACCATAAACACACCAGCACCATGATAAAATATAAATATGAAAAGTATTATATATAATATATTCATTAAAAATACAATATCATCTCAATATAAAAATATATAGAAAATTAAAACTTAGTTTAAAGTTAACACAATACGAATACAGATAAAAAAAAACATTTATTATCTGTATAACTTTTAAAATTTATTTTTTAAAAATTTTACTCTCTTTTCTCATCACTATTTAATTGCCAGATAGAATAATTCAAACAAGTAGCAAAACTTAACCAACATAAATATGGTGCCATAAAGTATAAAGTATTTTTATTTACATTGTAAAAGCTAACTGTACAAGCTGCCGCCGCCGCGTCTAACGCTAGAATGTGGAAAAATGCCTGAAAGTAGAAGAAATGTTTGTTTTAATCAGCTTCACGCTGTATCCCGCACATGGCAGGGTAGGCAGAGGGAACTTGGAAACCTAGTGTTAAGACACTCCGTTCCACTTCCCTTCTCCACTTTCCACTTCCCTTCTCCACTTTACGACGGAATTCGACGCAGCGCTTTGCCTTGTTACCAGAGCGAAGACATGAAAACATTAAATATAGAATTTGAATATATTAACTATTTCATTTCCTAAAGTGGGGATCCAATCCACAACCTGTCGTTTACAGTACACGCTTACAGTTTACACGCTTGTGCCACTGCGACACGACAAGTTATATATATTCATATTTGTTACGCGGCATATGTTCAGGGGGGCAGAGTTTTCATTTATAATATAATTATAATTAAGGCAATGAATAAATCAAGGCTTCGTTTATATTATAAGATAAAGAAAAACTGTCAAGATTTAGTCAGTGAGCCACAGTTATTCAAAAGCATAGCCTAAATGTCGAGTTTATCGCGAAGGAAATTAATTACTTTTACTACCTAGTTCTGGTACCAAGACAAAGCGCGACATTGTGCTCTGCTACTCAACATGCAATGCGACAAAAATTTGGGAACTTCATACTAGGTTCCCAAGGTTCCCAAGGTTACACTGTCAAGCGCGGGAAACAGTGTAAAACTAAATAAATAAATAAAAGTTGAAAATAGTGTTTTGTTCACTAAAAACCACAATCTTTTTATAAAAATGTGTAATCATAAACAAAATCATAATTACTAAACTTAAATTTAAAAAGCGTATAAAAATTTTGAACGAAGCAGGATTTGAACCCGCGCCTCTGGAATACCGTTCCAGCGCTCTGAATAACTAAGCCATTCGTTCTCACCGAGCTCCGTCGAAATTCTTATACGCTTGTTACAACTTAAACTTAAAAGACAACTCGTAAGAATTATCGTTTGGCAAGAGAGAATACTATTTATTTTAATATTTTTACTATGTTTTAATGTGTTAATCCACACAGGACAGAAAATACTAAACTTAAATTTAAAAAGCGACAGAGATGCTAACAACATAAATAAGCCATATGCCAAACGATAATTCTTACGAGTTGTCTTTGGGTAGCGGAAATTTGTAAAAATCTCCCTACAGAGATGCTAACAACATAAATAAAGTTGTAACAAGCGTATAAGAATTTCGACGGAGCTCGGTGAGAACGAATGGCTTAGTTGGTCAGAGCGCTGGAACGGTATTCCAGAGGCGCGGGTTCAAATCCTGCTTCGTTCAAAATTTTTATACGCTTTTTAAATTTAAGTTTAGTATTTTCTGTCCTAAGTGTGGAATAACACTTTAAAGCATAAGCAAAATCATTAATTACCAAACCAATCTTATGGAACTTGAAGAACACTGGCGACCACAACCAGTTGAGTAATAACTGTCCACCATACAACGCTAGCGGTAATACTGCTTCATCTGAAATTAAAATAATTTCCTCATTTATAGAGGTACTAAGGGAACCTTAGAGATACTTGCGTAATACTAATATTACCATTATTACCCAGTATCTATATATAGTTCTAGAACTATATATAGATACCGGGGGAACGAATGTTTCGTTCACTAACTCCCCGGCTTACAATGACGAGAAATAAAGTTCAAATAATCCCAGTTCAACTATCTTGAGCAATAGCTCAAGCGTTAATTTTCTTATAAACTAATAAACTATAAACGCCCCGACAACGTTATATCTTACTCACGCACTCACTCAGCTTCACACTGCATCCCGCACATGGAAGGGTAGGCTGAGAAATGAAATATTTAATATTTTCAATTTAAACATCAATTGAAAATATTAAATATTTCATTTCCTCGAGTGGGGATCGATTCCAGAACCTGTCGTTTACAGTCACACGCTTGTGCCACAGCGCCACGACAGGCTTCAACTTATTCCTCAAAAAGGTCCCTCGCGACAACAGACTCTATTCCTATACGTTTCGCATTAGGTAATGCCGGGTCCCGGTGCCCATCCATCTTAAAAGACGGCAACGCTCCTGTAGCTCCTCTGGAGTTACACGGGGTCGTGGGCGACGGTGATCACTTACCATCAGGTGACCCGTACGCTCGTTTGCCGTCTCTTCCATAAAAAAAAAATACTAGCGACCAATATATTATTTACTAATTTCAACAACATTATTGTTTTTATAACATTATCACTTTAAAGACAATATCCTATACATTGAACACTAAAATTACAGCAAAATCCATGTAAAAAACTGTAGGTAAATATTTAATAGAATTAACTTTAATTTGTTTTAAAATGACTAATAAATAGCTTTATTCTTTTAACCAATTTACATGAAACAAACACTAATTGTCAAGGAAAGGTTGCCAAAATATAACCATGAAACCTGCATTACTTCTAAATCTGGTAAGCCGTTCATGAGATTAGCGCGAACAAACGCACAAATAAACAGACAAAAGTTTAAAAAATATAACATTTTGGGCCCTATTATAAGAATAAGCATCCCCTATACATTTTTTTAAAACATTTTCCCTGTACACTCAGTGATCGGGTACAGATTTTTATAAGTATAGATAATAAAGAGAACTGTCACTGACTGTCGTGGCACAGTGGTACATGCATGCATGCAACGAAAGTAAAGCTATAAGTTGTGGGTTCGATTCCCATCCGAGAAATTAAAATATTCAAATCTTAATTTCTTCGTTCTTATAAGAAGGAGAAACGCAGTGTTGAATTCCGCCACCCGACATGCAGTGTATCAAAGTGAGGAACAGGTTGGTGTCTTAAAACGAGGTTCCCATGTTCCCTCTGCCTACTCTGCCGTGTGATACTTCGTTTTCATGGAATATGTATAACACGTAAAATTCAATTATTCTTTTTTTTTTTCGGGAATTTCTTGAATATTTCTATTTGAAGCGTTAATGATTTGGAACCATCCATAAATTACGTAGTATTATTGTTTGATCGCTCCTACGTTCTTGTCACAGAAAATTACTTTTTATATACTCTTTTTAAAGTTAAAACAATAGTATCGTTACCAAATGTTTTTTTTTAATATTTTAAACAATTTCAGTATAAATTTAAACTATCACTCAGTCAAAATAAGATAAGAAAAAAATATTCAAAACCTTATCAAAAATTAAATTCTGCTAATTTACCGTTTGTCGATATTGTTTTATGATTTTTTGTGAGATGACGTAAACCAAGTCTACACTAAACTTAAATTTTAAAATTTTAAAAAGCGTATAAAAATTTTGAACGAAGCAGGATTTGAACCCGCGCCTCTGGAATACCGTTCCAGCGCTCTGACCAACTAAGCCATTCGTTCTCACCGAGCTCCGTCGAAATTCTTATACGCTTGTTACAACTTATTTATGTTGTTAGCATCTCTGTAGGGAGATTTTTACAAATTTCCGCTACCCAAAGACAACTCGTAAGAATTATCGTTTGGCAAGAGAGAATACTATATATTTTAATATTTTTACGTTTTGTTTTCCAAAATTTTTATACGCTTTTTAAAATTTTAAAATTTAAGTTTAGTATTTTCTGTCCTAAGTGTGGAATAACACTTTAAAACATAGTAAAAATACAAGTCTACACTATATCTTAGAAATGGTTGTCTAATATAAATACCTAATAAACTATAAATGATTGTGCTTAATCAGACACGTAACCAGCATTACTGATATTATGATAAGGATTTTATTTAATTATATCTATACTTGTTTTAAATCTGTAACTGATCACTGTTTGTACATAGAAGATATATTAAACAAAAATCTTATAAGGGGACGTTTATTAAAGTAATAGTCAGTTCACTTAGATTCACCCTATATACCTAGCGGGGTAGGCAGAGAGAACGCTACAGTCTCGGCATATCTCTTTCATTCGTCTACTGTCATCAACTTCTTCATAAACTTCTTCATATATGCCCTCCGGGGGGTCCTCATGCTTTTTACGTAATCCTCCTTGTAGATACCGTGTTTTCGAAGTGTGTCCATTCTAAAATCTCAGTATTATCTGTTACCGCCAGCAATACGCTTTTCCAAATCCATTTCGTATATCTTCCGTCTCTGCTAAACATACTTCTCAGATATGGTACCTCATTCACTTGGCAGTCAGAGGGAACCTAGTCTTAAAGCTTCCGCTTTCCACGCACTGCCTTGTTTTGGAAATAAGAGGAAATGTAAAGTGTAGGTGATCGCTTATTTAAAAAAGCGCAAATGTCACAGATATACGCACTTAGGGAAGTCGATTAGCGATTAACAAACATTAAATCGACTGATACTGAATCCTTCCTACTTCTACCCGACGAATTAAATATTTAATATATTAATTTCTTCGCCTAAAACGGTAGGTCGTGGCGTTGAGTTCCGCTGCTGAACATGCAATGCCTTAAATACAGCGGGAAATGGGACGCTAAAGTGAGTTAGTGGCAACGGAGTGCCATAACACTAGGTTCCCAAGTTCCCTCTGTCTACCCAGCCAAGTGTGGGATAAAACATGACACTGAACCTTCGCTGAAAAATCCATACATAAATTACAAATATAAATTTACCAATCAAATACCACCTCAACGCTAATTAACGTCGTATTTCTCACTCAAGTCACGTGTAAAGTTAAAAAAATACGCTTCCACGATATTTTAAGAACAAACAATGACTTGCTTTTTATGTTTACTTCAGAGATGATTGCTATAAAATGGTTTTAACATTTTTGTGCTATTTGAATATCTGTGATTATTTTAATCTATATAACATTGGCTTTGGGTGTAAACCTATCCACAGCCTGTTAAGCAAACTATTAGAAGATACAACTTTGTTAAAAGCTATGATTATTATCAATTATCAGAAGGTGTTTACAGTTTAGAAAATTGATTTGTATTCACTATACTAATCTATGAAATATAATGAAAGTTAGATTTGTTTGTGTAAATAAACTCTGAATGGTAAAAGGTACACATAAAATAAAAAAAGTTGATATGTGTCATGTACCTTTCTCATTTACCTAGAGGAAACTTGCGATTCGTATGGAAACACGAAAATATTATATTTCGAAAGTCCGACTAGAACTACATGTGTATAATTTTTACATGTTGATAATGGAAAAGTCGCCAAACAAGCGTACGGTTCACCTGAAGGTAAGTGATCACCGTCGCCCATGACCCTGTGTAACTCCAGAGGAGCTACAGGAGCGTTGCCTTTAAGGTGGAAGGGCACCGGGGCCCGGCATTACCCGAAAATGGCCATTGGCCGAAGCCACTACTTAACGCCGTTTTTAAATGCCGAGTGTGGTAATATTCCGATCGAATCTGCCCATACGTGTTGTCATTGCTGACAACGTGACTCTCCCATACATACTTTAGTCATATACCTCTTACGACACCAAATTGTTGTGTATTTTTATAACTTCACATTATCCTGGACATGAGATACTAGACTAGGGAACTTAGGAACCTATTGTTAAGACACTCTGTTGCCCACTTTCCGTCAAAGTAAAGTGCGACATTACGTTTTGAGTGGGCGTGTAATATAATTATCAAAATGACCATATGAGTATCTGTTACATAATTTACATTTCCTGATTAAAACTTGGAACAATTCACATGTTGCTTATATTGACGTCATTATAATGTCTAATTTAATATGAAGGCCACAAAATTAAATTCTATATACAAGAATGTACAGTTCTGTATTATAATTCTAATTTATTTTTTTTTCAGCCTCATGCTGTCCCATTCCACACTTTTTACTGAATTTGAGTTATGGCAGTAGAAATCCAAATTTCCTTCGTCCCACTTGTGGAGGTAGAATAGGTTTCCAAAATATAATATGTGTACATGGTTTTAACATTTTTCATAAACACATAATTCCACATATAATAAACCATTTAAATAAAAAGAACATTATAAAATACAAATAAAAATAACATATCATATCAGCACTTAAGAATAGTATTTAGATATAAGCATCTTATCTTTCCAGCCACAATTCTTATCAATAATCAATAATAGTAAAAGATAAATACAAATACAAGGATTGCCAAAGGAAGGAAGTGAAATTGCATTAGCAACAGTATTTATAAGATTAATGAAATGAATCCACACTTGTTTTGTATGAATTTATGTTACAACACATAACAGTATAATATGTTGTTACTTGATGAGTTTGATCTTTATTTAAATTAATTATTTTCATTTCGCTGTAAGATAGAGTGCCTTAAAATGTTATTATATATTTTTTTATTTCCTGCACGCTGCCTGCGGGTAACCTAGAGTTAAGATACTCGATTTTGTTCCTCACTTTCTGTTGAATCTGAGGCATTATGTGTTGTATGGCAGAACTTAATGCCACACTTTGCCTTGTTACCAGGGTGGAAAAATTAAATATTTAATTTTAATATATATAATTTAATACAAAATGATATAACAAAAAAAAATACCTGTAAAACCCCCACAATCTTCATACACTTTATAGGAAGCATAACCCATTCCTGTGTAAAGGGCAGTCCAAGCAGGTCCAAATACCCAGTTTGGTGGATTCCAGCTTGGTTTCTTAATTGTTTGATACCAAGCTGTTCCATTAGCTGATTTCACTTGTCCAGACATTGTTAGGGCTCCGGCCCAACCACCAGCATTTGGTAATACCATCGCTCCGATCATGTTCCAGTTCACCATTTTGATAATCTGATTGCAATTTTAAAGATATATTAGAAATTATTTAAGAAAATACAAAACATATGTGTAATATTACGTAAAGTAAACAATTCCAATGAAATTGATACAGTATTTACACTGAATTTAAATATAAATTTACTATACTAAATTACAGTGTATAAAATTACTTTTAGCTAGGTTAATTTTTATAATAAAATTCTGTTTACAATATTCGTAAAACACAAACACTTCCACATTTTTGATATAAACTAAAATTTGATATTCATATCTAAAACTACACTATTCTCTGTAATAAAGAAATATCATTCAAGTAATACCTGGCTATTCCTACAAATTAAATAAAATCGTCCGAGTGTTAGGGAAGCAACCGGTAAATAAAAAGACTAATTGATATGATATAATGATAGTCACTTTTGTAAATAAAAGTAGGTCTAACTTTTGAAGTTATCGCCTTATCGGCCCAAATGTCAAATCATAAAATACTTGCCACTACAAAAAATAATATATTAAATTCGCAGATTGCAAATAGGTAAAAAAGAACAATTTTATAAAGATTGTGTTATAAAATGACAATAATATAGAAAAATATTTTAAAGAATAAAACAAAAAAAGATATTTATTTACTTTAATGTGACATACAACATAAATTTATAATTTAATTAATTCTGCTGGAAACGAAACGCAAAGTCACGGTTTTACACATATAATACGACAAATTCAAATGTTTACCACATATATTCTTTAACTAAGCATTTGCTTTCTCTTAAATTTAGTAGCATAAAAATCACACCGGTGATTTCTCATAGACTTTTCCAATTTTCTTATAACATTTTACAACCTACAGCCTATTATTTGATTCGTGGGAAGTTTTCTAAAAAGAAATCATGTAAGTTTGTTTAATGAATTTGCTTTATTAATACTTTAGAAGTACACGAACAATACAGGTTCTTTTAAAGTAAACAATTTACTCATATATATTAATAATTATGATTCAAGTTACAAAGTGTTAAACTTAGTTACTGACTTAAGCTTTATTTAACTATTACATCATTGTTACCGAGCGATTTAGGAGGATATTTTAGGTAATAATACATTTTATATCTGTTGTTTTCAGTTCGTTATAATTAACATTAATTTAAATTAATTATCAATTGACTTTTGGACGATAAGATTAATATAGCGTATAAGAAATTAGTGAATAACTTGTGTTTGGACTGAGTAGTTATTTATTGTTTTAAAATTGAATAAAAATGGATAGTTTGAAAGAATATTTCGAATTTAACAGGTAATATTGCATTTTGTTATAAGTTGCATTATTTAAAACAATTTATAACTAAATTTATTACTTTTGTTTTTTTATATAACATGGGTTATTTAGCTGTATATCACTTTCTTGATTTAAAATATTAAAAAGTAATAATAATTAAAAAACAAACCAAGAAAATTATAAGTATTTTAAATTATAATTAATATTAAATAATATAAGTTTATTACTGAAAATAAACATTTATTTTATTTAAAATAAAATAATTACATATTTTTTTTATTTAGACATGTTATTTGACATGGATTTGATAAGAATGATGAATGATATTATATTATGTAATGTCATGGCCAAAATTATAATAAAATGGCTAGAGAATAAGAAAGTTCTGGATTAACGATATGAATACTTATAGATTTTTTATCTGGAATATTATATTTTAAAGACTTTTTTAGCTTTCCTTTAGTCAATTAGTATGGTAAACAGAGAGAATTTAATATTGAACCTTTCCATTTACATATTCTTGGTTAAATTTCATTGTATATTGTGTATTGCATTGAGGAACTTAACAACGTGTTTGTCTATGAGAACTAAAAAACTGTAATCATTAATTAGCTTTACGCTGTATCCTGCACGAGGCAGGGTAGGCAGAGGGAAACCTGAAACCTAGTGTTAAGACTCTCCGTTCTACTTTCGTTCCCTACTTTCCGCCAAATTTGGAGCATTGCGCGTTGAGTGGCGGAACTCAACGCCGCAATCATCCCACAGCAACTACTGCTTTATCTATAAGTATTTAACTTAGAGGTTGTTTTTCATGAGTACCATATTTTATATCACAATACTTATCTATTACAAATATTGCAATATCCATTTCTCGTATTGTCTGATTACATTTGCAGTAAATGATAAATGCACTTCCAGATATCAAAAAAAAACCTTTTTTTTAAGATAACAAGACATAAAACATGTTACTATTTTAATTTTAAAGGCAAATTAAAAGAAATATGTATTGTTTTTGTGAGAACTATTAGTGTTTCTTAATTTTGGTATATATACACTATAAATAAATCCCTATCTGAACACTGTCTGTACTTACAAAATATATTTTTGTATGCGCTAATCTTAAAAGGCTAATCAGATTTAAATGCAGTTTCCACTATTCTACTATCGTAACCTACCCTTATTATTTAATGCTTATTTTGTTTAAAACAGTTAATAAATTAAAAAGGTATATCAATTTAAAATATTTAATTTTATAAAATTACTACAAAATATTTGTTCTTTTTGCTAAAGTTTTACTTTTCAATGTAATTATATTGTCTAATGATATTAGAACTAATCAAGCAGGCAAAGCCGCGGGTGGGTCTCTAGTGGTTGAATAAAATAACAAAATAAAACAATGGATATCTATGTGTATATGAAAGTGAGAGGTCTCTCACTCATCTTGAAGTTTTGTGTAAGGGTTGTCTTTTACAACATACTAAGTTGGCGTTTTGAAATATATAATCCTTGAGTGATTATTTTTGGGGTTATTATTGTATGTAACTTTTTAACAACAAATGCAGCATTTTAAATTTTCCTTAAGAATGTGTATGTTGAAGAGGATTTTAGCGAAATTCTACCCCTTAGGGTGTGTACAATAAACCCCAAGTTTATTGTGTGTATGAAACCTTGTGACTACAAGTGCTAAAAGTCTGTAATTTTGAATAGAAGTCTTTTTTTTAAAGATTTTCTTTGAATTTTACATCAAACCATGTACATTCAATTTAACAAACTCTTCTCCTTTATAGTATTAGTGTAAATTTATAATATTATCACTTTATTATAAACACAAAAAATTGTACTTAAATGCTGTCTGTACATAGAAGATATGTGAAATTTAGTATTACTGGGTGTTATTTATAAATGTGGTAGAACTTGAAGCAAAAGAAATATTTTTTTTTTTTTTTTTTTTGGTGTGTTTCAATGTAGATTTTACTACTGTACTAGCTATTGCATGCGGCTGCACTTGCATACATGAATGAAAATATATAATTACATGTAGTCCAACTTGATAAATGTGAATGATCTTTTAAAGGTGAACACTTCTGTTCTACATGATTCATTGGAAGTTTTTGAGTTTGCTGGTTTTTATTTTACCGTTTTAAAGTTTTACAGCTCTTATAGGTCTTATTGTAATACAGCAGATTGCATTCTTCAAAAAATGAACATTCAAATATAATTCAAAACAAACAAGCAAACTGTTCAGATCTTAGAATAATTCCTTTACATTGAGTGATTGTAAACATAATCCTCGCTTGAATTACACTATTTAATTCTATAATCTCATTTATTGTTCACTTTATCACTTTAAGACGATATACATGCATTGTTAAGCACATTTAAAATATTGTCTATGTCTAAAAGGAAAATTTCAGCAAAATATAAAAATTTTGTAGGAATTTTGGTCTAATTGAGTATTTTAAGTTGATGTGACGTTTTTGTTTATTTAAATAAAACAGACACTAAATGTTAAGGGAAAGTTGCCAAATGGTTAACTATCTTTAAAATTTAGAGCGCTTACAAATGCACAGACAAGCCGACAAAAAAACACTATTTTGTATATACTACGTACAGACAGTTACAAATTTATTATATGTATAGATATATATACATATAAAAATATATATATATATATATATATATATATATATATATATATACATATAAAAATAACAAAAACGTAATTTATTACAGCACAAACATAACAATGGCAAATTGGGCAGCGATAGGTTCAATGATCCTCCCCAACGCAGGTGGTTGGGCCAACGGCATATACTTCGCAGGTCAAATCCGTAAAGACAATGAAAAGGCCTGGTACGATACACTAAAGAAGCCAAGCTGGAACCCCCCGAAATGGGTTTTTGGACCAGCTTGGACCGTCTTGTACAGCGGCATGGGGCTAGCTTCTTATTTGGTGTATGAGGAGTGTGGTGGATTCACTGGTAAGTTGTCTTTGTTGAGAGTTGGGATCGATTCTCGTTTGAGAGATTTGTATGTTGTAGTTTATTTATACTACTCTCTCTCTTTCTCTCCCTCTCTACTCAGCTTCACGCTGTATCCCGCACTTGGCAGGGTAGGCAGAGGGAACTTGCGAACGTAGTGTTAAGACACTGTTCCATTTCCGTTCTCCACTTTCCGCCGAATTTGAGGCTTGTTGAGACGTAATTCAACGCCGCGCTTTGCCTTATGACCAGAGCGAAGAAATGAAAAATATTAAATATTCAATTTGAAAATATTAAATAATTAATTTCCTCGAGAGGGGATCGAACTCACAACCTGTCTTATTTTTAGTCATCTGCTTGTGCCTCTGCGCCACTACAGGCCTGGAAAAGGAAAATCAATATTTAAATATTATTCTTAAATAAATATTTAAATATTGATATTTAAATATTGCATTGTTTAATTATTTTAATTTCATTACATATAATATTTCAGAAGAGGCAGTTCTACCTCTCTCATTGTACGGCGGGCAGCTGTTACTCAACTGGGCATGGACACCGATATTCTTTGGGCTTAAGGACTTTAAATTGGTATGACTTTTGTATATTTGTATAATATGAAAATTATCTATACTTGTAATAAATCTGTAACCGATGTCTGTACATGGAAGATATATTTAATTAAAACTTATATTGGATTATTATTAATGTAGTACGGTCTAATATAGTGATTTTTTGAATTTTCGTCTGTTTATTCTGTTGTTTGTGTGTTGGTACGCGCTAATCTCGGAAACGGCTCACCAGATCCAAATTCAGTTTTCATTATTATACTATGGCAACTTTCTTTCCAAGTTTAATGTTTGTTTTATTGAAATAAAAAATAAGATATCAATTTAAAATATTCAGTTCGGCAAAATTGATACAAATTTTTATTCATGTGGCTGAAATTTTACTTTAAAATGTATAGATATTGTCCTAAAACCAATTATTAGAACAATAAGTAATTGAAAATAGTAAATAAAATAGTGTCATTCAAGCAATTAACTAATAACATACTCAAGATTTTCAGCTTCACGCTATATACTCGTTCACGCTGTATCCCGCACATGGCAGGGTGGGCAAAGGGAACTTGGGAACCTAGTGATAATACACTCCGCTCCACTTTTGTTGCCCACTTTCCGCCGTATAAGAGGCATTGCGTGTTGAGTAGGAGAATTTTTTATGGCGAGTGGGGATCGAACCCACAACCTGTCATTTACAGTCACACGATTGTACCACCTCGCCACTACATATATATAACCAAAATATATGTCGTGGCGCAGCGGCACAAGCGTGTGACTGTAACCGACAGGTCCTGGGTTCGATCCCCGGTCGGGGAAATGAAATATTTAATATTTTCAATTTGAATATTTAATGTTTCATCTTCGCTCTGGTAATACGCGGCAAAGCGCGGCGTTGAGTTCCGCCACTCAACACGCAATACCTCAAATTCGGCGGAAAGTGGGAAACGGAAGTGGAACTGAGTGTCTTAACACTAGGTTCCCGGGTCTACCCTGCCTCGTGCGGGATACAGTATGAAGCTGAAAAAAAAAATATTTTTTTAAATGTATTTTCTTTAAAAAACACAGGCTTTCATAGAAATATCAGTGTTGAGCGGTGCAGCGGTCGCGACGACCGCGAGCTTCTCGCAGGTCAGCAAGCCGGCGGCCGCGCTCATGCTGCCGTACCTGGCGTGGCTCGCCTACGCCAGCTCGCTGGCCTACTACATATGGAAGAACAACCCCAAGGAGGACAAGAAGGAGTAGAGCTGTGAGAAATGTTGCTTTTTTTATTTTTTGTGGTGTGTCATTTATATGTGAGGCCCGTCGTGGCGCAGTCGCACAAGCGTGTGACTGTAACCGACGGGTTGTGGGTTAGATCTGCACTCGAGGAAATGAAATATTTAATATTTTCAATTTAAATATATAATGTTTTCATTTCTTCGCTCTGGTACAAGGCAAAGTTGAGTTCCGCCACTCAAAACGCAATGTCGCAGAATTCGGAATTGTGGATAGTGAGGAACGGAAGTGGAACGCAGAGTCGTAACACTAGGTTCCCAAGTTCCCTCTGCCTACCCTGCCATGTGCGGGATATAGCGTGCAGATGACTATAAGTAAGTATAATTTAAATGTGTTATTTTTTATTTCCTCGGTTCAATGGGAGCAGAGCATCCGTGAAACTGTGTGAAACTGAAAAAAACTTAAGTATTTTTTTTTTCAGATGTAGAAAAGGAAGCGCACAATGCAATACTATCTATTAATTGCTTAATCACGCTAAGTTATATAAAATAAGTATTAAGAATACTATGAGACTTGATTTTTTTGCTATTGAACAAAGTTTGAAGGTATTATTGTAAAGTCTTGGGTTCCAATCCTACAGTTAAATACATATGTAGCAGATATATATATATATATATATATATATATATATATATATATATATATATATATATATATATTTAAATTAAAATCAATATGACTGATATGTGACTTAAAAATCAAATTAATCATCATATTTACATACAAATTTTGAATTAATATTAACGGATTTGTATCTGCTACCCTCTGGTCATTCCTCGACTGCATTTCAAGTATTTTTCTGTATTATTGTTAGTTTCTACATATATATATATATGTATATGCTTTGATATAGTTTTTGTCTTTTCGAATATACTTTATGTTAGATATTAAATGTTTGAATAATATGTATTGTTTTATTTAGAAAATAAATATATTGTGACTGTAACCGACAGGTTGTGGGTTCGATCCCCACTCGAGAAAAAGAAATATTTAAAATTTCAGTATTTAATGTTTTCATTTCTTCGCTCTGGCACAAAGCAAAGCGTGGCGTTGAATTCCGAACTCAACACGCAATGCCTCAAATCCGGCGGAAAGTGGGGAACGGAAGTGGAACGGAGTATCTTAACACTAGGTTCCCAAGTTCCCTCTGCCTACCCTGCCATACGCGGGAAACAGCGTGATGCTGAGTAGAGTACATATAATAAGTACATACCTATGTACTTATAGTGGCCATTTTTTATAGCAATGCTCTATGGAAAACTAAGTGTCTTAACACTAGGTCTCCTCTTCGTTCTCTGTTGTATGTGGATTCTAACCTGAAGCTAGTTCCAAACTTGCAGTCCAGAATTGTGAAAAACCTCCAAGATAGACGTACGATGATACTACTTCGCAGCCCGCAATTTGAGTTATTTTTGTCGAGTTATTATTTGCTTGATCGATGATCATCATTTTGGTCTTAGTATGATTTATCTTCAGGCCACAAACAAGGCTAATATATGCATTTGTTCCATATGGCCATCGTGGTGGTGGTGTCGTCCGCGTAGCTAAGATTTGAGATTTTTTGGCCATCTATACTCACACCGTCTATCCAATCTTCCAGGGTCTTTCCCATAATGAGCTCAGCCGTGTGATCCCGACTTAGAATAGGAACACCCTGGTACTGATGGTGTCGTGAGAGGCGATTAAAGTGCGTGTGGTAGAGTGACGTTGCCAGTAATGGCAACACGCATGGGTAGACTCGACCGGATTGTTACCACCCCCGGCATTTAAGACCGGCGTTAAGTAGTGGCTTTGGCCACTACGTTTCGCATTAGGTAATGCCGGGCCCCGGTGCCCATCCACATTAAAAGACGGCAACGCTCCTGTAGCTCCTCTGGAGTCACACGGAGCCGTGGGCGACGGTGATCACTTACCATCAGGTGACCCGTACGCTCGTTTGCCGTCTCTTCCATAAAAAAAAAAATGTTAAAAAGAAGCGAAGATATTATACACCCCTGACAGATTCCTGCATTAGAATGGAAATCACCAGACAAAACGTTATCTAATTTAACTGACGCAGTACCATCTTCATTGAGATTTTGCAGCATAAGCACAAAATGTAATAAGGCAAAGCGCGGCGTTGAGTTCCGCAACTTAACACGCAATGCCTCAAATTCGGCGGAAAGTGGGAAACGAAAGTGGTACGGAGTGTAACACTAGGTTCCCGCGTTCCCTCTGCTTACCCTGCCTCGTGCGGGATACAGCGTGAAGCTAAGAAAGAAAGCACAAAATGTTTTGGAATACCTATTTTTAGAAATGGAATATAATACAAGCAGGAGCAACCGGAAGTATAGATTTTTTTGTTGTTTCTTTTTTTTAATGTTGATTAACACTAAGAAAATAAAATACTTGTTTAGAAGACGTGCTAGGGTCGGTCTAATACTTTGTATGGGCGAGTGCTCCTTACGCGGATTCCTAGAAGCGTGGGTTCAAATCCTACTATTGCAAATTTTTTAATAGGCAGAGTAAACTTAGTTAACTAGTTTTAAGACACTGTTCCGTCCTTACGTTACGAATTTCCGCTGAAATTTTGCCGGATTTCTTTGGCTTTGCGCGTTGTTATCAGAGAGAATAAATGAAAATATATATTTTTTTTCTTGTGTACTTCTATATGTTGTGATGATAAGTAATATCCCACTTGTATGATGTTCTGTACAAGAACTGGCAATTTTAATAATATGGTTCTTAGACAATGTATTTGGTTCTAAGGTAACAGCTGAATATTTTTAAAGTGGCTACCTTGCACCGAAGACGGAAATTGTGTTGTATAGAGTTTTTCATTTTGATACTTGTATTTCAGCGACCTCACTTTGCAGTAGTGTAATTTTATGTATAGCCCTATCGACGTTGGCTTGATTCGCTTACTGATTTTTAATAAAACTAAATCTTTGATCAAATAGTGGCACAACACAGTTAATATGTAATATCGGTTAAGAGATAACAAAATGAAATATTTTTTACCAAAAAAAAAACCCATTTTTGTTATTAGAATACTGTTTATCGACTAAACGTTAAGCTAGTTCGAGATATAGTGTGTTTGTATTCTGTGATCGACGTTTTTTTGACGCCCCGATTACAATTATATTGGTATATAAGTGGGAATTGGACCCACAACCTATAGCGTTTACAGTCACACGCTTGTGACTCTCCACGGATCCCCCATCATTACATTTCCACGCTCTGGTAACAAAACAAAGTTCGGCGTTGAGTTCCGCCACTCGTCATGCAACGTCTCACCTGGAGAATGAGGATTTATATATTTATTAATTTATTTAAGGTACGTACTCAGTTTCTTTGTTAGGTTTTTTTAAAATTACGAAGGTCTTGCTGGACTTGTTGTATTTCAAATAACGAAGACCTTCTTCTTGGGTTTGAAGAAACGTGACATGTGACAAATGACAAAATATAATATACAGCAGAACACCTTCCTTGAACATTTCAACAGGGTTTGCTTTATTCGAATTGGTTATAAATAAAAAAGTGACATCAATTTAAAATATTACTTATAATTTAGCTATTATAACAAAATCATCGATCTAAGAAACCGAAAGATAATTGAAGAAGTTCGGCGTTGAGTTCCGCGACTTCATAGAAAGAAATGTCTACCGAAAACTAGTTTCCCTCCGCCTACTCTTCGATGCGGGATACAGAGTGAAGCTAAAAAAAGTGATAAAGAAATATTAAAACATTTGTGAACAGCCTGCTCTAGTATAGAGTATTTGCATACCAGTCGCTAGCGCCACTCAAAACTAAAATGGGTCAGATGTTGAATTCATTACAATTAACATGTCGATTGGCCTCCATTATCAAATTGTCAGATGCATGTGGGAATTTGACCGAATTTCTATTGTAGCTATTTAATAAATGAATATTTTTATTTTATTGTAAGAACATATGTAATTAAATTCACTCTCACTCAGCTTCACGCTGTATCCCGCACGAGGCAGGGTAGGCAGAGGGAACCCGGGAACCTAGTGTAAAGACACTCCGTTCCACTTCTGTTCCCCACTTTCCGCGAGATTTGGGGCATTGCGTGTTGAGTGGCGGAACTCAACGCCGCGCTTTGCCTTATTACCAGAGCGAAGAAATGAAACATTGAATATTTAAATTGAAAATATTAAATATTTCATTTCCTCGACTGGGGATCGAACCCAGAACCTGTCGGTTACAGTCACACTCTTGTGCCGCTGCGCCACGACAGGCCTCATGTAATTAAATGTTTTTATTATGTGGTATTTTTTATGGCAGACTAATGATAAACAGAGATCAGTCTTGTAATTTAAAACCGTGTCTCGCTCGTACCAGTTTAGGCAGAGAGAAATTTGGAATGTATTGTTAAAGGACTGTGCTCTCATTAAGATAAATACGTTCCCAACGCTACATTGATTTTGACGCATAGCGTGGTGAATGACGGTACTTAACGCCGCGCTTTACTTTGTTACCAGAGGGAAACAATTAAAATATTACATACTACTTTTCCTCGAACGGGGAATGAACCCACAACCGTGGTTTCCTAGCTCTACCATGCCACGTCCGGAAAAAAGCGTGAAGCTGAGAATACAATATAATAATAATATTTAAAACGTCAACATTTTACAGATTTAAATGCGATTCCGTTTTCCGTTGATTAGGATTTGAACTAGCACTCTTTGCACAGACATCTCTACTGCGCCATTACGATGTACACCTTTAATAAATTATTACTAAATTATAGTAAACATCTAGTAATTACAATGTTTGGACAAATTAATTGAAATTAAGGCACTAAAATTAATTTTTACGATACTTTCAACGGATACAAATATTTATCTCGTTCTTCTCGAATTTTAATTAAAGTACCGAGTTAATTGCTACCTGTTCTTGTTATTACCTTACAATGAAACACTTTAGTCTTTAACGTCTTTGAGGCAAAAAAAAAAAAATAATTGTATAATATAATATATCATTAATTATGTTTTAAAAAATCGATTATTAAATAATTTAAAAAATCCAGGCTCTGTACTTGTGAAGAAATTAATTATTTAATATTTTCTAATGAAATTTTTATAATAAAAAAAAAAGAAAGCTCTGATAAAGAGGCAACGCGCGGCGTTGAGTTACGCCACTCAACGCACAATGCCTTGAATTCGGCGGAAACGGAGTGTATTGCTCACTAGATATCTGAATATCCTGTATCTACCCTGTCATGTGCGGGATACAGCGTAATGCGGAAAAAATAATATGAAAATATATTATATATTTGTGTGTACTACTTTTTTAATTTTAGGTAAAATAATTTTATTTTAATAATATTATCTTTTCAGATATTCCTACAAAAAAAGCAATAGAAATAAATCTGAATAACATATTATTAGCTTAATACTGTACCACGCATATAAAAGGGCAGGCAGTGGCACGCAACATCGAGACATTGTGTGCTGAGTGGCGGAACTTAACGCCGCATAATACATTATTTGCACTAAACCGAACCAAAAACCAATGGCATTTACAGTTACAGTCTCACTACTATTAACATTACACAATTTTATTCTGTAAAATAAAATGATTAGACCTCTTAAAGAATTTTCCCCATGTAATTCTATAATTTACAACTTGTGATAAGCGCGGGATAATTGGACGCAAAAACCGACGTGATTGGGGTTAGATTTAAGATTTATCGATTAATTTGTTTTTGAAAGCCCTCGGGTGTACGTACGTTACAAATTACTTTTATTATTTCTATTCCTATGCTACTTATATAAATTTCATCTATGTACATTGTAAAGTGGGGAACGGCGTGTCTTAACATTAGGTTCCCAAGTTCCCTCTGCCTACCCTCTGTCATGAATGTGATACAGCGTGCTGCTGAGTACTAACTCAGCTTCACGTTTTTCATTGTAAATGTATTATTATTTATAAGTAATATATTAGCGGCTTAAACGCAAAATATTATAACAAAATTTTACAAAGCATATATCGTATTCTGATTTATAAGCTACATTAATAAAAAAAATAATTTATGTATGTGAAGTAGTTTTTGTGTGAAACGGAAAGTGGGGAACGGAGGTGCAACGGAGTGCCTTAAATCTAGATTCCCATGATCCCTCTGCCTACCCTGCAATGTGAGGGATACCTGCGTGAAGCTAAAAAAAATATACAAAAAAAAACATATGTGAGTGTTTACCCTATTGAAAAAAATTTGAAGATGTGAACATATTTTTTATTAATCAACCTCATTTCGGACTCCGAACTTGGGAACATAATGTTGAGACACTCCGTTCTGTTCCCCACTTTCCGTCGAATTTGAGGTATTGCGTATCAAGTGACGAAACTCAACGCCGCGCTTTGCCTTGCTACCATATTAATAATATAATTTAATATTAGTAGCACCTGTTAATTTATTAGATTAGTTGAATGAAATTACACTTCAATAGTTCTACATTTATATACCTATGCCTAATAGTGATAAAAAAGTCGTTTAGTAGGTATAAACCATAGTCCTAAGTAAAAAAAATATAATATGTATGTATAGAGATAAAAAATATATTTTTATATATACCATTAATATTTGTATATAGAAATATTATTGTAATAAATATATAGGATAATTAGATACAATAATAATATAAAAAAATGGTACGGATCAAGTGTCTGTAGTGAAATTGATAATACGTAAAGAAAATGGTATTAATAATAATTGATAATACATAAAAAAATAAAGTTTTTTAAAATTAATTGATAATAGATAAAAAAAATGGTATTAATAATTATTGATAATACAAAAAGAAATGGTATTAATAATAATTGATAATACATAAATAAAAATGGGGAAAGTACATGTCCTAATGGTAAGGAAATGTCATATCACGTTCTCAGGCACCATCTATCTACTCTGCCGTGTGTGGCTTTGCGCTGTAAAGCTAAAACACATGGCAGGTTAGGTAGAAAGAACTTAGGAACCTAGTGTTAAGACACTCCGTTCACTCTCGTTTCCCACTTTCCGCCGAATCAGAGGCATTGCGTGTTGAGTGCCGGAACTCAACGCCGCCTTTTGCTTTGTACCAGAGCGAAGAAATGAAAACATTAAATATTTAAATTGAAAATAGTAAATATTTCTTCGAGTGTTGATCGAACCCACAAACTGTCGGTAACAGTCACACGCATGTGCCGCTGCGCCACGACAGGCCTCGAAAGTTAGTAGTACCTAAGCTAAAACAAACAAAATATAAATTTCCCCAAGTTAGAATCGAACCCACAAACGACACATTCACTTCCTAACATCTTTAATTTTCTATTTTTAATCAGTAACCAAAAAATCTGTGACCACATGCGTATGTATATATATTGAGTAATTGGTCAGAACCCGACACATTGTAGGCGCGAGGTGACAACGTGATAAATTAAAATGGTCTCATATGTTGCTGAAAGTTTACGTTGTTTTATCTATATTTAATTTGGCAGGATATAAATCTGTATAAGTAGCTCTGTTCTAATGTAGACATTTTTTGTGCCCACTTTAAATTATTATATATTTGTTATTGCTTTTTTATAATATTTTCTGTTTTAGTTTTTTTTGGGGATAGTAGGGCGAGTACTTTAGACCTATTTGGTAAGGAAAATTGCGTGTACTCCAGCGCTGGTAAAACCCAATCTAAGGAAGCTCCTAATAAAATTACATTTATGGCTTAAGAAGCCTATCGTGGCGGAGAGAGAAGAAGAGAAAAGAAAAAGAGAAATGTCGAAGAGAAAAAGAGAAATGTTGGTTCAAATTCTACTCGAGGAAATTGAACATTCAACATCTTCTTCATTCTGGTAAAGAAGCAAAAACTCGGCGTTTAGTTCCGTTACTCACGACCCACATGGAATGTCTTAGTGCTAGGTTTCCAAGTTCCCTCGGCCTACCCTACATAGTACAGGATGCAGAAAATAAGAGAAATACTATTAGGCTTAGATTTTATAAACATAAATTATATTATTTATTAAAAAAATCCAGTTCTTTGTGTATATGACATATTTTTTAACCTAGGAAACCTAGTGTCAAGATTTTTCTGTACCACCGAATTCGAGGCACTGCGTGTTAATTGGTGGAACTCAACGTCGCGCCGGTTACCAGAGCGATGAAATGAAAATCATAAATATTTCATTCGAAAATATTCAATATTTCACTTCTTCGACTGGGGATCGAATCCACAAACTGTGTGTAGGTCACACATACACGAATGTGCCCTTGTGCCACGACATACTTTAATAAAAAAACCTTTTATTATACAAAGTGACTATTAGTCCGATAACTGTACGAATAATTTCTAGTTAGTCGTCCGGGTACTTTTTTTTTTGGTTAGGTTAGGTTAGGAACAGTTTTATATTATTGGGAGAGCTTTATACATTTCTTATTTTAATTTTTTTTGGTTAGGTTAGGAACAGTTTTATATTATTGGGAGAGCTTTATACATTTCTTATTTTTTATTGCCCCCATGATGATATTTTGCCACCGTTGCCTCTTAAGACGTTATAATTTAAAAAAAAGTTCTAATTGTTGAAGATAATGTATCTTAAATGTATCTAGACTAATAATCCAGTTACTGTACAAATAAAAGTTTGTATAGATTCAGCCTTTATTATATTTATCATCATTATAAGTATTACAAGAAAAATAAATTAGAAATATATGAAAAAAAAAAATACAATACTTTTTCAACTGGCAACTTTAATATAAATCTTTTACTGAATCCATTTTAAATATTAAAATCTCTATGACGGAGGCCGAGATTATCATTGTTTTACATTTGACGGGTCAATCCGTGGCTTTACATTAATTTGTGTTTGATTATCTAAACGAAACCTTCAAAGGGGATTAATTAAATGTCAATTTTTGGTCATTTTATGCGTGTCTAATATTTTGGGAGGTACTTAGGCAAAGAAGAATTAATATTAAGTAAGTAAGATTAAAGTAACCTTTTTTTAACTGATTAATGAACGATAGGATAGGGTATATATTATTTTGTATATCTTATTAAAAACACTAAATATTAATTTTATAATTATTAAAAAAAGCTTATTGCCTAAAATATTGTTATGAAATATAATATTTGACATAAATTTTGCAGTTTCTCGTCGTCGGATAGCTTTCTTAGTAGATAAGCTTTCTGTGAGACGAACATTACTATAATTTTTTATTTGTATTTCATGATTTTAAAGAACTTAAAGTCAAAGATAAGTCGAGATGAGAAGAGAACTGCCTTAATTAGAAATGTCTTAAGAAGGAATGCCCCCTGCCAACTTTTTTGGAATACAGCATGAATGATTAATAAATAAAATATAACCAACATAACCTCAAAATAAAAAGAGATATATTCTTTCAATATATTACAACCAATATTTTATTTTACTTGGCATGTAATTTTATATTTCTATTCGTCGTGTCATCTTCTTGTCTACTACGGTAGGGTAGATAAGAAAGTTGGCATCGGTCTCTCTGTTGTACGCATGAATTTTTGAAATTATTACATTACGGTACATATTTCAATAAATATGATGTACGGGACGTTTTGCTATGATTTAAGTGATATAAAACCAATATGTAAAATAACTTGGTATACTCTACTCAGCTTCAAGCTGTATTCCGCACGAGGCAGGGTAGGCAGAGGGAACCCGGGAACCTAGTGTAAAAACACTCCGTTCCACTTCCGCCGAATTTGAGGCATTACGTGTTAAGTGGCGGAACTCAACGCCGAGCTTAGCCTTATTACCAGAGCGAAGTAATGAAACATTAAATATTTAAATTGAAAATATTAAATATTTCATTTCCTCGACTGGGGATCGAACCCAGAACCTGTCGGTTACAGTCACACTCTTGTGCCGCTGCGCCACGACAGGCCTCACTTGGTATAAATACACAATTTTTCTTTAGTTAAATATAAAATAATGTAAAGATTGGTGAACTTTTTGATTTTTTTAGGGAAACGCACTTAAAGTTTGAAAACAGTGCTCCTACATAAATTTGTGTATTTATAAAAAAACATTTATGCCATTGTTGCATTAAATCAGTGGTATGTTTCTTTTCTAGATTTTATCACATTAAATTGTAGTATATTACAAAAAAGAATAAAATATATAAATTACTCTAACCAAGTGTTACGACACTCACTTTTCAATTTCCCACCCAATTATTGAGATATTGCGTGATTAGTGGCGGGTCTAAACGCCGTCATCTCAGCAGCATGTCAGAGAGCAAAAAGAGTTAACATTTAATTTTATACTGTTTCTGAATAATTCTGATATATTCTCTCATATATTGTGTAAAGTATATATATCTAACGAAACCGTGTAAAACTATAGTTATTACATAAACACATTTTTTTAACCCCTTGAACTGACAACCAATACATAATAACAAAAATAACAAACTTTATCAAAAATTTCAGTAAATAAAGCGTGTACTCGCGTTTCATGTATACATTTGTATGTATGAACGTGAAACGGCGCATATCTGGGAACATTAACATAACTCGCAAAATACAACCGAATTGCACTGAGCTTTGTAGTGCTTGTTTTACATTGTAAAGCCTAGGCTATTCTATGGATTGTTTATTTTTTTATTTTATAAGTTTTTTTAAGATCATTTTTGTTTTTCGTGCCAGCGAGAATACGGAGTTGGCTCAGTCTTGAGGACTGTAATGTAGCGTATAAGTGTGGCCATACTTTGCGCTATGGAGACTATGTTGGTAAAAATTACCTTATTTATTCTTTCTTCTTTTTGTTTGTCCCTGGACTTACATTTCCTGGACAACCAAAAAAGTGAGTTTTAGACATCGTTACATGATGATCAGGATAAATAAGATGAGAGCCAATGAAATAACTAGTGAGGATGACTTCCGTCTTCATTACGACCAGTCTATTACATATGTCTTTACAAATTTAAACAGTCGTTAGTTTTCTTTTTCTCCTATCAAATTCAACCCCAAAATAATTCCTTTACAACAATAAAGCAATATAGGGTCCTACATACATATATAAAAATTCAATTTCATATTATAGCGTAGTATAGCATAGCATTCAGTATTTAGAAGCATAATCGAGTTAGATATGTGAACAACGTTGTCACGTCAGCTACGAGTCGCGGCGCTCGTGTCTCATTACGATCATACCTTACATTGTACGAGACTAGGAATTTGTTTTAATTTTGACATTACGCGAATGATTGCTCTTAATACTAGCTTATCTGTGCGCAACTGAAATTAAATACGTTCATGGCGAGTTTTGCTTTATTCAGGTTTCGCATTATGATTTAGCGGCGTTGAGTTCCGCCTTAGTGATGTTATGTCTGTCAGATATTTAAATGACAAGTAGAGTAGGTACAGTAGTTACTATTGTATAATACATGATATCATTTAAAAATAACGTAATTATTGTAAGTGTTCTTAATTAAATTGGTAAAAGCACAGTTGTGCAATATTTTTTTTTAAATATAAAAAAGACTTTGTGTAATAAAATTTGACAAGTGATATGAGACTTGCCACTTCAATAATTTAAAGTAAAAGTTAAAAATATATATTAAGGTAATCTTATTACTTAATTCAAGTATTTCATAATGACAATAGTGCGTGAGATTAAATGCTGTTGGTAGTCACTTAGATTATTATGGTTATAAATGTAATATAAATTATATTTTGAAAAGAGCAACTGTCGAGGTTGTTGCCGGTTCAACTCAGCAGACCCGCCTTCTGAGCCGGTGGTAACTTCCTGTAGGACTGACACTACAGATATTCAAAAGTGCTTGTAATGACCTGATTGAATAAAGAATATATTTGTTTTTCTGGTAATGGTTTTGTGACTAATAAATACTAATAATATCTTTGATTTTCGCAATTGTTACACATTTTAAAATGAAACTATTTTAAACGGATTATCGCGTATTGGTTTTATAAACGGGTAGACTGAGGTGGCATTCGTCTCAAGAAGAATGCCACCTCAGTCTACTGGTGACCACGGACTACTGTAAAGTGTTCGTCGTGTTTCCAAAAATGTTGATAAACCAATATACGCGATTAATCAGTTTAAAATTGTTTCATTTAATGAATACTAAATTTGATAGAGTTGAAAGAACCACCTTGTCTTATCATCATCGATGAGATTAGACAGCTTACAGGCTCAACACTCGGTTGTCTCTGTCCGTATGCGTAGAACAATGGATTTAATAAGTTTGTTTAATAAATATATTAAAATATCAGTAGTATATAAGTTCCATAAGCTGAAATGATAATTTCTTACAATAATCTTTGGGTACTGGAGTCTTATAGCATGAGAAAGATATGTATTATTTATGTTATGGGATTAAATATTGAATACTTTTATTACTTCTTGTAACAAGGCAAAGCGCTGTGTTGAGTTCCGCTACTCTAGTGAGTGCCACCAATATACGGCGGGAATTAGGAAATGGAGGTGTTTAATGGGAAAGGAGTATTGAAAGACTGGGTTACCAGCTTCTCTCTGCCTACTCTGCCATTTGCGGGAATAGTGTGATGCGAAAAAAAGGTAAATAATTTGACAGCGTCTGACTGTGAACGTAACAGTTATAGGGGCAATCTCTAACTTAGGGGAAAGAATATATTTCATTTATTTTCATTTCCCACTCTTGTAGATGTTGTGCGGCGTTGAGTTCCGTCATTTAACGCTACAATCTATCAGCTTAATGTATCAAAATTCAGAGGAAAGTGGGAAGAGGATCTAACGCTGGGGCCTCGCTACTTGTCTTGCTGTTCTGGCAAAAATGTTACGATACATTTAATAACTTAATCGCGAACAATTTCCTAATAGAGAAGCGAAGGAAATATTAAACTGTAATATGGTTGAAGCAAGCCACATACAAATAATTACTTCTATCATTGTTTAATTGTTCACACTAAATATAAATTTAAGGCCTGACGTAGCGCAGGGGCGCAAATATGCGGCTGTAAACACAATAGGTTGCAGATTTGATTACTTCTCAAGGAAATGAAATAGTATTTTGATTTCGGTCCTGAGGGGAAAGGCGGCGTTTAGTTGCGAAAAGTAGAGAACGGAACGGAGTGCCTTAATACAAGGTTCCCTCTG
The DNA here is from genome assembly GCA_019049475.1 of Eueides isabella. Taxonomy (NCBI): domain Eukaryota; kingdom Metazoa; phylum Arthropoda; class Insecta; order Lepidoptera; family Nymphalidae; genus Eueides; species Eueides isabella. The sequence goes on along the minus strand of CM032405.1, from coordinate 9,979,893 downwards.
CCAACCCTGCCAAGTGCAGGATATAGCGTGAAGTTGAAAAAAAGGAATTCGTATGGAGTTGGACTCACACTTGATCAATACAAATAAAAGCTTTTATAATTTCATTTCTCATATCTATACATACTTAACTTCTTTGGAATTTAATTTGCTCGGCTTCACGCTGTATCCCGCACATGGCAGGGTAGGCAGAGGGATTCTTGGTACCTAGTATTAAGACACTCCGTTCCCCACTTTCTGTCGAAATTGAATCATTGTGTATTGGGTGGCAAAATTCAACGCCGCTTTTTTACTAGAGCGAAGAAATGAAACATTAAATATTTAATTTGTAAAATATTAAACATTAATTTTCCTCTAGTGGAGATCGAATCCACAACCTGTCCCGTTTACAGTCACACACGTATACCCGCGAATTTTATTTGTATTATATATTCTCACTTCATGTCAAGGCCTGTCGTGGCGCAGCGGCACAAGCGTGTGACTGTAACCGACAGGTTCTGGGTTCGATCCCCAGTCGAGGAAATGAAATATTTTATATTTTCAATTTAAATATTTAATGTTTCATTTCTTCGCTCTGTTAATAAGGCAAAGCGCGGCGTTGAGTTCCGCCACTCAACACTCGTGCGGGATACAGCGTGAAGCTAAGAAAGAAATAAGAAAGAAAAAGAAATGTCAAATTTAAGTTTAGCAGGTCAATGGCACTTTTATAGGCTTAATGACGAGGTGACTTTTATATAAAATGTAACAAAAACCAAGCATACACACTCGTATCCGTTAATTGCGTTGACTTAGAAGCTGGTTTTTTCTGTCTTTCAAGGGAAATTATATTGACCAACAGACAAAATAACTGTAACATATACCTACTTATCTTCACGCTGTAAAATACCGGTACCTAATGTAAAGAGGGTACCGGTTTTTCATTTTGAAGTATGAATTCCTAAAAACGGAACCCTTATAGGCGCAATATGTTAACCGTTAGTCTGTCTGTCATAATTTTTAGATATATAACACGGATGTAACAGCATACGGATACGGAACGGTAACCGGTATGGTATAAAAAACGGAATATAGTAAAAAAACGGGATTTTCCATTTTCCGTTCTAAGCTTTTACTAAAATTAAAATTATATATACATATAACGGTTATAATAATAGATATTGTGTAAAGTAATAAATTAACACAAACATACATCCATTAAGGACGGAGATGAGATGAATTTATCTCAAAATCATCACCATATGTACCAAGCAGGCGTCAAGACGACGGACGACAGCGTCTCCGTAATAAATCATACTAAAATAATTATATTGCAAGCACAGTGTTTGTACACCGGTAACATACCGGTAGTTAAATATTGTGTAAATATATACATATATACGTATGTTTTAAAACACCCCGTTCCATTTCCGTTCCCCACTTTCCGCCGAATTTGAGGCATCGCGTGTTGAATGGCGGAACTCAACGCCGCGTTTTGAAAGATCGTAAGTAATATAGATTAGGAAATAAAATAGTCTTATTCAACCAGGCGAAGTTGCGAGCGTGTTGCCAATATAGAAAAAAAAATCTGCAATCGATGCTAAGTTTGCCAGTAAAAATAATAAAGTTACTATACAAATATTATAGGATCACTCTGTTGAGGTCTATCGTGGCGCAGTGGTACAAGTGTGCAACTTAAAAAGTAATATGTTGTGAGTTTGATCTACAGTGAAAAAACTACAGACAACTTAACGGCATACTTTGCATCTTTACCCAAGCGAAGATAAATATATATATATATATATATATATATATATATATATATATATATATATATATATATATATATATATATATATATATATACATATATATATATATATATATATATATATATATATATATATATATATATATATATATATATATATATATATATATATATATATATATATATATATATATATATATATATATATATATATATATATATATATATATATATATATATATATATATATTGTTTCAACCGGGAAACGAACCCTCTCCCTGTTACGATAACAGCCGCGCTTATTAGTCGCACGTTTGTACCCTGTACATAATATTTTCATATTTCGTGTAAGTATAATACAAATTGATGGCAACGTAGAACAGTTTGAAAGTGTAGAACTGCACGTGAAGATTGTAACTACGTGACAGTCCCCGCTTGGGGAAGTGTATACTTTATAGAATATACAGATATTAAAGGAGATTTCATTTTAAAGAGGTCTGATTTAAAAAAAGACCTGTCGTGGCGCAACGGCACAAGCGTGTGACTGTAACCGACAGGTTGTGGGTTCGATATTTTCAATTTAAATATTTAATGTTTTCATTTCTTCGCTCTGGTACAAGCCAAATCGCAGCATTAAGTTCTGCCACTCAACAAGCAATAAATCAAATCACTCTCACTCACTCAGCTTCAAATTGTATCCCGCACATGGTAGGGTAGGCCAGGAAACTTGGGAACCCAGTGTCAAGACATTCCGTTCAGTATTTCACTTTCCACCGAATTTGACGCAATGCATGTGCAGTGGCGAAACTCAACGCCGCGCTTGTTCTTGTTTTTAAAGTGAAGAATGAAAATACATAAAAAAAATATTTGAAGATTAAATATATCTAAATAAATATAAATATTTCTTCGAGTGAGGATCGATCCCACAACCTGTCATATTTACATTCAACCACATTTTCCCCTTCGCCACGACAGGCTTCAACATGTACATACATACATAAATTTCTACATACATAGTGGATACTAATGAAGCGTATTTGTAAAAATGCAGAATACTTTTGATATGTGACCCAAAAATGTCATAGAATACAGATTTCAGTTCGTGATTGCGGTCGCGGCGCCATCGCCATGTTTACTTCAAATGCTTTTTCAAAATTCACACTAAAATCTATGTTATGTTTGTCATACTGAAACTAATTGTTTGTTATATATATATATATATATATATATATATATATATATATATATATATATTATATATATATATATATATATATATATATATATATATATATATATATATATATATATATTATATATATATATATATATATATATATATATATATATATATATATATATATATATATATATATATATATATATATATATATATATATATGTATATATATAAATTCTCTCTCAGCTTGACGCATATAGCAGGGTAGGCAGAGGGATCTTCGGAACAGAGTGTCTTAACACTCAGTTCCGTTCCCCACTTCTATTAAATTCAAAAAATTTATTTGTTTAAACAAATCCAATATTATATTCGTTAGTTACTTCCCTCCGCCTACCCTGTCATGTACAAGCAATGAATGTGTTATAAGAAAGAAGATATAACGGAAATATATATCAATAAATGATTTTTAAAGAAATAATAAAATTTAATGTTATTTGAAGCCTGACGTGCCGCAGCGGCACAAGCGTGTGACTGTAACCGATCGTTTGTGGGTTCGATCACCACTCGAAGGAAATGAAATATTTAATATTCTCAAACTAAATATTTAATAATTTTACTTTTTCCTTCTACGCCGAGTTCAGCCACTCAACACGCAATGCCTCAAATTCGGTGGAAAGTGGGGAACGGAAGTGGAACGGAGTGTCTTAACACTAGGTTTCCGGGTTCCCTCTGTGGGATCAGCGTGAAGCTGAGTGAAAGTAACATATTTAATGTTTTCATTTCTTCGCTCCGGTAACAAGGCAAAACGCGGCGTTGAGTTCCGCTACTCCACACGTAATCAATGTCTCAAATTTCACGGAAAGTGGCTTATGTCTTAACACTAGGTTCCCAAGTTCCCCTGTCTACCCTGCCATGGGCGGGATACAGCGTGAAGCTGAGAGTAAGTGAGTGATTGAAAAAAAAATAACTATTTTACAAAAATCGTGTTAAGTAAAACGCACTTAAATTAGTTTAAAGTGAATCAAGGAAGGAGAGTGTATCAAACTTAAGTCGTTAGACTGCTTCTGTACTCAACAGCTAAGCTATTACGTACAAATTATTGCTTAATGGAGTAGATTTAAGAAACAAATGCATTATTAAGAATTGGAAGAAAATACAGTAATAAAATATTTTTATTAGTTCATTTCCTCGTAATTCTTATTATAATATTCTATATTTTGTTGCGTGTTATAAAAAAAGGTGGAGAACGAAAGTGGTACGGAGTGTCTTAACTGCTAATTGCGGGATACAGCGTGAAGTTGAGTCTTAAGAGTGAGAGAGAGTTATACAAAACCAGTGATAATATAATATTTATACAAAAAAATATTGAGAAATAACTATATAGAAGTGATTCTGTCCATATTTTAAAGTAGGCAAAGGAAGTTTGTGATCCTAGCGATAAGACCCTTCGTTCTGTAACCAACTTCCCGCCAATAAAATGAAAATATTAACATTGAATTTTCTCGAATCGGGATCGAACCCATAACCTATCGCCAGTATAGAAGCGCGCTTGTGGCACTGCGTCGTGAGGCCTTAAAAACAAAATATATAGAAATTTCATATCAGGTCCAGTCAGACATCATCCCAAGCGTGCGACAGATTCTCCTCAAACAAACTTTCTCGGTAGTGATTTAAATAATCTCGCCAGTTTCAAAATTAGCACCAACTTTAATGTAACTTATAATTTGTAGTGACGTGCAAGCTGTAGCTGGATTATTAAATAATTAAAAAATGGAGAATTAAATATATATAAAAAAAAACTTAAATCTTAAAAAAAAAATTAAATGTTGTAATAAGTGGAGAACATATGTGAATATATCACATTTGTTCTCCATTTATACTAAAAAGAATAAATAAATTAATTATTTTCTGAATACTTCTATGACGTCGAGCATAGACAATCTATAAACAAACAAGGCGGACAACAAATTCTCTAATTTAATACAGTAAATATTTTAAATTAGAGCTTTAGGTACAAGAAATTAAAAAAAAGCCTGTAAGAAGCAGAACGTATGTTAAATCAATGGACAGAGTGGTTGGGAAGTAAACAAGAAGCGCAGGTTCATATCCCGTTATGAACAAATTTTAATCATCTGAGCGCTTTTCGCTTTGCCAACGTAATTTTTACACATTGTTTTTACACCTAAGAAAAGACGATGCTAATTTTAATATCGCAGTCAGTTTTAATTTTAAAAAAGTACAGATAAAATACATGTAAATTAACAAAGTGAGGGGCGGCGTTTTGTGGCACAGCTAATTGAGTTAGACTTTAGAAAGTGTAAAGAATTTCCATAATTAATAAATGTCCTGTGCTAGCCTTCGCCGAGACCCTGTCTTGCTGGAGATTAAAGATGACTTCGAGTTCTGTCTTTATATAGGTTTTTTTTTAAATTATATTCACATTATTTTTACTATCTACACTTAGGAAAGAAAATGCTAATTTTAAAAGCGTATAAAATTACAACGTAGCAAAATTTGAACCTATGCCTCTTGGATACCGTCCAAGCGCCCTGACTAACTTAGCCATACGTTCTCATCAAGTTGATATAAGCTTTCATTCTGTGGAATAAATTATTATGCTGCTTGTTTGAACAGACCCGGTGGAAGTGGCACGTTATTTAGAAAATTCAAAAATACCTGTAATATTAAGTTATTTTTAAAACTTCATATTAATAATTAATTAAATAACAAGAAAAAAAAATACATTTTCAGGTACCATTAGACGTAATCAGAAAAGTTGGCAACTTCAAGTTTAGAACATCTAAATAATTGTCCCCGCGTCTGTTAGGAAGGTTACACTTGAGGAAGATAGATTAAATAAGTTTTATCTTCGAGTCGCTTTGGAAAGTGGAATTATATGTTGAATCAATTCAACATTCAGATTTTGTTTGGTGTTTCTTGTTTACAAGTGTTTCTGAGATATCACTTAATGTTATCTTTTTAATTCTAAACGTGAACGGGCAATTGGGGTATGTTAATATTTAACATTTTCTTAGCCTCGCGCTGTTTATATACATGGTAGGGTAGGCAGAGGGAACTTGGGAACCTAGTGCGAAGATACTCCGTTTCATTATCAACACTCTTCCGAATACATGGTGTAGAGTGTAGAGTGGCAGAATGCAATGTTGCGTTTTGCCTGGTTTCCAGATTGAAGAAATGAAAGAATATTATTTCATTTCCTTGAGTGGTGATTGAACCCACAACTATACATGAAAAGTGGGGGGACGGGGTAACGTTACCACAAATTACCTTTACCTAAGCTGTTACTCAGGAAAACGCGTGTAAAGTACTGTTTTTGTTTTACTTAAAGTAACTTGTTTTTTTATTCTTCTTTTTACAGCTCCACGCCCAATTCCAGTGGCTGGAATATGGCAAGGAAGTGTGGAAGCATACGATTAAGACATTTAGTTCCGGTGTCCACTCTCTGTCGAATTTAAGGCTCAAAGTAGAAAGTAGAAAAAAAAACAAAAGATAATTTACAAAACAAAATGTCTACTTGAGGCCTGTCGTGGCGTAGCGGCACAAGCGTGTGACTGTAACCGACAGGTTCTGGGTTCGATCCCCAGTCGAGGAAATGAAATATTTAATATTTTCAATTTAAATATTTAATATTTCATTTCTTCGCTCTGGTAATAAGGTAAAGCGCGGCGTTGAGTTCCGTCACTTAACACGCAATGCCTCAATTTCAGCGGAAAGTGGGGAACGAAAGTGGGACGGAGTGTCTTAACACTAGGTTCCCGGGTTCCCTCTGCCTACCCTGCCTCGTGCGGGCTACAGCGTGAAGCTAAAAAAAAATGTCTACTTAAATATGCTAGGGATATCTGGGAGATAATGAAGTGTCTTAACGGGTACGGAGTGTCGTAACACTAGGTTCCCAGTTTCTCTCTGTCTGCTGAAACTAAAAGAAATAAAAAATTAAACCAATAATGATTTAAATATTTGAAACCATCCTAACATTACTTATAAATATTATTATTATTATAGGATATAAAACAAAACTCATTTAATTAATGTTATTCTTGTTCCCATCTCATTTCATCTCATCTCGAACACCGGAAATGAATAAACAACTTTTTTAATTAGCACCCAGCATCCGTGTTTTGTTTCCGGCCGACATCAAGTGAGATTTCCTTTAAAAACATTACTATAATAGTTAAAAGTTTGCACAGAGTTTGCGAAGAGCTTCATAATGTTTACAAATAGATATATATATATATATATATATATGTATATATATATATATATATATATATATATATATATATATATATATATATATATATATATATATATATATATATATATATATATATATATATATATATATATATATATATATATATATTTATATATACATATATATATATATATATATATATATATATATATATATATATATATATATATATATATATATATATATATATATATATATATATATATATATATTAATTTTTAATCCACCACGTAATATGGGAATGTTTTGTAGATTCGGTATTTACGCAGAAGGTTTTCTCTGCTTATTCACCGCTTTACGGGAAACAAGAAAATTATGGCCATCAAGGCTGCGCAAAGTAATATTTTTATTTCTATTATTTTTATGTCTTTGTTGGAAAAATATAGGCGTTGAGTTCCACTCAACAGGCCATATTACAAAAAACGTGATCAACATCAACAAAGAAAACAATTTACTGTAGATAATAATACATTATTGATATCGACCCTAGGACTCCATTATTCACTCAAACACCCAAGTAGATTAAGCGAAATACTAGAAAAACATGCAAAAACTGAAACTGTTTAAAACTCTCAACTACAAAGATACGTATCTTAATACCTGACATAAGTTTAAATCACAAAACTTTGGAAGCACCAAATTCTGAACTTGGTTCTGGAGCACTCTTTATAAGCACTTTGCACTTTCTTGTACCTACGTCTTATTATTTTTCATTAAAATAATAAAAGGAAGATATTAGAAGCGTGTGGAATGGGGCCAATCGTGGCGCAGAGGGCGACTGTAAACGATTGGTTAATAATAAATAAATATTTAATATTGGATAAAATTATGAAAATAATATTTTCATTATCTCGCTCTGGTCGGGAGCAAAAATTGTAGCGTTGAGGTCCGTTTCTTAACCCGGAATATCTCTAGAATTTGGCGGTAAATATGAAATGTGTTAAGAATGATCGGAGCGTCTTAACTAACTATTGATTCTGTTTAATTTTTTAAGTGTGGGGAACTGAAGTGGAACGGAGTGTCTTTACACTAGGTTCCCGGGTTCCCTCTGCCTATCCTGCCTAGTGCGGGATACAACTGCGGGATACAGCGTGAAGCTAGGTAATTTTTTAAATATTACGCATGTAGCAGGGTAGTTAAAGGAAACCGATGTTAATAGACTCCGATTCACCTAACTTTCCAGACATTGTATGTAAAATGGCGGAACTCAACACAGTGCTTTGACTTGTTACATGATATAAGAAATAAACATAAATTATTTTCGCCGGTGTGAATCTAATAACCAATTAAATTGAAATTTATAACCACTGCGGCAAAGAATAATTTCAAATTTCACCATTCAATACGCAATGTCTGATTTTAAGGTGAAAACAGAACGTAGGAATTTTCTCTAACTTACGAGTAACTTACATACCTATAGGATAAAATACTTTTGAGCAGAGTGAAGAAATGAAAATAATTGAATCACCCGAGTGGGAATCGATCCTGCAGCCTTCACGTTTAGAGTCAGTTAAATTACCATCATCTTATCAAAGTGTTAGTCTGGCTCTTAAATAGCTTATCATTTTTTCATAATTTATAGCTATGAACCACCATGATAGTTCCTATGGAAATTGATTTATCCATTCAGGAGCTATGGTGCTACATACAGACAGACAAGTCAAACTCACAACAGAACTCTTTTTGCGTTGGACTTTAATTAACTTAAATTCTTTCATTTAAAACTGTAGGGTTAATTGTAAAATCTTTTCTAATCCCATATCTAATCTACATGGAAGAATGCCGTGTAATTAAAACACCGCAACTCCGTTCCACGACAGCGTCTAAGTTTCATTTTAAATTGAATCAAACTTGGGACTGTCCGTTTCGGAGTTTTTTAACTATTTTAAATTTTCTCGAGCAAAGTAATTTAATGTTACAAAAGTATTTTTGTATTCGCGGTTGGTTTATGGTTATTTTTTTTTTATATAGCACAGTTGGCAGAGAGATTTAGGAACCTGAGACAAAGCTCCGACCAAGATACTTCCGTTCCCAACTTTCCGCCGAATTTGAAGCATTGCGTATTAAGTCAACACTTTTCCTTGTTACTAGAGCTTGGAAATGAAAATATTTTTTTTTTTTTTTCAGCTTCACGCTGTATCCCGCACTAGGCAGGGTAGGCAGAGGGAACGGAAGTGAAACCTAGTGTTATGACACTCCGTTCCACTTCCGTTCCCCACTTTCCGCCGAATTTGAGGCATTGCGTATTGAGTGGCGGAACTCAACGCCGCGCTTTGCCTTATTACCAGAGCGAAGAAATGAAACATTAAATATTTAAATTGAAAATATTAAATATTTCATTTCCTCGACTGGGATCGAACCCAGAACCTGTCGGTTACAGTCACACGCTTGTGCCGCTGCGCCACGACAGGCCTCAAAAAAATATAAACATTACATCAACTCGAAAGGGGATCGAACCTACAACCTGCCCTGTTCACAGTAGCACTAGCCTGTGTCCTTTCGCTACGACAGGCTTCACAAAAAGAAATTAATCCGCAAATTTACCGTCCTCAAAATCAATCATGCTGGGCTAGCCTATTCAGCTTACTAGTAAATCAGCCATAGTGTACGACAATAGATAGTATGAGAAAACAAAAAATCGGCCAAATGCGAGTCGGACTTGTCGACCATAGATTCCGTAGCAATTTCAGGATTGTAATAGAACTTATGAAAGTTTCACGTATCAACACTTTATATGAAGTGCAATATAATTATGTACTAGTAGTAACTTTATCTGTGATATAAATGTTTTTCTTGTATTTGCAATGAGTGACTGACCATTAGGCGACCCGTATGCTCGTTTGCCGTGTTTTTTTTTCCATTAAAAAAAATCGTGTATTGGTTTTGGTTTCCAAATGAACGCACTTTTTTATTAAGTGTAAAATAACATTGTAAAAATATTTAAAAGAATTATCATCAAATTTAAACTTGCTTACGCCCGTAAGCACTTATTTTTCTATGAAATGAACTACAAATATAAGTTTTAAATATATATTTTTAAATTTATTGCTTATTTTTATCGGTTTTTAGACATTTTTCTATATTTGGAATGTGTAAAAATATTTCTATTGTGTAAAAATATGATATTTCGGTATGAGGCCTGTCGTGGCTCAGCGGCACAAGCGTGTGGCTGTAACCGACAAGTCGTGGGTTCGATCCCCGTGACTCGACAAATTGAAATATTTAATATTTTTAATTAAAATATTGTATGTTTTAATTTCTTCGCTCTAGTACAAGGCAAAAACGTTGCCTTGAGTTCCGCTAAACACGCAATGCAAATTCTGCCTCAAATTCGCATTAAAGTGGGGAACAGAAGTTGAACGGAGTGTCTTAACACTAGGTTTTTCTATGTTCTCTCTGCCTGCCTTGCCATGTAGCGCGCAGCTGGGTGAAAGGGATTTTTTTTCGTGAAGAATTTCGTAAATAAGCACAAAAAAAAAATCTGTGCTTATTTGTGCTGCTTTTTAGGGTCTGCCAAATCTCCTACCATTCTAGTAAGGTTTTTTTATTTTGTTTTGATCTTCAATCATGAAAATAAAATATTCAATACTTTGATATTTCCCATCTAGTAACAATTCAAAGCGTGACGTTGAGTTCTGCCACTCAACAAGAAATGCTTCCAATTTGTCGGCGAGGTTCCTAAATTCCCTCCATCTACCCTGCCATGAGCCGTTTATGCCAGCATCACGGCCACCGGCCAAGGATCTCTAATTAATATTGTATGTGTTATTTATTGAGATGAACATTTCCCTTGAAGTTCAAGGTCGTAATCTATCTAACGTATCCAATTAACTTAGATTTATATAGTAGCTTCAAGGTGTTTTATTTTTTTCTAGATTTACGCTGTATCCTCACATAGCAGTGTAGGCAAAAGGAACCAAGGAACCTAAGATACTCTGTTCTCAATAAGGCACTACCGTTCTCCACATTCCGATGAATTGATGTATTGCGTAGTGGCGGAATCTGAGCAGTAAAACAAAAACATGAAATATTTCACTTTATCGTTTGGGAATCGAACTTACGCCTACGGCCTTTTGCATTTACCCCCCTGCCCCTACCGTTGCGCTACGCTGTTCTCCTTTTTATTGAGTTTTGTCGATTTCATATGTTTTTACTTGTTCAAATTGAATAATTTTAAATACACACCAGACATATGTAGGTATCTACATATGTCATAAAATTACTTCGTCTTAAAATTTGAAAGACAATAAATTTAAAGACTTCGTAAACGTGATTTTTGTGTTCAAATCTTTTCTTTTTCTAATTGTCTTTTTCCCTCTCTAGTAACAATAAAAAGAAAGGAATAGAGTTTTCCCACACTACAAGCAAGGTCATCAGTACAAGTGGAGATCCTAAATCGGAGTGTTTAGACAAGAGTTAAGTTCTAACTACTTACTCTGATAAATGTCTAATACAGTGTGGTTCTAAAAAAATATTACACGAATTACAAAACACTATTGAAAATGGTATAGAGACGTGTGCAATTCCATAAAATTTGCATATGACCCATATGAATTCAATTTCCGAAAATTGACTGCGGGATGAATTTATGTTTTTAACTATAGTGTTAGGCGTAGTTAACGTCCACAGCCTGAAATTTGAAGAATAAGTGGCCAATTTTGTTATGTTGCTTACAAAATACATTGTATACGACACCTGTTGTAAAGCCGGGGCACAAACGTTTAACTGTAAGTTCGACTCATTGTGGGTTCCAATTTTTTTTTAATCTGTCATGTAACGAGACCATGTGCGGCGTTAATTTCCGCCACTCACCGCGCAGTGCCTCAAATTCGGCGGAAAGTGTCTTATTAAAAATGTGCTTATCATGCTGTGAGGGATACAGCGTAAAAAATTAAATAACATTCACTTAAGCATTTATTAGCTGAATAGGTTTCAATTTAATTCAAATTGATGTTAACACTCAATTTGTCTTTTCTATTAAAATAAAAAACAATAGTTGTGAAAACTAACCTGAAAAGTTATTTTATTCAACTTCACGCTCTATCCCACATGTGACAGGGTAGATATAGAGAACTTGGGAAGTCAGTGCTAAGACACTCCGCCGCGCTTTGCTTTGTTACCAGAGCGAAGAAATGTAAACATTAAATATTACTCTTAGCTTCACGCTGTATCCCGCACTAGGCAAGATAGGCAGAGGGAACCCGGGAACCTAGTGTTAAGACACTCCGTTCCACTTCCGTCCGTTCCGTTCCGTGAGTGGCGAAGCTCAACGCCGCGCTTTCCCTTATTACCAGAGAGAAGAAATGAAAACATTAAATATTTAAATTGAAAATATTAAATATTTCATTTCCTCGAGTGGGGATCGGACCTACAATCTATTGTTTACAGTCACATGCTTGTGTCGCTGCGCCACGACAGGCCCCATATTTATGTTAGCAAATAATGATCATCAAGATCCCAGAGCTAAATATATTAAGCGAATAACTTTCAGTTCTCAGTAGTCTCTTGTGTACTTTTTAATACCCGAATATTTTTTTTTTGTGTGTGATGATTTTTTTATATGACTTCAGAGTAATATTCTACAATATATATATATATATATATATATATATATATATATATATATATATATATATATATATATATATATATATATATATATATATATATATATATATATATATATATATATATAAATCAATGATAAAAATTTAAATTAAGTAATTCTGATTTTTTGTTACCTTTCTCACCTGGTACCTGTCTTTGCCGTGTGATTCCGGCTTAGAATAGGATCACCCTGGTACTGGTGGTGTCGTAAAAGACTAAAATGCGTGTGGTAGAGTCACGTTGCCAGTAATGGCAACACGCATGGGCAGACTGCACTGGATTATTACCACCCCCGGCTTTTAAGACCGGCGTTAAGTAGCGTAATAGTTCGCATTAGGTAATGCCGGACCCCGGTGCCCTTCCAATTTAAAGGACGGCAACGCTCCTGTAGCTCCTCTGGAGTTACTCGGGGCCATGGGCGACGGTGATCACTTACCACCAGGTGACCCATACGCTCGTTTGCCGTCATTTTCCATAAAAAAAAGGTGTCATCGGGTACGATAGACAAATATTCGGGTATAAAAAAAGTACACAAGAGACTACTGAGAACCGAAAGTTATATACTTTAGAAAATAAGTTATCGTTTACGGGATTGGGATCTCACTCTATAATGTAATTGTATTAATTGTCATCATATCGCCCTAGTTATGAGACAACAGCGGCGTTAAGTTCTGCCACTCATATCATGCCTCGAGTACGGAAACGGAAGTGCCTTTATAAGAAAGATTTAACATTAGGTTCCCAGGTTTCCTCTGCCTACTTTATCATTTGCAGGATACAGAGTAAGGCTAAAAAAAGTGTGTACCTTTATCATATTACGTAACGTTCCCTGTTCGTAAATTTTATATACTATGTTAATTTATATTTCGTAACTTTTGAACGTTACTGGCCAACACGCACTTGTCGTTGTTTAAACCCTTTTTTATTATTACTTCAAGGTCAGCACAGTGTGTCATAGTAACCAGACTGTAGCACTGTTATTGTAGGTTCGATTCCCACCGCGGAAAATTAATTACTTTTATTTTACACAGTCTCGATCGATTTATGTTACTCAACATATTTCTAAAGCAATATATACGTAAAAGTACAAGCTGGCTAAATTGGTTTTCCATATCCTCGCTCTGGTGACGACGCAAAACCCGGCGTTAAGTTTTTTTTTTTTTTTTTTTTTTTTTTTTTTCAGCTTCACGCTGTATCCCGCACTAGGCAGGGTAGGCAGAGGGAACGGAAGTGAAACCTAGTGTTATGACACTCCGTTCCACTTCCGTTCCCCACTTTCCGCCGAATTTGAGGCATTGCGTGTTGAGTGGCGGAACTCAACGCCGCGCTTTGCCTTATTACCAGAGCGAAGAAATGAAACATTAAATATTTAAATTGAAAATATTAAATATTTCATTTCCTCGACTGGGGATCGAACCCAGAACCTGTCGGTTACAGTCACACTCTTGTGCCGCTGCGCCACGACAGGCCTCAAACAATGTGGCTAACAAATTAGGCTAAAAAGGGGGAACGGAGACTATTAACACTAATCTCCATAGTTTTCATAGGCTATGTGACATATTGTGTGAATCTAAAAAAAAAAAAAAACAAAAAACTATCAACACTATATATTTTTTTTAAACCATTCAAAAGTATATAAATAGGCGGAAACAAAAGAAAGGTACGTTAGTATCGCCGGAACTGCTGGCAGCACTTAGCCTGACATCTACGCTTAGAGCTCACTCCACTCGAAATAAGGACTTGTGGAAAATGTGTTGCATGAAAATATACAATATTTTATTTCTCACCTTGTATTACTTTTTCTCTGAAGTTAAAAATTTATATTTTGTTTAAACTCTACTTAGGTTTTAATATTAATTTTTATCTTGAAAAATTAAAAAATAGCTAATTCTAACTGAAAAATTAAAAAATAGCTAATTCTAACTGAAAAATAAACAATTTCCCAATATTATTTAAAATTGTTTCCTAAGTCAATATAATAATACAGATTTATTTTTATCGATTTTAAACAAAAGGAGGCTACTTTTCGCCTCCAATTCTTTTTACTTTCTAAAAAACATCTTCCAATTCATATATTTTGTTTTTTTACAAAATAAATACAATTTTTATATAAGTACTAAGCAAAAAGTACTTATTAGCTAATACGAATAACATATAAAGTATATCAAATAAAAACTGAATTTGAAGGCGGGACCTACAGGTAATGTAAGCTAGCCGTTACGCACGTGACATTCTGAATTTAGAATCATAGATGTTTAAAAAAAAATAACAAAAACAAAAGCAATTGTCATCATGGCCATAAATTTAGCCATAAAAATATATTACAAAATTAACACATAATTTACAAACAAACACAAATATATACAAAACTAATTAATATTGCACGTATCGTCTCGCCAAGATCTCCCTGCTACGAGGCACTTTGCATTCCGTCAACGGGTGAATCCTGTCACTTCTGACAAACGCAGGATCTTCGTCGAGCTCCGATAACGCTGATAACACCATGCTCTTATCAAATGGCACTTCTGGAGTGTCTGACAGACGTGACAGCCAACGCGCTTCTACACAACTGTAATTTGTATTAATGTAAGAATGGTTTGGGGCTGTCAAGCGGCATGGGCTCAAGCCATTGTAAACTCGATAGATTGTCCGGGTTCAATCCTAACTAGATGAAATGGAAAAAGTTGATACTTTTCTTCTTTACTCTGATAAACGGGCTAAGCGCAGCGTTGAGTTCCACCACTTAACTCGTTATGTCATAAATTCGGCGGAGTAAGTGAAAAGAATGGAACGTTCCCTAAGGTTCCCAAGTTCCCTCTGTCTACCCTGATTCATTTTCTTGGTGTTATATTGTAGCACAAAATTCTGCTCTGCTTATTCTGCTAGGGAAAGGTCGAATCGATCGAATCGAGGAAGCGTATTGTAGCACACAGGCAGCATTAATTTGCAATTTTGACGAACACAAGGATGCAAATTTCTATATATATCTTGCAGAAATAGTTTAAATAATGGAAAAGAAAAAATATTTAGCTTTAAGCTGTATCCCGCTCATGGCAGGGCAGGTAGAGAGAACTTGGGAACCTAGTGTTAAGACACTCCGTTCCACTTCCGCTCTCTTTTTCGCCGAATTTGAGCCATTGCCTTTTGAGTGGCAGAACTTAACGCCGCGTTTTGCCTTGTACCAAAGCGAAGAAATTAAAAAAAAATATATATTTAAATTGAAAAAATTAAATATTTTATTTTCTCGAATGGGGATCGAACCCACAACCTGTCGGTTACAGTTACACGCTTGTGCCGCTACGCCACGACTGACATCATGAAAAGAAGAAAATATTTACATATTGAGAACTAATAAAAAAATAATTGTAAATAGTTTATTTGGGAAGTACTTGTAATCTTTCGCCCCTTCCTAGTCATAGTTTAGAAGTATGTCGTATATCATAGTTCAATTAATTTATTTTGTCACCGTTCTAACATAATTTTGTAATTTGTGCTAAATATGTTTATTTATATCAATACTTCCGCCACTCAACACGGAATGTCTCAAATTCGGCGAAAAGTGGAGAACAAAAGTGTAACGGAGTGTCTTAACACTAGGTTCCCAAGTTTCCTCTGCCTACCCTGCCATGTGCGGAATACAGCGTGAAGCTAAGTATATCAATACCATACAGCAATGTTTGTTGTTTGTACATAGTTGCGGCCGATTGCGGGTTCAACTCCCATTTTATTTGTTAAGAAAATGAATCGTAAAAAAATATAGGGTGAAGTAAAAAAAAAAAATAAATGAAGCTAAAAATAAAAAAAAAAATACTGACGGTAAAAAAAATATCAAAACATTATTTTACCAAGGACAAGGATCACTTGCAACTATCATGTTGATAGGTATAGCATTGAAATACTCAACAGGCTGGTGGTGTACAGTGTACTTCTTGAGGCGAGAACTGCTTTTATTTACTTTTCTTTGTGTATGTCTTTCCTAAGAAAATATACATTGTGTTATTCTGAAATTTATAAAACTAATGTATAAAACTCAACTTACCGCAGCTCCACGCTGTATCCTGTACATGGCAGGGTAGACAGAGGGAACTTGGGAACCTAGTGTTAAAACACTCCGTTCCGTTCTATCACTTTCCGCTGGATTTTAAGCATTGTGTGTTGAATGGCGGAACTCAACACTGTACTTCGCCTTGTTACCAGAGCGAAGAAAGGGAAATATTTAATATTTAAAATTAAAAAATTAAATGTTTATTTTCTTAGGGTGGGGATCGAACCCACAACCTTTCGCGTTTGCCCTCACTGGTTTAATGTCAGATAAAAATAATCAGCATCTTTGAGTGCTGTATTTTTAGTTAGTAACTTGTATATATTGGTTAGATTAGAAAAAGCGATATCTATTACAATTATTTTAGTTTTATCTGGTCTGATAAACAAACAATGCTAAAGTTGCTCTATTGAATAAACATGAATTAATTTATTCATCCGAGAATCGAACCTATTGCGTTTCCAATCAGACGCTGTGCTAGCTAAGTGTAATAATATTTTAAATTACTCTTCCCTCATCTTCACTCTGTATCCTGTACATAGCAGGGTTGACAGAGGAAACTTACTACTGGACAGAGTAAAACTACTAACTTATTACTTTTAATAGATTAAATTATTAGCTTACAAAACACTTACATAATAATATGCAACTTGAATTAATTCATTAATTTCATCTGTAATTAGTCTAAATGTCAGATTTAGGTGATGCAGAGAAGGTTGTTTGTCACCAAGTAAGTTCATATACGGTTCAAGAGGACAGTTTAGTGTTCTGTAAGAATATAAAATATAAATAAGTTATATTAATACCGCCCATCAACCTCAAATTCGCCGGAAATTGGGCAACGGAACGAAGTGTCTTAAAACAAGGTTCCTAAGTTTCCTCTGCCTACCCTACCATGTACAGGATACGGCGTGAAGCTGAAAAAGAAGTATTGAGGCCAAAAAAATGTATAGAGGCCAAAAAAATGTATAAAGGCCAAAAAAATGTATAGAGGCCAAAAAAATTTATAGAGGCCAAAAAAATGTATAGAGGCCAAAAAAATGTAAAGAGGCCAAAAAATGTATAGAGGCCTTTGACTGTAAGCGCGGCAGGAGGTGAGTTCATTTGGGTCACCAAGTGTCGCTACTACACAACATGCAATACCACAATTTAGGCAGAGAATGGAGAATGGAAAAGGTTCCCTTTTGATCTACCCTCGTATTTCAACCCCTTTTGCGGGTAGTAAAAGAGTTTTTGTGGTTAAATACAAGCATCTGAAAAACTATTCGAATTGTATTTTTATTTATTTTTGCCCCTTTTGCCTATGGGAACAGAATTACCCTTACTCCCTTTGTGTATGGGAACAGAATGGAGTGTCTTAAAGGTAGGTTCCCAATTTATCTCTGGGTAGGTTCCCAATTTATCTGAGATCAAGTGTCTTTGCCAAGGAAAGATTAAGTTTCATTTGTATTTCATCACCGACTTAGGTGTACATACAAAATGTATATTACTGCATCAAAATGTAGCTCAAATATTTACTAAAACGCTAATCACAGCCACTTCTAATGCAGCTAACGATCTTATAATATTAACGCAATTTAATTACTGTCGTGTTCGATAATATAGCATCATTATTGTGTGATTACTAGAGCTATCTAGATAAGGGTACATATATATGGTGCGTATATATACACATATATATGTGTATATATATATATATATATATATATATATATATATATATATATATATATATATATATATATATATATATATATATACGAAATGTGGTGTACGGAACCCATAACCACTGCGTCAGCAGTCACCATGTACCATTGAGCTAGAAATGCTTTATGCATTATAAACATCATCTACATAAAAAAAAAGTCTGCTTAACAATAACGTCACAAAACAGGTGGTCAGCCATCCAAAGGTTTTCATTTATCAACCTGCCAAAAATACACAATCTCATCTCATCGGGCGGGCAATCTATCATAATAAGCGGAAGTGACGTCACAGCGATGCCTCTATGTCTGTATACAAGTGTGTATAGTGATTACTACGGTAGATAAGGTTTGGCCGATTTGAAGTACGATCAGAAAATATATATTCAAAGATAAGAAAAAAAATATGCCTTTTATGGCGTACTTGAGCACACGAGTGACTGTAAAAGCGACAGGTTGTGGGTTCGATTCCCACTCGCAGAAATTAAATATTTTAACAAAAAAAGCGCATGCGTTGACACGCTCTTCCTCAAATTGGGCGAAAAGTGGAGAATGGAAGTGTTTTAATAGGAACGGAGTGTGTTATTACCCGGTTCCCAAGTTGCCTCTGCTTATCGCGCCATATCCAGGATATAGCGTAAAGCTATATAGCGTAAAATCCAAAAATCTAGTCAATGTGGCATGACCAGAAGTGAAGTCATGGCGGCGCTACGCGCTAAGTACGCTCTGTATATAATAAAAATCAAAAGTAAGAAAAATCAATGAGAGCGGAAGTGACGTCACAATGATGTCTGTTTACATATGTATCCAACTGTATATGATCATTATTTAGTTTTTCTAAACTTTTTTTGTGTTTAAGTAGATAATTAAAAGTAGGAAACATCCTGAAATCAACTATGCCCGAAATGATCGGAAATAAAATCATTACGATGTTGTGTATATCTGTATAATGTGAACAATCCTTCAAACAAGCAGTGTCCTTCTCGAAGTTACACTCTTAAATTAAGTTTTTAATAAAAAATAAACTTAAAAGGAAGAGGAAAGCTTTAAGCGGCCATGACTCGTCGATAGCACTGTACGCCTGTACAACGTATATATCTATATTAATTAACGCGGTTTATAACACCGATATAATCAGTGCATTACTTAAACAATGTGGATTGTTTAATGTGTAATATGATTTTGTATTTGGAAGATTTTGATGCTCTAATTTGATTATATCACTTAGAGTTAGCACGGTATTAGAGACCTGTAGTGGCGCAGGGGCAGCATGCGTAGACGCTCAAACAGGTAGTGAGTTCGATTCTTACTTGAGGATATGAAATATTAATTAAACATTTTCGTTTCTTTTTGGAGTTCTGGCAACAAGGCAAACGTTGAGTTCCCCAACTCAACACGCCAATGCCTTAAATTCCGCGAAAAGTGGAACGGGATATGACGGGAATGGAATGGAGTGACCTGACTCTAGGTTCCCAAGTTCCTTCTGCTTACCTTGCCATTAAAAAAGATAAAAAAATGATGATCGGAAGGATTTTAGTGAACAATATCTCAACATTCGTTTAATCTATATTACTCTATAGTTATAAAAATTGAGCATACTTAACGTATATAAAAAACTATAATAATAGTATATGTTTATGATATTTTTAAACTTACTTGAAAATATCAGTAACCTCCTCCATAACTTCTTGCATAATAGTTTCTTTTTCCTTTAAAGCGTTCCTCTTCTCTTCTGTTCTCATTCTTTGTTTAATCAATTCTTCTCTAAGTTTCTCCAACTTGTTTTGCCTATTTTCTTCTCTCATATCGTTGAAGTCTTTTCGATCAACTAAAGTATGTTTTTTTAACATAGGGTTTATATTACAATATCAAACTGTGAATCCCAGGTTGTATTCCCAGCTGAAGAAATATTTTTTTTTCGTTTCCCGCATTGAAGGGTAAATAGGAAAAACTCAGATTTAATACATACTATTCCACCTAACTCCTTTCAAATTCAAAACATTGTGTGCTTAGCGCCAGAGTTTAACACTGCCCGGGAAATTTTTAACAATATATTCCCCTCGATCGGGAATCGAATCTACAACCAGTTAGTTCACAGTTACTAAAACGCTGTATATAGATAATTAATTACCCTAATCCCAGCACTAATATGTGTTTAAGATGCTTTGCATAAGTTATTACGAGATTTATTAAGCAATTAGATGTTATACATAATTAATACTTTTTGAATCAATCATAATCTAAATGGTACTTAAGCCTCAATTATAACGATATTATATACTCGTTGTTGTGAGTATTTCCTGTATTTTGTAGTACAGAAATGGAGAATCCAGACATATCTTCTCCATAATTTACTTATCTACTTTTAAAAACTCATTATTGCCTTTTTGCGACGCAGGGGCACAAGCATGCGACGGGAAATGTGTTGGCTGTGTGTTGGATACCAACTTCAGGGAAAAGTCAAGGGTGACAAAAGATTAAAAAATAAAAATATTTATATATTTTCGCATCTGGTAACGAGGCAAAGTGCCTTGTTGAGTAGCGTTACAATTGATTTTATAGGGAACGCAATGCTTAAACATTAACTTCCCAGAGTCCCTTTCCATATCCTGCAATGTGCGGGATACAGCGTGATATAAAAAAACGCTATATGGCATTTTTGTTATTTTGTTAATATAATAAAAATATAAAATAGTAAATATTTAATTCAATTATACTTAAGTATGTTTAAAATCTTTCCCAATTTTTAATCACATTCCACTCATCAAGCAATATTTCAGAAACTCAACAGTGGAAATTGGATAGGATTTTTTCAGTTTCACTCTGTATCCCTCCTATGGCAGAGCAGGCAGAGAAAATTTGGAAGTGTTAAGACACTCCGTCATTCATGTTCCCAATTTATCGCCGATACACTTTATTGACCGAACTTATCGCCGAGTTTTGCCCTGTTACCAAAACGAATAAAATTATAATAATAAATATTTCAAGACCTCAAGTAGAGATCAAACCCCTTCCTGCCCCTTTTAAAATCGCATGCTTCTGTCACTGCAATACGACAGGCCTTATTTTTTTTTTACTCCTTTTTTTTCTATCAATTGTAACAAGAGCTTTACATACAAAAATATTGATATTTGTAAACTTCATTAAAAGTTCAAGTCACCTATATCTTGTTGTATCTTCTTGAGATTTCGTTTCAAAAGTTCACGTTCCGCGCAGAAGTCCGTCAGCAGTATGTACAAGGCAAAGTTCTCCTGTTCAACTTTGCAGAACGTTTCAATTATTTTGTTAAAATTGTGTTCGTTCGTGTATTCCTGTAAAATTGATTGATGCTATATGAATATATAGTGTATACAATAGTGCCAATTGGCTGTCGCGGTGCGAGGGGCTCTGGCATATGACTGTAAACATGACTGACCGAGGGTTTGATCTTCATTCGAGGAAATGGTATATTAGATATTTTCCTTTTATTTTTTATTCACGCTGTATCCCGCACAAGGCAGGGTAGGCAGAGAGAACCAGGGAACCTAGTGTTGAGAGACTACATTCCACTTTCCGCTGAATTTGAGCGGCGAAACTCAACGCCGCGCTTTTGCCTTATTACAAAAGCGAAGAAATGAAACATTAAATATTTAAATTGAAAATATGAAATTTTTCATTTCCTCACACGCTTGTGCCGCTACGCCACGACAGGCCTCTAGATATTTTCAATTTAAATATGTAATGTTTTCATTTCTTCGGTAACAAGGTTAAGCGCGGCGTTAAGTTCCGCCACTTAACACGTAATGACTCAGATTCAGCATAAAATAGAGAATGGAGTGTCTTATTACTAGGTTCACCGGTTCCCTCCGCTTACCCTGCTATATGCGGGATACAGCGTGAAGCTGAGTTACTGTACATTTTCCTTTAGTGATAGCGTTAATTATAATTCTGCGGACTAATTTTAAAACTTTTTTAGCCTTCACGACTTTTCTTAGAAGAACTCGATATCTCCCATATTTTCATATATACGCGTACTTTTTAAATTTCAATATAGACCATAGTGTATGTATGTATCGTGTAATATAGCGTAGTCTATAATCTACCTTGAACAATCAGAGCATAACCAATTCACATTTTTTATTTGCTAGAAATATTCTCAACAGTGCTAATGTCAACAACATTTTTGACACTATGCGTCATTATGCAATATTGAAATATAAAATAATAAATGTTTCTTTCCTCGAGTGGGCATCGAACGCACTACCTGTCGTTTACAGTCACATGCTTGTGCCGCTGCGCCACGACAGGCCTCAAAGTTTAGGCCTCAGGCCTAGTTTTGTAACAGTGTTTTAATACTATATATAATATTTTTATACATTATAAACAAAGAGATGGAAAATGTTTCCATGAAAATTCAGAATCAGAACCGCTGAAATTTCAGTGAATCACCCAAATCGCTAACTCTGCTCGCAAATATTTGACTTATCAATATTCCACGCTATACGACGACGATGTTTAAATAGAACACTCCATAGGCTTCCGAAATAATATTTATGTTCAACAACGCGAGCTTCTTATGAGTTTGTTTGTTATTTTTTTGATGGGAAGTTACTTTGGGAAATATTTAGGTATTTCTACTTTTGTGTGTTTATTGAAGCCCGTTATGGTGCGGTAGCACCAACTTGTGACTGTAATCGTCAGATTGTGGGTTCGATCCCCATTTGAGGATATGAAATATTTAAAATTCAAATTAAACATTTAATGTTTTCATTACTTCGCTCTGGGTATACGGCGCGGCGTTGAGTTTCGCCTCTCAACACGCAATGCCTCAAATTCGGCAGAAAGTGGGGAACGGAAGTGGAACGTAGTGTTTTAACACTAGGTTCCCAAGTTCCGTCTGTCTACCCTGTTGTGAGCGGGGTACAGCGTGCAGCTGAGTAGAGTGAGTGTGTTTGTTACCTTTTCTCTGAGTCCTGATAGCAGGGTAAGTAAAAGAAACATGGAAATCTGGTGTGAACACTAGTATCACAAATTCCTTTTATCTAAACTAAAAATAAAAACAGCGACCGGAATGCCTTAACACAATCCGCTTTCTTTCTCCACTTTCTGCCGATTTTTGGATATTGCATGTTGAGTGGCGGAACTCAATGCAGCGCTTTGCCTTGTAACCAACCATTAAATTCCTCGAGTGGGCACTGAACCCACTACATTTCGAATCTAGAGTCGTATGCTTGTGCCCCCAGTTCTCTCTGCTTCATCTGCCATGTATGGGATACAGTATAAAGCTGGATAAAAAAGATCTTTTTTTTTGTTAGGATTTCTTTTACTAACATTAACTTCATCTAAGATATGCGAGTGTATGTCGAATTCCTTCTGTATTTTTCTTCTTCTTCTTTCTTCTGTTGTTCTTCGCGTGCTTCTTGAAACTTGTTTATTCTTATAATTCCTTTTTTCGCTAAGAAATTATATAACTTCATCTCGTGGTCGAATGCTTTTTGTAAATCTCTCATTTCCTGCAAAAGTTTTAAAAACATGTTAGAAAATATATTGCTCAGTGAATTCAAGACATGTTTTTTAAGTGTCGGAGCTAAAGCTTTGCTGTACTTGAGCAGAATGCACAAAATAATCTATTCACTCGAATTCGAATGAAATCCACATCAATCATGTGGCATTAATGTACTAAAATTATCCATTAAGGCGCAGCGTTACAGTATCTGACTGTAAGCATCTCGGTCGCGGGTTGAATTACCGCTCGAGACAATTACATATAATTTTCTCAACTTAGTAACATTACCTATTGCTAGTTCGCGAAGAAATGACTTTTGTGTACACTTTTCGTAAGTAAAAAATATATTACATAGAAAAAAAATAAAGAATAAAAGAAATAGAGAAAAAGGATATGTATAGAGATATATGCTAGATGTATTTCAAATAGTCGCAATAGTTGCGGGTAGTTATGATAATCCTAAAAATGTTAATAAAAGTACTTGACCTCAATGTTTACCTGTATTTGTATCATTTGGTCCATCTTTCCCTTATCTTGTATGGATTTTAGCTTTGTGCACCATTCGTCTCTCTGGTCGTAGGCTAACGTAGATGATTCAAATAAATCGGTAAGAAACTTTTTGCCTTTCTTAAGAGCATTTAGCATTTTGATCCACGATTGATTGAAGAGAGCCCTGTGTAAAATAATTGTTGATAAACAAAAGAAACATAAAAAACAACAGAGGCCTATGGTCCCGCAGGGGAATTAGCATGGGCAAGTTGTGGTTTCGAACGACTAAATGGAATAATAAATATTTAAATTTTTACTCAGTCAACGTAAAGTAAGGAACTAAGGTATTTTAATCTACTTGGCTCCCTCTGCTTCCTCTACCATGTGCAGGATATAGCGTATAGCAAAAATAAAGAACAAGAGCTTCTACAGCTTGACTATTACTGCATACCACACTAAAAAATCTATTCACTTTCCGTTTCTTGGTTTGGTTGGGGCAACAAACCTTTCTCTTTAATCTAATAAATAAAAATCACTTCACTGCTCTCCACTGCAAGTTGAGGCCTAGGGTAGGAGCACTCTTTGGGATAAAGCTTTGAGTAATATTCTGGAGTACTACAAGTTGACGTCGCTTTTACGTCACTATATCACTATCGATACGTTACTTTTCTTATAACAATAATATAAAATTATAATATAATTTTCAATATAGGATTTAAGCCTTAAGTAGGTAAGAAAAAATATAATATCAAACTCTTGAAGTCTGTGTGAGTCTACATTCGTAATACTTATACTCTTGATCTTTCACTTTGTCTAGGGAATGTTTATATTTAAAATATTTATGTTTCATCAGTTTTTCTAGACAAAGACGCTTGTAATTGTACAAGTTTGTCTTGGGAGAGTGGTCCTAAGAAAACACGATACAAATATTTTATTTTTAGGATTACGCTGTACCCTATATATAGCAGACATAACCTAGTATTAAGAGACTCCATATCCTTATGCCCGATGATACTATGAAGACCAATCCAGATCAACAGCAGTTTAGTCACTCAGAAAAAAAAAAAGACTATATTTATAGTAGATATTATGTCTTGAGAGGCGGAACATAACGCTGCATTTAATTTAGTAAAACAAAGAAAAAAAAATGGTGTATGCCAATTACACAAAATGGAGCACAGTCAGTCACCTGTCATTCAGCATATGCTCTATTTCTTCCCTTATCTTCTTGTTCTCATATTGAACGCTATTAAATCTCCTTCGGGCGACTTCGAGTTTATTTTCAGCTGCCACCAACATTTTTTCACTGTAATTGCGTCGTTCTTGTATCTGTAGAAATATTTCTAACATTAAACATGTGTGAGACTGTGGTCAGGTTATGAACGAGACAGTTGGGTTTAATTTCTACTCGAAATAATTATATGAATTTCTTTATTTCCATTATCCTAATGAGTGACAGAAAAAAGGATGATAAGCTGTTAGAAACAGCTATAAGGCATCTTATTATATTGTACAATTGTACACGCCTTCTCGAGATATACATATGTAGATATACATACATATCCTGAAAACTGGTAAACTGATTTTTATGTATATATTAAACCTTGAATAAACTTAAATATGTATAATATCGATTGTGTACAAACATAAAAACATACGTACATATATGAAATTTACCATACGAGCTTGAAAGCCTCAGTAGATAATAAATAATATAATATAATTATAAACAAATGTAATGTAATTCCAAAAATATCACAGTATGTAAAATTATGTCATATTTGTACATGTTAATGTTATATATTTCTCAGTAAAAAAGGGTTCACAGAAGGAACCTGGGAACCTAGTGCTAAAATAAACCATTCCCATTACAATAATTCCGTTCTCCATTCGTCGCCAAATTCTGGAGACATTACATGTTGCGTGGCGAAGCTCATTACTGCGCTATGCATTTTTACCAGAACGAGAAAATGAGAATATTAAATATTTCGTTTCCTCAAGTGAGTATCGAACCCATAATCTATCGCTACAGTTAAATGTTTGCGCCGAGGCCTAAAAGAAGGTATTTGAGTAAATGAAAAAAAGAAAACACCGAGAAACTCTAAAAAATTTGCTCTAAGCTGCTACAAATGTGTATATTTTTAAGTGAAGTACTGTATATGGGGTTTTGTAACGAGTTTCTTCTACCTGTCCGTTATTAGCGTTAACAGTCTTCTTCAGGAGGAGCATGTGCTTGTTTTTGCGATGCAACAAATTATCCAGTTGGCTCATTAAAGTTATACCTTCTGCGGAACGAAAATAGTATTTTTAAAGTATATAATAAAGATAACTTTTTTGTTGCTGAGTCATTAACAAATAAAGGACTTACGAAATTACTCTGCTCTACTCTACTCAACTTCACGCTATATCATGGCAGGGTGGGCAGAGGGAACATGGGAACCTAGTGTTAAGATACTCCGTTCCACTTCCGTTCCCCACTTTCTGCCAAGTTTGAGGCATTGCGTGTGGCATTTACGAAATTACTAGAGTTTTAAAATTGAAATATGGTAGAGAATATGATTAAGGCCTGTCGTGGCCTAGGGGCATAAGCGTGTGACTGTATACGCTACAGGTAATGTGTTCAATCCCCTCTCGAAGAAAGATACATTTAAAGTTTTCTATTTTAATATTTTATGAATTCGCGCGGCGTTGAGCTCTGTCACTCAACACGCAATGCCTTAAATTCAGTGGAAAGAGAACGGAACAGATTACTTACACGAGAACACTAGGTTTCCAAGTTTCCTCTGCCTACTCTGCCCTGTGCGGGATGTAGCTAAAAGTTTTTTTGTATTGTACTTATTTTTACGCTATGGTCTTACAGGTTACAATGTTATGTAAGAAAATAAGAATTACACAGATTGTTAATATAAGTACTGTAAATACCTTCACA
The DNA here is from genome assembly GCA_019049475.1 of Eueides isabella. Classification (NCBI taxonomy): domain Eukaryota; kingdom Metazoa; phylum Arthropoda; class Insecta; order Lepidoptera; family Nymphalidae; genus Eueides; species Eueides isabella. The sequence continues at coordinate 9,952,438 of CM032405.1, read as the reverse complement.
CTTTTGTTCAGTGTCTGTACGATGCAGTAAAGCCCGCTTTAATCCAATCTTCATCTTTCTGTCGTTTTTCTTATGCGCTCCCGACTTAGCTATCTATACGAGTAAAATGAAAAAATGTTGGTACTTTTTTATGGACATTTTTATTTTTATTATTATTATTTTGAGGCCAGTTAAGGTGCATGGGACAAAAGCGTGTGACAATTGGGAGTTTGATCGCCACAAAGAAATGAGAAAACGTAACGTTGAGTTCCGCCACTCAATACGCAATCCTTCAAAAATTATGTGTTATATGGGGAACGCAAGTGTTTTAAAGGGAACAGAGTGCCTTTCCACTAAATTCCCAGATTCCCCCTGACTATACGCGGTCTGAATGATATATTTTTGTTTTTGTATTGTATTATCAGCATGAAGAGTATATGACACTTTAAATAAAAAAAAAATAGTAAGTGCATAAATTAATTATTAGGTTATATTATGATTGTAAGTTCAAATCTAATTTAATCGGGATATTTTTATAACATTGTTTATCAATTCTGTTGCTTAAAATACAGTGTTGCCACTATACATATAAAATACCGTAAAATGTTGCCATAGCAAATTATTAGACTTTTTTATATAGGTAAATTCAACAAGTTAATAATAATAGAGTCTTAGCTCACTTTCTTTAACAGACGTATAGATAATAAAATATAAATGATATAAATAACAAAAGTCACATAAATACCTTTAAATCTTTATGCAAATTCAAGTATTCTTTTTTAAGAGTTCTAAGTAAGTGGTCCTTTTGTCGGAACTGCGGGTGAACACCCATGGTGCGTTGTAATCGGTCGATTTGTATCATCCGTACCTGCAAAATATATATAGCTTTATATATATATATATATATATATATATATATATATATATATATATATATATATATATATATATATATATATATATATATATATATATATATATATATATATATATATATATATATATATATATATATATATATATATATATATATATATATATATATATATATATATATATATATATATAGCTTTATTCACGCATTTTCCCGCAAAGAAGTGTTAGAAGAGGGAAAAAAATTAAGATATATTGTTTCCAGCACACTGCTAAAAAATTTGTCTGGTGGCGTAATTCAACACCGCGCTTTGTCTATCAAAGCGAAGATATAAAATATATAAAAAAAAAAAAATGTAAAAATGATTAATGACTGGCTTTGTTATTAGGTTATTGACTCAACAAAACAATGTTTCAAGACAAATTCAAGAAAAAAAATACCAACTACGTACAGCTCGCGAGGTCTAGGCTGATCTTTGCATTCGTGTGAGTGTTCATATATGTAGTATAGTGTAAGTGTAACATTTTTTTGGTTTTGTTAACCAGAGTACATCTTTTGTACTTAAAATATCATCACGTAGACTGAGGGAACCTGGGAACCTAGTGCTAAGTTACTCTGTTCCAATAAAGACACTTTTGTTCTTCACTTTCTGTCGAATTCTCGAGGCATTGCGAATAGCGGAACTCAACACCGCGAAAATTTAACAAAACAAAATTTAAGCTATACGAGCTCGTATACTTAAAAAGTTGATTTACTTTTTAAAATCCTCTTCAAGTAGTAAAATTACAGGCTACCAGTATTAAGAATAAAAAGCTAAGGTTTGCTTCAAAATTAATAACTCACTTGTCGCTGCAGTCGCAGGTGTTCGTCCTCCATTTTCTTAGATACATCCGGATCTGACTCCTGCTCTTTATTTGTCTCCATATTTGGTTATAATGTAAAGATTTTTGTACAAATATATATAAAATATCAATTTACAATCGTGGCTGACTAGATATATTTTTGACGTTAATTTTATTATAAGAAGCATTTTTTTACTGACTAAATGATGTATAATGATAATGAAGTTGGGAACGGAAGTGGAACGGAGTATCTTAACACTAGGTTCCCGAGTTCAGAAACTTATAATTCAAAAAGTATATTCTTTATCAATCAACATAACATAATTTTAAATTTAACACATCTTATATTTTAAATATACATATATTTAAAAGTTAAGACGAAAAGATTTTTCAGGCCATCAAACAGACCAACTTATGTATTAGAATTTTTAATACACACCTAATGTTGTGTAGTAAGCTTTATAGTTCTACTCTGTTTTATACAAAAAAAAAAATAATTAGATTTCTGCTTTAAGTAAAAGTTAGAGATTTACTTCCTAGAAATTAGAAAGAAATGTAAAGTTTTAATATTAAAGTAAAAAAATACATCAAAATATATTTGTCAGGTGCGAGTCGGAATCATCTGTTGAGAATTCTGTACCAATTTTAGGATTGTAAGTTAACAAACATAAATTAGGATTATAACTTTGTAATAGTTTTTTCAGTTCAGTTCTTTCGTTATGGCGTTCCGAGCGTGCCAGTTGAGCACAGAATCACTTCGCCAATGTCACGTTGAATGGAGAACACACGAAGGAGAATGTACGGTAAAAAAAAAAATAGAAAATTAAGCGATAAGAGAATGCATGTAAAGAAAAAAGATAGTAATACTAAGTGGACTTAGTATTACCATCACCTAAAACAAAATAATAGTTTTTTACTCACACAGTCAGCTTCACGCTGCTTCCCGCATATGACAGGGTAGGCAGAGAGTTCTCAAAAACCTAGTGTTTAGGGCAAGAAATAAAAACTCACCCACTTCCCCACTTTCCGTCGAATTTGACGCTTTGCGTTTTAAGTGGCGGAACTCAACGTCACGTTTTGCCTGATACCGGAGCGAAGAAATGCAAACATTAAATATTTAAATTGAAAATATTCAATATTTCAATTCCTTGAGTAGAGATCGACCCAACAACCTGTCACTGTCACTTCTTGTCCCTCTGCGTCACGACAGGCCTCTATAAGATACTTAAGACTACGAATATGTGCTGCACGTTATTAATAAATAACTTATCCTGTAATATTAGTGTTTAAGAATATAATATAGTTATTTTAGGCACTGTTTGTCTTCTGTAAAGTTTAACCAATGTATTGTTTTTTTTTGTTATGACTGTTTGTTGCCAAAAGAAAATAAATAAAAAATAAAAAATATTAATTTCGAGGAATTCTATTTCTCTAATAAATATCCTATTTATTTAGGTGTCCCTTGGTGTAGTGAAACAGCGCAGTGCTTGTAAATGTGGCGGTTGTGCGTTCAATCCGATATGGAGGAGCGATTACAATTTATTTCCCATTTATAGAAAAAAAAAGAGTTAAATTCCGTTACTCAATCCGCAATATATTGAAAGTTTGTGAAGGTTCATCTGAGCTTTCAGACTATGTGAGAAAAAAAGCTTAAAGTTGTTTTATGTATTTGGTTTATAAAATGTGCGTTCATAGTTAAAATATTTCACTGCCGTACCGTCTCCGTGTCATTCATAACAAAATGTATTCAATGGAAGTTTCATACTTTAGGATTGATGTACACTGAGTGTTACTAATTTTCTAGATCTTTGGAAAGTGATCTAGTATTATTTATTTTTTTCAATTATTATTTTGATCTGTCACTACGTATTTCATTTTGACACCTGTTTTAAATTATTCTTTAGTAAAAAAATATTAGTTTTAATTTTTTTTTATTAGTCACCCACTTAAGGCAAAACGCGGCGTTGAGTTCTGCCACTCAACACGCAACGCCTCAAATTAGGCGGAAAGTGGGGAACGGAAGTGGAATGGAGTGTCTTAACACTAGGTTCCCAAGTTCCCTCTGCCTACCTTGCCTCGTGTGGGATACAGCGTGAAGCTGATTGGTCACTCTATATATCATTTTGGCGTCCATTTTATGTTATTACTTGAAGAATTCAACCATTATGAAATTAATTTTAGCTAAAATACTCAGAAAAATAAATATATCTATGTATATATAATAATAATTATTACATACTTTTGAAAAAAATGAACCCGCGACAACATTCCATAAAAGATATCAAGTTCTGTTACACTAAATTGGTCGATTATGATATACTCGAACAGAAATAAATTGGTTGTATAGTCCGTATTTTTTTGTTTACCTGTACTAAGCAGAGTAAACCTACAGATAAGTAAACTTAAGAAACTTTCCACTCAATTTTTGAGACGTTGTGTGTAAATTGGAAAAAGTTCAACGCTGCGCTTTGTTTTGTTGCCAGAATCTAATATCTGTTAGAGACTTATATTTTAATATGAATATATAACCTATACACAAGATATTTATAGGTTCGTAGGAAAGAAAAAAAAATACTTCACCTTTTATACCTTACTGAGGATACAATTAAGTTGCGCAACGGTACTGCATCTGATTGTTATATGGGCTTAGTTTTTATTCAATATAATAAACGTTATAATTCTCTTAGTTTGTCAATCAAAATCAAAATATTTTTTATTTAAATATGGTATTACAAGCACTTTTTAATCGTCAAGTTACATAGAGATGTGTGTAGTGTCAGTCCTACAGGAAGCTACCACCGGCTCGGAAGGCGAGTCGGTTGAGAAGAGCCGGCACGAAACTCAACAGTTGCTCATTTCAAAATATCAATCAATGTAAATATATAACATAATTAGGTTCCCGAGTGAGTATGAACAGCATTTAATCCCACGCATTCTTATCATGGTAAGTAATATTCTTGAATTGAATAATATACTTTGCCCAACAATATATTTTTAACTTTAACTTTAAACTTTTGAAATGGCAAATCCAAAATCACTAGTGGAATTATTTTTCTACATACTAATAAAATAAATTACAGCGTTAAGTTCCGAACTAACATACAATATCTTGAATATTAAACAGCAAATACATAACATCAATAAGCATGCTGTGTTCACTTTAATAGATGGTGCATTTAGTCATTAAGTTTTTTATTGTATTATTTTTGTTTTTGTTATATTGTAATGTTGTCATAACTAGTGGATCTTATAAATAAACAGAAAAAATAATTAAAAAAATAAAATAACAGCGTTTCTTAAAAATAAGTTTCCTCCTACTAAGCTTCCTGGCCTGGCCTGCGGGATACAGCGTGAAATAAAAAAAAAAGAAATAAATATTTGCAATAGTTCAAACCAAAGAGAAGCATTCTTAAATTTTATGGACGTGTCACTTTCTATAATAATGGAACTAGCAAGTCAGTGCTCCTTACGTTATAAATATTTACACAGAAAAAAGTGTTCTGAAAATATTTTTCAGCGCACGCGATGCAATTTTTCACACAAACAATTTATAGCTACATAGTAAATAATGCCAGTCAACCCTTTCCCCGTTCAAAATATTAAATAATGTAATAAGATATAATTCATTTTTCAATAAAAATAATTACGCCGAATACAGCGAGAATTTAGTGTGGGATTACTTAGTCTTTTTTTTTTTGTTTGTTTATCATTGGAATTAATTTAAACATTCTGAAAAACGGATATATTATAATTGTATGTACGTAAGCAGAGGGGATTGTAGTGCAGTGACATAAATGTATATATGATAGGTGTTGGTTCGATCCTCTGTGGTCGCAATTAATTATTTACATACTAGTAAAAATCCAAACTGCACTTTTGGATTACGGCACTTTAAAATACAATGTCTCCAACATGGATTAAAGGTGGCTTAGCAAAAGTAAAGTTATCTCTGCCCTTCCTGACTTTTGCGTAAAGCCACAAATACCTATATAAGTGTTCTGTCAAATGAGTTTTAAAAATTTAACTACCAAGTAGCAATGTTTAACATGTGTTAACTGTCTAAAATGTCTTAACTAAAAGACAATTTAATAATATTATTTTTCCAACTTTTTTTTCAATTTAAATATTTAATGTTTCATCTTCGCTCTGGTAATAAGGCAAAGCGCGATGTTGTGTTCCACTCAACACGCAATGCCTCAAATTTGGCGGAAAGTGGGGAACGGAAGTGGAACGGAGTGTCTTGACACTAGGTTCCCGGGTTTCCCCTGCCTACCCTGCCTCGTGCGGGATACAGCGTGAAGCTGAGCACATTATTTTTCTAACAAAATCAACTAAACTCCGTAAAAAATATTAATATACTTATTTTCGTTTTATGTCCCCTTTCAGTGTAATGATACAATTAGTGCAAGGGCGGCAATCAATTGATATCATAATTATATTAAATTATCACTCTACGTCAACGAAAATGACCCCTAGCGCATAAAGAGGGTTAACTCCACTCGGGGTACACAACCGATTCAACATCCGTCGCGTGTATGAAACTGTGTCGCCTAATTATTGCCTGTAACGTGGCGTAGAATGTAAAGTTTTAGATATTTCATACTTTTTTTATCTTTGAGTATTTTATGTGGAGAGAAAGAGAATTTAGAATTTAGTCACTCTGTTAAGTAGTTTTTAATAAAATATGATACAAGAGGCATATGAGGCCTGCCGTGGCGCAGCGGCGCAAGTGTATAACTGTTACCGACAGGTTGTGGAACGGAACTGAGAGCCGAAGTGTCTTAACACTAAGTTGCCAGTTCTCTCTGCTTAGTCTGCCATGTGTGGGATACAGCGTGAAGTTGAAAAAAAATCATAGAACACTGCTTCAAGAATATATGAAACACTGTATGCTTCTATCTCATTTCCTCCCACCTTAAATCTTATAAACTTATGTGTCTGTCTCTTTTTACTGTCGCTCTTTCGTTTCATCGACTTTCAAAGCACAACGACGCTAAGGACATTTTCACTTAAAAATGTAAAAAGAACTTTATGAACTTTTTAAAATGATTACCTTTTACCATACTATTTTAAACAGTTTTGTGACTGTAACCGGCAGGTTATGGGTTCGATCACCACTCGAGGAAATGAAATATTTAATATTTTCAAATAAAATATTTAATGTTTTCATTTCTTCGCTCTGGTAACAAGGCAAAGCGCGGTGTTGAGTTCCGCCACTCAGCAATGCCTCCTATTTAACAGAAAGTGGGGAACGGAAGTGAATGAAGAGTCTTAACACTAGGTTCCCAAGTTCCCTCGGCCTACCCTGCCACGTTCAGGATATAGCGCGAAGCTAAGTATTTTAATCAGGTAGTATAAAGTGAATATTATAATATTAAAGATACGTTTTTCCTTTTTTTAGGTTCACAGGCAGATTTCACACGCTTTGCCTTGCATCAGAACGGGAAAATAAAAATATCTTTTTCTATATCTACATCGTTTTTACAATAAGATGTTATGTGTGTTTTCTGTTTCATACATTTTATTTTCAATTAGTTTTCTGTTTACAACAGAAAAGTTTCCATACAATATTGGATTCGTGCAGTTATTTGTTCGAAGTTGTACAATAATATTAATATTAGAATTCACTTGTGTACGACTGTTTTTTGTGTGTTCTATTCGTTTCTTTTTCATCTTTTTTTCAGCTGCTCACTGTATCACGCACATGACAGTTGCAGTTATTAAGTATGTTAGCGGAAATCAACGCCGCGCTTTGGCTTTTTACGGGAGGGAATAAATGAAAATATTAAATATTTATGAGGCCTGTCGTGGCGCAGCGGCACAAGTGTGTGTGTGACTGTAATCGACAGGTTCTGGGTTCGATCCCCAGTAGGGGAAATGAAATATTTAATATTTTCAATTTAAATATTTAATGTTTCATTTCTTCGCTCTGGTAATAAGGCAAAGCGCGGCGTTGAGTTCCGCCACTCAACACGCAATGCCTCAAATTCGGCGGAAAGTGGCGAACGAAAGTGGAACGGAGTGTCTTAACACTAGATTCTCGGGTTCCATCAGCCAACCTTGCCTCGTGCGGGATACACCGTGTAGCTAAGAGAAGAGAAAAGATTAAATATTTAATTTTCTCGAAGGGATTGAACTCATAACCCAAATTTATAGTTTGCAAGGCACACTTGCGCCCCTTGCCCCCTTGCGGCCATAACTGGCCTCTAGGCCTTTAGGTTTTTCTTATTTTCTAAATAAATTGAGACAACTCATATGTTTTTAATTTATCATCACAGTAATAGCTCTACGCCACCTCTACGGTCATGGGACTCAATTACCATTTCCGGTGCTATGTATATATATTAGTATTTATTAATAACTGTAAATTTTATTACATTATTTTTTAATAATCTTAGTGTAGCAAAGGTCTTATGATTCTCTGTTTATAGAAATACTCATCCCTAGGTTTTGCATTGCGCTTTAAAACCGCTTTTATTAGACATTTCTTCGATTTTGTATACAAGTATGAAAGAGACATGGCTGTAATAACGCTAGTGAGTCAATTTTTATGCTTAAATGAAACGTTCATTAAGATGGATGGCTTTTTTAATTATTTTTTTTTAGTTTCACACTGTATAGTGGGAGGTAAGTAAGAGGAACTTGGGAACTTAGTGTTAGAATATTTCTTTCTACTTCCGGAACGGAACTCAACTTTCTTTCGCTTTCTACGTGCTTTCCCTCGTTGCCAGAGCAATGAAATAAAAATGTTAAATATTTCATATGCTCGAGTGGGGATCGAATACACAACTTGTCGCGTTTACAGTCGCTTAATTATTAATCAATCTTATAAAAAATATTACAAACAGAACTCGCAAACCAGAAAATACCTCTACATATATTTTTTTTATTCTCTAAATAATATATTAAAATTTTTATTTCACATATAAAATTCACTAAAAAAAGAGTCGAGTGGCAACTCGTAACACAACATTAGTTCAACAAATTTCAACATAAATAGATTTCTATTAAAATAACAATAATTATATGAACGGTTGCCGTTCATATAATTATCATTTTCAAGTACTGTGCACCTGGTAATCATCAAATACGATATTCAAATATCCTTGGTCATATGATATCTTACAAATGTTATAAAGTACTTTGTTTATTACGTTAGCTTCACGCTTCATTTTTGTTTATGTTAACTTGATGCTATATCCCGCAGGCAGGGAAGGAAGGAATTAAAATGTTAGATATTTCATATCCTTGAGTCCAGATCGTATAAGAAACCTGTCATGCTAAAGTTGCATCTAATTATCCCAGTACCACAATGTAAATTACAGAGTAAATATATAAATGTAAAGGTATCTGATTGTATTAAACATTGTTTTATAAATATTCCCAACGTGAAGATATATATATATATATATATATATATATATATATATATATATATATATATATATATATATATATATATATATATATATATATATATATATATATATATATATATATATATATATACATACATATATATTCGTAAATATGTATGTATTCACTAGTAGGGTAGCCCAAGGAAAGCTAGTATTAAGACAAGCGGCACAAGCGTGTGACTGTAACCGAGGTAGGTAGGTTCTGGGTTCGATTCCCAGTCGAGGAAATGAAATATGAATTATTTTCAATTTAAAATATTTAATGTTTTCAATTTAAAAATATGTAATGTTTCATTTCTTCGCTCTGGTAATAAGGCAAAGCGCGGCGTTGAGTCCCGCCACTCAACACGCAATGCCTCAAATTCGTCGGAAAGTGGGGAACGGAAGTGGAACGGAGTGTCATAACACTAGGTTTCACTTCCGTTCCCTCTGCCTAGTGCGGGATACAGCGTGAAGCTGAAAAAAAAAAGATATATATATATATATATATATATATATATATATATATATATATATATATATATATATATATATATATATATATATATATAAAAATTTTGAATGTAGCAGGATTTGAACCCGCACCTCTTAGAAACTGTCCAAGTGCTCTGACCAACTAAGCCATACGTTCTTATCAAGCTACGTTGAAATGCTTATACGCTTTTTAGAATTTATTTATGTTGTTAGCATCTATGTAGGCAGATTTTTTACAAATTTCCGTTACCCAAAGACAACTCACAAAAATTATCGTTTGCCAAGAGAGAATACTATTTATTTAATATTTTTACTATATTTTAAATTGTGAATTACACACACACTTAGGACATTAAATACTAAATTTAAATTTGAAAAGCGTATAAATACAACATAAATAAATTGTAGGAAATTTGTAAAAATCTTTCTACAGAGATGCTAACAACATAAATAAGTTATAAGCGTGCGTATAAGAATTTCGGCGTAGCTTGATAAGAACGTATGGCTTAGTTGGTTACAGAGACGGTATCCATGAGGCGCGGGTTCAAATCCTGTTACGAAACAAAGTTTTTATGCACTTTTTAGATTTAAATTTAGTATTTTCAGTTCTAAATGTGGAATAACACTTTAAAAAATAGTACTTTATAAAAACACCGTCCTATTTTCGAGACATTACATTACGAATGGCGAAACTCAACACCGCGTTTTGTCATATTAATATATATCACAACGTTACATTAAAATATTTCATTCCCGCAAGAATCGATCTCATAGCTCTCGTGTTTACAGGCAAGCATTAATAAATATGAAGTATAAAATTTAATCCCATCCCATCTAACAGATTATACAAAATTTTTCATATTACACATTAAAATTGAAACGTAAACGTATATAAATTCGCATGCAATCTCACTCGCGTGACGTCATATTGCGATGACTTTGAGTGTTGGTTAAGTTTAAATGGACTCGGTGCAAAATTTCCATTTCACGGTGGCTTGGCCTGATCTTTTCTTATATATGTAATATACATATGTATAATGTTATGTTACAGATGACTTTATTTACGTATATTATAAATAGAAAACTGTTAAGTGTGAGGTGGACTAGCTCACAGAGAGTTCAATAACCATTTTAGGATTGTAACTGGTAGTCTAGCTTATAAAAGTTGACAAAGATAATACTAAACTTAAATATAAAAAGCGTATAAAATTTTTGAACGAAGCAGGATTTGAACCCGCGCCTCTGGAATACCGTTCCAGCGCTCTGACCAACTAAGCCATTCGTTCTCACCGAGCTCCGTCGAAATTCTTATACGCTTGTTACAACTTATTTTTGTTGTTAGCATCTCTGTAAGCAATTTTTATACGCTTTTTATATTTAAGTTTAGTATTTTCTGTCCTAAGTATGGAATAACACTTTAAAACATAGTATAAAAGTTGACAAAGATAAGTTTGCGAGTGTGTACACGGTTTATTTTTTAGCTTCACGCTGTATCCCGCACAAGGCAGAGTAGGCAGAGGGAACCCGGGAACCTTGTGTTAAGACACTCCGTTCCACTTCCGTTCCCCACTTTCCGCCGAATTTGAGGCATTGCGTGTTGAGTGGCGTATTTCAATGCTGCGCTTTTGCCTTATTACCAGAGCAAAGAAATGAAACTTTAAATATGTAAATTTAAAATATTAAATATTTCATTTCCTCGACTGGGGATCGAACCCGGGACCTGTCGGTTACAGTCACACTCTTATGCCGCTGCGCCACGACAGGCCTCTTGTTTTATTTTAACCTACTCATTTTAAATCATGGTCAATTTTACTCTAAATCCAGGAAAGCCTTTGCGTTAATGATTGTATCTTTTGATTGCGCTGACTTAAAAGTTTGATTTTTAGTATGCTTGAAACAGTCGATTTGAATATTTAATACTTATTTCAGTTGGATATTTCCATGAGATGTTGACTCAAATTATCATGAGTGACAGATAGTATGGACGATATAAATGTTGTTCTGTTACATAATATTTTTTTTGAGTCGCATTTTTAGACGTTATATTGTTTTATTAATGTTGTTTAATTTATCTTTTTATCTTTTTATTTTAGAAACTTCACAACAGCGTTATTTTCTACCACAAAAAAAATATATAATTCAGTTTCCTTGAGCCATGTCAGCCACAAGCGTGTGACTGTAAACGACAGGTTGTGGGTTCGATCCTCACTCGAGGAAATGAAATATTTAATATTATCAATTTAAATATTAAATATCTTCATTTCTTCGCTCTGGTACAAGGCAAAATGCTGCGTTGAGTTTCGCGACACATCACGCAATGCCTCAAATTCCTCGGAAAGTGGGGAACGGAAGTGGAACGGAGTGTCTTAACACAAGGTTCCCGGGTTCCCTCTGCCTATCCGACAACGTAAAGATGAGTTTCTTTGCATATTGTGGTGAATAATAGGAATTTTATTTTGCTATATTACATTGAGCTTGCATGTACATATATAAGAGTAGTTAGAAGGTAATTATCACATTAACGCTGTTTGTGGTCCAAAATGGCATATTTAAATGTTAGTGGTCGTTTACGGGCCACAATAGCTGCAATGAAAGTGAATCAAGCGTGAAAATTAACTTGACAAACGTGTTTATAGTATTGATAGATCATTTATCTTCACGCGGTATCCCGCATATAAGGAACCCTGCGTGATAACGGTCTATTCCGCAAGTATTGCTCAATTTTCAAAATATTGCGTGTTGTGAGGTGGAGTTGAACGCCGCGTTTAGTCTTTTTATTTTTTTAAACTTTATGCTGTATTTTGCATATAGACAGTGAGAACGTAGGAACCAATTAAGACACTTACTTACTTACTTCCCACTTTCCGTCGAATGCGGAAGGTATTACTTGTTGTTTACTTAGCGCGGCACGTTAGAGAGGAATTGAAAATATTTATTATTTTACATAAGACGGTATCGAACCCAAAACCTGTCCAGTTTTCAGTCACACGCTTGTACTATATAGATCTCTTTTTCTTAATACCAGAGTGAAGAAATGTATATAATTCATTGCTTCGAGTGGAAATCGAACCTACAGCCACCTTCAGTCACTATGTCATAACGATCTCCTTGTTTTACACATTTATAAAAGTAATTTTCCTCTTCATAAATTTGACTGTCCTTCACTTGTCTAGTATACCCGTGTTAAAGATATGTAAAGTTGTTCGAGAACTGCATTCTATATGAAATTGCAGAATTGTTAAATTCTCTAGTAGTATTGTATAGAATAGATGTTTCTTGAAGTTAAACTTCTTGATATTTACAGTAAAGGGAAGCAAATCGTGAATTCTACAAACTGGCTATAACAAAAACGTTCGCATTTTTCTTACAACGTAAAGGGAACCTTTTACATGTACGTTTTCTAAGTAATGTTTCTTAAGAGAAAATTAATTATAAATTGGAATTATTAATATATTATTTACATTTATCTTTTTTAAATACACCTTGCACATAACAGGGTAGGCAGAGGGAACGTGGGAACCTAATGTTAAAGTTTTTGTAGAAATTAACGCCGCGCTTTTTCATGTTACCAAAGCGAGGGATGGAAAATAGTACATGTGTGATCTGTGATCTGCAACCAGTCGCCTGCATGTACTCCGGCACCATCACTTATTACTTAGGAATATATATTAAGAGCCCCCATGATACAGCATCACAACGTCTGAATAAAAACCACCAGGATAGTGAGTTTTCATTACATCACGTTGGTAATAAGACAAGCCGCGGTGTTGAGTTCCGCTACTCAATGCGCCATATTTCTATACCTTTTCTATGTGGATTACAGCGTGAAGCTAAATAATTAATATTCCGAGGATTGATCCCACGAGCTGAATGGTTAAAAAAACACATGCTTACATCGCCACAGTAGAACTTGTTCTGGACAGGACAGGCATAGGGAACTTGGGAACCTTTGGAACTTAAAATGTGAGTGGCAATTATTTATAACTTAGTTTCGCGCTTTATCCTTAGCGGGGTAGCCCAAAAGAACGGAGCACTAAGCGGTACTCGGGAAATTATTAGTATTTTTCAAAAAGAAATAATCAACTAACACTCAATTATAATCGATCTTAGAACTCGTACGTTCCACTTAAAGACGTAGAGTACCTTTTCTAAAATTACATGACCTAACGCTTGAAGTAAGAAGCTGTAATCAGGAAATCTATTAATAATGTTGAAAAAAGGAAACAAAGTTTTATAAAGAAATATTTTGTACTAAATGATATGGCGTAAATTAACGCTGCGATTTATGAGATTTTTTTTTCTATGTTATAATAAAAAATAATTATTTTAATTGAAGTTAGTCAGTCAGTCAGTCATACCTATACCAGTTTAGAACTTCCCAGCTAAGCGTAAATGGCGACATAAAGTACTTTAAAATTTTTCATTACAGTTCACGTATTTGTGGCTTAAAACCTGAATTTTATGAAGAGACTCTTATGGTTACGTTATATTTTTTGTGAATTTTCGTATTTTGAATGTAAACTATTTTCAAAAGTCAAAAAATATGATGTCATTAATATTATCGTAGCGCAGCGTAGTTTAAGCGAGCGACTGCAAACGCGAAAGGATGTGGGTTCGATGCTTAATGAAATTGACTCCATCTTTACGTTGTGCTTACTTACCCATTGAAAAAATAAAAAAAGAATTCCTCGAGCGGGAATTGAATCTGTCACCACCAGTTGCAGGCTTGTGCTTCTGCGCCATGACTGACCTTCTAATACACAATATATATTATTTTTACCTTAGGAAGACTTGGGAACCTAGTGACACACTCCTTTCTATATCCAACTTTCCGCCGGACAGCATTGCGTGCGTGTTGACTGGCGAAACTGAACTCCGAGCTTTTCTTGTTAATATGATATTCCTTGATTTTCCACTGTATCCCGTATATGGCAGGATAGGCAGAAGAAACTTGGGAACCTATTGTTAAGACACTCCCTACCATTATCAACTTTCTGCCAAAAAGTTGAAGCATTGCGTGTTGAGTGGCGAGATTCAACGTTGGGCTTTTAGATTTTTTGACCTGAGCAAAGAAATGAGAATATTAAATATTTAAATCGAAAAAATGAAATATTTCATTTCCTCGAGTGGATATCGAACCCACAATCTGTCGTGTTTCAGCCACATGCATGTGACCCTACGCCACGATAGGCCACTATATGATAATTCAAAACAGAGATCCATATAAATTAATTTAATATACAATAAAATGAATAATCTAACTGAAATCGACACATGCTGTCTTAGTTAGACAAAGTTTCTATCAGATCTGGACAGAGGTGAGCGAGTGCTGCGCCAACTTGTGTTTATTTTATCAAAGAGCTTGTCATCATTGTATTATCGACTTTGCTAACATATTGATTCTAGTTTCTTGAGATGAAGTTGTTTCTTCATACGTAACTACAAGCTTTATAGTTAGTTTTCTGGTTTAAAAACACTTGAAAAGGGGTAATCTTTCTTTTAAACTATGATTTAGGATTGGGTTATCGCGACTGCTTGGTCTTTACATCATCAATGAGGATTGAGGTGGCTGGGTATGGAGGTTTACGTATTACGGGTTACGGATTACGTACTATGGGTTACGGATTACGTATTACGTATAACGGATCCGATATTACGGGTTTTCTGATTACGTCACCGACTACTAAAAACCAATAGTTAATTACTACTGATAACTAAGAAATGATTAATTACTGGTTTCTTATTACGATAACTAAGAAATGATTAATTACTGGTTTCTTATTACGAATTTAAGATTATTATTAACACTAGGTCCTCAAGATCTTTGGGCCTGTCACGTGCGGGATACAGCGTAAAGTTAGAAAAAAAATATTCACTTTTGGTTACATCAATCATCGAAAAATATATAATATTAAAAAAACGTGTAAATAATTCAACAACAGGAATCGAACGCAAGCTCTTTAACACTAACAAAGCGGTCATCGTTAATTAAACCATTCTTTTTAATGAAGCGACATAGAAATTCTTTACGGTTAGTAGAATATATTTCTTGGTATGAGCACGTCCAAAGCTGGAATTTTACAAAATTTTCACTTTCACTACCCAAAAACATCGAAGAAAAAATCAGTTTGATAACTAGTATACGTTTTTACAATTTTTTAAAGTGCTATTCCAGACTTAGGAAAGAAAATATTATATTTAAATTTAAAAAGCGTATACAAAAAATATTTTTAGTAGCTTGATAAAAACACATGGCTTCTTTGGTCACAGCGTTTGGACGGTTTCCATGAGGCGCGGGATCAAATCCGGCTACGTTCGAAATTTTTATACGCTTTTAAATTTAAATTTAGTAGTATATGTTTATCAATCTATCTATCTATATAATAAAACTGATCAGTCTGTGCATGGTAGATATATTAAAAACAAATTTATAGGAGACGTTTATTAATGTCTTCATGGAGTGAGACAAAGTGACATGGGAGTGAAAGTAGGTACCTCGAATATAAAATGCCTGCTGTACGCAGATGATGCAGTGCTTATTGCATCATCAGAAAGCGAGTTGCAGGTATTGGTTACCACTCTGAAAGAAGGATGCGCGAATAATGGTCTAAGCCTGAATGCGAATAAGACGAAGGTTCTGGTATTTGAAAGAAATGAAGATTGCAAGATCAGTGTAAATGATAAGATATTAGAACAAGTGAATGAGGTAGTATATCTGGGAAGTATGTTTAGCAGAGACGGAAGATACGAAATGGATGTGGGAAGGCGTATTGCTGCCGGTAACAGAGTTAACGGTGCCTTAGCTGCATTGTTGAGACGGCGAAACGTCAGCATAGCTGCGCGTTTGGCCGTACATAATGCAGTGTTGGTATCGACACTGTTATACGGCAGCGAAACGTGGGTATTACAGAAGAAGAATGTAAGAAAGATGATTGCTGTAGAGATGCGATCTCTTCGTCGGATATGCGGAGTCAGTTTAGCTGATCGCATATCCAATGAAGAGATACACAAAATGGCAGGTACTAGCGTGGATGTCACAGTGAGAATGAAGAAGAACGTGCTCAGGTGGTTTGGGCACGTCGAGCAAATGTGTGAAGAAATAACGGTAAAAAAGATTTATGAAGGAAAAGTGAGTGGTAAGAGAGGGAGGGGGAGACCTCGGTTGACCTTCGAAATCACAGTATCGACGATACTGGAGGAAGGTCACGTAAAAAGCATGAGGACCCCCCGGAGGGCATGTATGAAGAGGTTGATGACAGTGGACGAGGCGAAAGAGGCACTCCGTTCTCTCTGCCTACCAGGCTAAGGATATAGCATGAAGTTAAGTTAAGTTTGTTAATGTTATAGAATCCAAAATACAAGGCAAAACGTGGCGTTGAGTTCTGCCACTCAACACGCAATGCCTCAAATTCGGAGTGTCTTAACTCTAGGTTCCTATGTTTTCTCTGCCTACCCTGCCATTTGCGCGATTCAGGGTGAAGTTGAGCAGAGGCCAAAATATTTAATTCTTTTTCTTGTCTGTGCGTTTGTAGGCGCAAATCTCAGAAACAGCTAACAAGATATAATTGTAGTTTTCACTGCTATATTTTAGCGACCATTCTACAACATGAAAGTGTTTGTTTTTTATATCCATTTATAAATTTACTTTTTTTTAAAAATAAGTTACGTACTGCGTGTATATTCGTTTTGCTGAAATTTTATTTTACAGATATTATGTTAAATGACAATGAAAATATTATTAAAAAAAGGCGATAAATAAATCAATGGAAATTAGTAAATAAGAAACGTAATTTTATCGGGTGAAGCCCGAATCGGGTGAATTTTTAATGTTTAAAACACTCCCTTCCATAAGTACCATTGCAAATTGAGTTGCGGAACTCAACGCCGCATATCATCTTTTAACCAAAGCAGTTACATGAAAATAATATCCTCTACTGGGTATCGAAATAACAACCATCGCCATCACTTCACGTCGGTTCCCGTGTACAACAGGGTAGGAGGGAACTTGGGAACCTAGTGTTAAGACATTTCGTTCCGTTCTCCACATTTAGACTTTGTAATGACGATACGACCGCAATAGAGATGTTATCATGGAGATTAATTATTTCAGCATAAGATAACATCCCAATTAACTAAATAAACTATCAGCTACGTTCAAGTTTGGTTAGATTATAAATTTATATAACGGTAGGTGGTTCATACAATGGTTGTGCACATCCACGTAGTATAGCGGCAGTGCAGGTACTAGTTAATTGGTATTCGGCATGTTATCTTGGTGATCTTTAGTAATATTACTAACTAGTGATCTACCCGCGGCTTCGTCCGCTTTATATATATTTCTTTATTTACTTATTTCAATCTTTTTTTTAACCTTCACGTTGAATCTCGCACATGGCACAGTAAGTAGAGGGCACTTGGGAACCTAGTGTTAAAACACTCCGTTGCATTTCCGTTCGCTACTTTCTGTAGAGTTTGAGGCATTTCGTGTTGAGTGGCGGAACTCAATGCCGGACTTTGCCTGAGCAGAGGGAGAGGGAAGAAATGAAAACATTAAATATTGAATTTGAGAATATTCAATATTTAATTTCCTCGCGTGAAGATCGAACCCACAACCTGTTGTTTACTCACGCACTCAGCTTCACGCTGTATTCCGCACATGGCAGGATAGGCAGAGGGAACTTGGGAACCTAGTTAAGATACTCCGTTCCACTTCCGCTGCCCACTATCCGCCAAATTAGAGGTATTGTGTGTTGAGTGGTGGTATTCAACACCGCGTTTTGCCTTGTACCAGAGCGAAGAAATGAAAACATAAAATATTTAAATTAAAAATATTAAATATTTCATTTCCTCGAGTGGGGATCGAACCCACAACCTGTCGGTTACAGTCACACATTTGTGCCACTGTGCCACGACAGGCCTCTACTACTTTCTAGTTCTAATGACACGATAATTTTTAAGACAATTTATATAAAAAATTTAAATTTAAGCTATATGAATAAAAATTAAGTAGCAATTTCGTCGACTTTAATATTTTAAATTCGTGTAACTTTTTTAAATAAAAAAGACATATTAAGTGGAGGTCGCCATAAGAAGTTTTCACTATTATATAGTGAAAACTTCAGACTGCAAACTTAGGCTAAGTATAGGCCAGTTGTGGCGTAGAGACTGTGACTGTAAGCACGACAGATTATAGGTTCGATTTCTACTCAAGGAATTGAATGATTTTTTTTTCATTTCCTCGCTTTGGCACTCAGGCGGAGCGCGGCGTTAAGTTCCGTCTCTTGATACTTGCGTATTATTGTCTTAATTTGTCAGAAAACGGATGGGGAAGGATTCGACTAACGCAGGTTCATTCTGCTTACTCAGCTATGTACAACATGTGTAAAATAAAAAAAAGGAATAAGCAATAGATTAAAAAAATAATCCAGTGGCATAGATGAGTTATATTATTTTTTGTATCAGTACTGTCATTTACTTTGTTCAGTCACAACGATTGATTCCTTTCCAAAATATTAATTGTTTTTATTTTATTTCTTTGGTTATAAGACAAAATGCGGTGTTAAGATCTTCTCAAAGCACAATTTCCCGAACAGAAGTTTCCGGATATACATGAGGGTTGCAACGTGAAGCTATAAAAAGAAAACAGGTAAAAAGTGAGTAATGAAATATTATCTAATTCCATTTGCATCGTAGTCGACGGAAAGTTTCTCTTGGTCAATATGTCAAAATGCACTAAACCTCAAACTTTGTAAGTCAACACATAGTAAGGCGTACATTGCATTTAATTGTTCCAAAAGTTTTATTTGCGCAGTGTTTCAGTCGTCTTTTGTGTGTGTGTGTGTGTGTGTGTTTCAGAAACATTGTAAGTAAAGGAAATATGTTGTTTAAATGGTGAAATAAGAACTTTTTTAAATAAGAAACTCTAAAGGTTGTGGGTTCGATCCCCATTGAAAGAAAAGATAAATTAAAAAAAAAACACTGTTTTAATCTTTCCGTTTTGGTAACAAGGCCAAACGCAGCGTTGAGTTCCACCGCTCAACCGGCAGTATCTCAAATTCAGCCGAAAGAGAGAAACTAAATGGACAAATCCATATGAGATAGCTTCAACTTAAAAAAAAATGGAGTGTCTCATCTAAGTTTCTGCGCTTATATATAACATTGCTTGTAGCGTGGTGGCCTGTATCTCGTTACTAGAGCGAAGATATGAAAATAAATAATTTCCTCGACTAAGAATTGTAGCCCTTTACTTCTTACCACATGGGACACGGCGAGAAGCTGCGCTTTATTTTTAAAACAATATCTATTCAAGTTCAGTTTCAGTTTTCAACATTGAAGTGCTATTACAGTAATATTCTCTTCAAAATGAACCCATAACAATGAAACGCTTAAGTTAATTCTACAAACTTGTGCCATACACTTTGTGATTCGTTCGAACATTAAAATTTAAAATTTGCCAAACTTTTTAAGTGGACTCGTGGACGTTTGCTTTGAACAAAAGTATATAATCATTTTAATATTTGTGTATTATATATAAAAGCAGGTATACGATGTCTCCCGCATATGACAGGGTAGGTAGATGGAACTAAGGAATCTAGTATTAAGACACTCCGTTCCGTTTTCCACTTTCTGCCGGCATTGCGTGTTGAGTGGCGAAACTCAATGCCGCGCTTTGTCTTATTACCAAAGCGAAGAATTGAAAAACATTTAATATATAGTTTGATAATATTAAATATTTAATTTCCTCGAGTGGGGATCAAACCCATAAGTTGTCATGTTTACACTCTTCTACTCCTGCGCTATGACAGGCGACGTAACGGTCGCGCCTACAGTATTATTTCATTTTCTTTAATATCTCTATCTAAACCAGATAGGAGTGTATTAACAAGGCCCATATATTTAGTGCCAACTCTACCATATGGTAGCGAGCAACTAGAAAATAGAAACAAAGCAGAAAAACCGAGTAATATATCACTAACTTTAATTAAAACAATAAGAAAAATCTGTCTCTACACTACTATCTCAGAGTGAATTTTCAAAGTTTCCGCTCCATAATCATTACTACCAACCAACGTCATTATACAACTCAATTACACAGAGCCAAATGACTTGTCAAACACACTATAATGAGCTTACTGTTGTTCACTGTGTTTGTGGACACTTTTACAACATGTGCTTTCAATTTAAATATTTGTTTTTAAATTATTTGCGCCACTCAACACGCAACGCCTCAAATTCGGCGGAGTTTGGGTAACGAAAGTGGGGCGGAGTGTCTTAACACTACGTTCCGAAGTTTCCTCTGTCTACCCTGCGATATGCGGGAACCTGAAAAAAAAATGGCATTAATTTCAACCATTTTTCATGTAACACGCATTTTTTCTACCTCCACGTATACTTTTTACTAGAGCGGAAGAATAGGTCATTGTGCGGTGTTTAGTTCCGTTATTCAACACGCTGAGCCTCTAATTTGAGTGAAAGAAGACAAAAAAGTTCATTAAAACTAGAATAATATGCCGGTTTAAAGAATAAAATATTTAACTAATGTTTCTTACGTTTTTAGTAAGCAGTTTCTTCTTTTTCTTCCACTTTCAGCGAAAGAAACATTCCGTTCTCATTAAGTTTCCCATTTTCCGCTGAATTTATAAAGAATTGCGTATTGATTGGCGATACTTAACGCCGCACTTCGATACCTTACTCGAGCAAAGAATTGTAAATATTAAATATTTCAATTCTATGAGTTTGGGGATTTAACGCAAAAATTGTCGTTTTAAGTGACAAGTTTGTTCCGCTGCGCCACAACAGGCTTCAAATAAATATACATATATTAATTACAAAAAATATAAAATATAAATTGAGGCCTGTCGTGGCGCAGCGGCACAAGAGTGTGACTGTAACTGACAAGTTCTGGGTTCGATCCCCAGTCGAGGAAATGAAATATTTAATATTTTCAATTCAAATATTTAATGTTTCATTTCTTCGCTCTGGTAATAAGGCAAAAGCGCGGCGTTGAGTTCCGCCACTCAACATGCAATGCCTCAAATTCGGCGGAAAGTGGGGAACGGAAGTGGAACGGAGTGTCATAACACTAGGTTTCACTTTCGTTCCCTCTGCCTACCCTGCCTAGTGCGGGATACAGCGTGAAGCTGAAAAAAAGAAAAAAAAAATACAAATAAAACATCTACTCCAACTACAAATATATTATGTATAGTGAATAGAAGTTAATGACATTCATAAAAGAGAATATGCTTTTTAATATATAATATATAATTATAATAATTTTATTCATACTTAAACATAGTTGCATTAGCAAGTGTAATAACACAAGAGGCACAAGCGTGTGATTATTAATGTGACAGGTACAGGTTCTATCAAAGAGGAAAAAATGAAATATTTTCGAATGTCATGTTTGTTTCGTCGGAAATTGGGGAATGGAACACGGTCTTAACTCTTGGGAACTTGGGAACATAGCGTTAAAAGATTCCGTTATCATTAAGTATATACTTTTATCACTTTATACCGAATTTGTGACATAGTATGACGAATTGCGGAACTCAACGTCGCGCTTTGCCTCTTTACCAATTCGAATAAAATAAATATATTATATGTTTCATTTCTTAGATTGAGAAGAGAACATAATGTAGAGGTTTTGTAAATTAAAATCCCTTGGAAATAATTATAATTAATAATATGTGTTTTAAGCATATTTAAAGCACGCTTGGATGCAGGTTCAAATCCTGCTACGGTCAAATTTGAAAAATACAAAAGTTTAATCTGTAAACACAGACCAGGCCTGGACAAGTTATCAATTTGCGCTTTCGGGGAAATGATAAATAGTTTATTTATATATTTCAGTCACATGTGTTTTTTTTAAACTAAGTAATGTGAGAGCTAAGTGCAGGCCTAATGCATCACTTCGATTGGCGCTAAGTTTTCGCGCGGGGTGGGTCCACGCAGGCGCTATTTCCCGCCATTTTCTCAGCATGGGGATGCCAGATTATGTACATTTACTTTTAATTTGGGAAATATTTTTACTCTATGTTTCGATTTTTTGTTTTTTTTATTGATAAATGGTATTTAGTTTTTGTTTTCAATTAAATAGTTTCGAAAATGTGGTAGTTGAAGATATTATTATATATGTTCTATTTAAAATGTAACATTTTATCAAATGATGATGAATAAAAGAATACATACTATTATTTGTGTTATTTTTAAATTATATAATTTGTATTGTATTAATTTAAAAGTGTAAGTATAATTTAAGCAACCAAATCTATACTTCACTTTTCATATAAAAAAAAATATATATGTTTTGTTTAACTGTAGCTTAATAGTAATTAAAAAAAAAAAAAGAAACGTCACATCATATACACAAGCTCTTGACATAAATTTAAATAACGAACACAAGTCATACTTCATTTCCATTATAAAACATTTGAAAACGAAAAAAACATTTATTTTAGACTAAAAGCATTCAATAAAAAAACAAAACATATGTTTGATCTTTTTTTAGTAAAAAATTGGTATTTTAGTATTGCATAGGGTTATATTTTCATCCCAAATGGTATCCCTGTCCTCCAGTCTGGTCAGTAGATCCCGCGCCGCCGTCGAGAGTGCACGGCGCTCTAAAAACAATCGACGTCGTAACAAATATAATATATAATAATATATAAATATAGTAATATTATAAGAAAAATCATGTGCCATACTGTGTATAGAATTGTGTCTTTCAACTGTGTGTATGTGCTTTTTGTGTTTTGCCGAGAAACTATGTAAACACGTGAGTATATCATCGTTTTCATATAACTCAGCTGTTTTGATAACATTTTTGTGTAGAAATGTTTAAAATTTGATATTATTATTAATTTAGAGACTGAAATAAAGTGCAGATGATAACAAATTTAATTTTCACATGCTTTCGTTACAAGTGTATCGGATATGTTACACTGAAAAGGTTATTCTTTATATAGATTTCAGATAGAGCAGAGTTTAATTCATTAAAATGGAATTCTGCTACTGGAATTTTCTGAAAAATATAGAAATATTCTTAAAGGAACATAATTATTCTCTAAAACATATGTTAGTTGAAGAATATTTCAAGAAATATTCTTCATAATTTTTGAAAAGAATTCAGGAAATATCAAGAAAATTGTATATAAAGATCAATTTTCTATTTAAAAATCGTAAATTAAATATCAAGAATTAATATCAAGAATTAATAAATCCGATCAATTTTATGATATTATTAAGATCAAAAATATAAAATAATTTATCGTACGCTTTCAGAGTACTTCTATAGCGAATATCTATAAAAAATTATATTTACTACTAGACTACTATAGTAGTAGAGCGTTTCGGTAGTAAAACGTGTACTATAGCAGCTATATATATATGTATATAAAATATTTCAGCTGTAGTATAAAATTTTTGCTGAAGTGGATATTTTCTTTTATAAAGTCACATATCTCGTTTCATACAATCTAAACTAGTGTAGAGACGCTCCGTTTTTTTCTTTTCGACCATTTAAAATCTCTTATGAACGAACGGCGTAATTTAACGCTGTTGTCTTACTTTTATTAATAGTGGAGTTTTAATATTCTAAAAGACACACTTACAAAAGTTTTGTTCAATTGAGCTACAATAAGATTTTTTGGAAGTAAAATTGCATCAATGTTTGTTAGAGAATACTATAATATACTTAATATGTACAATATTGAGTCGAGTCGTAGCGCAGAGGTGATACTGTAAAGGCGACACGTTGTACGTTCGATTTCCACTCGAGAAATGTAATATGTAACATTTTATATCTTTTATTTAAAAATTACTCTTGTTGTTGCACGCCTACACATTTATTTCCCACATGACAAGGTTGGCTGGTAGAAAATGCTTTTTAGCGTTAAGCCCGCCTTTTGTGCCTTTGTATATTTTTACTGTGTGCAATAAAGAATTTAAAAAAAAAAAAAAAAATAT
This sequence comes from Eueides isabella, assembly GCA_019049475.1. NCBI lineage: Eukaryota > Metazoa > Arthropoda > Insecta > Lepidoptera > Nymphalidae > Eueides > Eueides isabella. The sequence goes on along the minus strand of CM032405.1, from coordinate 9,927,887 downwards.
GTAACATTTTATATCTTGGCTCTGGTAACAAGATATTGCGCGGCGTTAAGCTTAGCCGCTCAACACGCAATGACTCAAATTTAGTAGAAAGTAGGGAATAGAACGAACGACTTAACACAAGGTTCCCAAGTTCTTTCTGCCTTCCTCGCCATGTAGGGGTATATAGCGTAAACCTAAGCTCGCTTTTGATAGGACTCTTATCGCATCGTATTTTATATATGGTTTTAGGTCATTTCTATATTTATTTAATGCATTACATTACGCATATAGAAGTCCCATTAGTAACTTTAGTAAACTGGTGGTAAATGGTGGTAAGTTTGACGCTCAAGAAATGAAGTATGTAACTTCTTATTTTAAATAAAATATTTAAATTTAAATTTGAATATATAAAATAATCAGGAAACTACGAGTAGTGTTAGGGCACTCCATTCCACATTGAGTGGCGGAATTCACACAATCATTTTCATTTTCTGAGTTAGCGCGGCGTTGAGTTACTTCACTCAATATGCAAAGTCTCAATTTGGGGACAGATCACGTCGATACTCCGTATTTAGACACAACAGGGTACTTTAAAATTATTTAAAAAGCTCAAGAGAAAAACTGTACTACAGAAATAGACCTTTTCCTTTTTCTAATACGAGTAGATCAAGTGCGATAAATTTCTGCAAGTAACATAGGATTCTGTTTGCAACTTACATAGTATTATAGTATAGTATTTCTGTATTCTCTCTCGACCATGGTGGTGCAGATAGTGTGTCTGACTGTAAACGAGAATTTTCGTTACTTTCCTTTGTTAAAGGATCAAAGCATGGTGCTGAATTTCACCAATTAGCACGCAATGAATGAGGTTTGTTGTGGCGTCTGTCGCGTTCAACGTAGTTTAATATTTACGCTAAGGCAAAATGTGGCGTTGAGTTACGTCAGTCAACTAGCAATACCTCAAATTCAGTAGAAAGTGGGGAACAGAACATAGTGTCTTAACACTATGTTTCCATGTGCCCTTTATTCTACCAGGTGCGGGATACAGCGTGAAGCCAATATTGCCTAATACGCTTTGTTTGATAATGGACTGTGCGAGAGAAACGAAAAAAAAAGAAACTTTAAATGTACATTTATTTTTATATGCATAATAAAAGTTCGTATTAAAACCAAATGCTCTTTTTCAACGATCGAGTTACAACAGCTTAGGTTCAGTGATATGGTAAATGTTTATTTTCATATACATTTGGTATAGTGCCAGGATTTCTTTTATATTGTAGATCTCAAAGATCTGAAGTGGTCACCAGTTCGATTTTTGACTTAATTTTAATAATTATAATAATATAATTTAATAGTATTACTGAAGTTATTTTCACATTTCTAGTATTTTTACCGTTAAGACATACAATATTAAGTTGCGGAACTCAACGCTATATATATATATATATATATATATATATATATATATATATATATATATATATATATATATATATATATATATATATATATATATATATATATGTATATATATATATATATATATATATATATATATATATATATATATATATATATATATATATATATATATATATATATATATATAGGGAACTTGGGGGTTTTAGTGTTGAGACACTCTGTTGTGTTGTGTCGCGAAACTCAACCCTAGGCGTTGCTACGTTACCTGCGCGAAGATATGGAAATCAAAATTATTTGAAAACTTCCTCGAGTAGAGATCAAACCCGCAAACTATAGCGCTCGCAGTCACAAACATGTGCCGCTGCGCCACGACAGGCCTAAAAGAAATATTCAAATATATTCAATGCCCCAAGTAGAAATCAAATCCACGGCCGTCATGATCACAGTCACACGTTCTGCCACTGAGCCACGGCCTAAATACAGGGTGCTAATTTAAACAGCGTAAATAGAGAACTCATTCATGTGCAGATTTTAATGCAACTTATGCAAATTCAATGTATAATACATTAGGTTTAAATTACATCACTATTCATCGCTAAATAAATACGAAAATGTTTGGTAGTCTAGGAATAACGATTTAGAAATTTGGTTTAGATAAATGTACGAGAGATAGTGTGTCTAAAATAAGCAGAAATTGGAGGAAAGAAGCTTGACAGTCATGATAGCATTTCAAAAATCTATATATATATATATATATATATATATATATATATATATATATATATATATATATATATATATATATATATATATATATATATATATATATATATATATATATATATATATATATATATATATATATATATATATATATATATATATATATATATATATATAACGTCATCGTTACTTCTTATTGTTGACTTTTTCATAAAATGGTGGAAAAGTCTTTCAACTGGTAATTGAACCCAGACTAAGGACTTTTTTTAGTTTCACGCTGTATTATGTACATAGTAGGGTAGGCAGGTCCATACCCCACGCTCCGCGTAACTTGAGGCAGCCTATCTGCCTGTCGAGTAGCGGTACTAAACGCCGCGCATCCCACAACCATCACGTGTACATTAAACATCATTCGTATATATGCTAACATTGATATTACTGAGATATAAATACATATTGGAAATAAAATTAGAAATAATACGCGTGAGCGTGGGCAATGGACCTGCCTACTCTACTATGTACATAATACAGCGTGAAACTAAAAAAAGTCCTTAGTCTGGGTTCAATTACCAGTTGAAAGACTTTTCAACCATTTTATGAAAAAGTCAACAATAAGAAGTAACGATGACGTTAGATAACGTATAAAAGAGAAAAGTAATGTCATCGCTCACATTAAATTGATGTGACATACTTTACACTGAATTGAAATACGATTCCATTTTTACTAAGAAAATATCTTCTACGAATGTCAATTCTCAATGTAATTTTTTTTTAAACGACATTGGTATAGCTTAGAAATAAACTTAAATATTTTTTTATAATTAAATCAGTTCAGATGCACACTAGGTTGTCGGTTCAATTCCTACTCGAGGAAATGAAATAAGCAATATTTATATTTCTTCACTTAATAAATGCACAAAGTGCCGTGTTAAGCAGCCGGTTATTGAACACGCAGTGCTTTAAAACTTTCGGTGGAAACTCACTCACTTACTCAACTTCACGCTGTATCCCGCACATGGCAGGGTAGGCAGAGGGAATTTGGGAACCTAGTGTTAACACTCCGTTTCACTTTCGTTCCCCATTCTCAGTCGAATTCAGAGGCATAGCGTGTTGAGTGGCGGAACTCAATGCCGCGTTTGCTTTGTACCAGAGCGAAGAAATGAAAACATTAAATATTTAAATTGAAAATAATTCATATTTTATTTTCTCGAGTGGAGATCAAACCCACAACCCGTCGGTTACAGTCACACGTGTGCCACTGCGCCACGAAGCCACCAGCGCCACGAAGTGGGAAACGGAAGTGTTTATGGCAACGGATTGTCTTGACAAAAGTTTCCTCAATTTTTTCTCTATCTACCCTGCCATGTGCGCTACGCTGAACTTTGTAAATATGTCACGATAGCCTCTGGTCATTCTTTGTTCCTTTTCTATGTATCAAGCTACAATCCATTGCGGCGTTATGTTCCGCACTGAGTAAACAGTGTGTCAAACTCAGGCGAAAAGCGGACAGCAGAGTGTCTTAATACAAGGTCCTTTGTTTCTGTCCTGTATTAAAAAAATATTTTTTGGATACAGTAATAAAATATCACCTCACTTCACCTCACTGTGAGTCTTTAGAACGTTTTAATACTGACTTTGAAATGTAATTTCCTTTAAAGCGCTCGACAAACTTTTGCTCTTTTACCTATCTATGGGGGTAGGGTTAAAATGAAACTACCTTACGGCCATGACGGCCGATTGATGTTTTTAATATAGAATTCTTTACAGTCAAAAGAGAAAGAGTGATCTAACACTCTCAACAATCGATCGAACTTTAGCTTTTTTTCGTTTATATATCCTGCACATGGCAGGGTTGGTAGTGGGTAATTAGAAACCTAGTGTTGAGACACTCCGTGCCGTTCTCTACTTTCCATCGAATTTGAGGCATTGTGTGTTGTGCGGCGGAATACGAAGCCGTGTTTTAGTTTGTTACTAGAGCGAAGAAATGAAAACGGTGAATTTTAAATTTTCTCGAGTATCTATTGAACCCATAGTCTGTCGCGTTTACAATCGCACGCTTGTTTATAATGCAGATTTTGTTACGCTTTGTATAAACATATATGTAGAAAGAACGTAACGTTAAGATAGTAACGGACTGTGTGTTCGCAGTGGCGGACGACGGTTAACGCCGCATTGAAACTTTGAAGCCTAGAGTAGGTCGCAGCCTAGTAGATTAAAAAATTATTAATCTGTCCCTTTTATTCGTAACATTCAAGAATAATTAATAATTGATTCGTCCCACTTGAGAATTTGAACTCACAATTATCGAGCTTGCAATCGATAATATCACACACACTACGTGCAGATCAATGATGACGTCTCTGAATACATTTTTTTTAGCTTTAATTATTTTAGCGAAAATGACTGTAGTGAAGCAGCGGCACAAACGTGTGACTGTAAGGAACCTGTAAACCACTAGTTGTGATTTCGATCCCTCCGTTATTCTTGAGGAAATTAAGAAACAACTGTACTTTTAACATTTCTAAGGAGTTCTACACTTCAGAAAGAAACATAGTTTTTAAAAGGCACGTAAATATTTAAACGGATCACTTAGTGGTCATAGCGCTAGGATGATTTCCAAGAGGAGCGGGTGGATATCTACACTAAGTTTTCTATTTTAAAATAACTAAGGATAAAGACCATTATTACCCAGCGATGAGTATGACGAGCAACGTGGCGGTTGTAGTTTCGATTCTGACTCGAGGCCACTTTTATTTTTTCGTTCTGTTAACAAGTCAAATGACACTATTAGACAATCAATAAAAATCATAAGAAAAGTAGGCGAAAAGTGAAACACTCTGTCTTAACATAATTTTCTCTTTGCCTAACCTGCCGTATACGGGATACAGCGTGAAGGTGACTTTTTTTTAATAAAAAAACAAGAAAAGGACTTAAAATTTTCCTCTTAAACAATTCGTAAAGAAATAATTCTGCAAAGCATCTGTCAAACATTTTAAACGCTTTAGCCTATTTATGGCTTATTAGGAAGAAACTCATGATTGTAGTACAATAACATTTGATCACGCACCGTCTCTCGTTTCCTTTTGTTGATTGTAGATGCTCAGTGGTTGAATGTACTTTAGTTTATAGGATACGGTGGGGAGCACGTTCGATTTTTGATGAAATATCTTTAATAAGTATATATTTTTATTATGTTTTGACGTTGTAGTAGTAGAGTAGGCAGTTCCAATGGATCCATTTTCCTCCGAGTTTGAGGGATTGCGTGTTAAATAGCGGGACTCAAATTTACGCTGTATCCCTTGCATGGCAGGGTAGGCAGAGGATTCTTCTGGACATTGGAATCTTCCAGTCTTTATACTATTTAGACACTCCGTTCCATGTCCGCTGAATATGAGGCATTTGCTTTGTTACTAGTACAAAGAATGAAATATTAAACATTTAATTTAAACGTACGGAAATAAAATATTAATTATTTAATTTTCTTGATTGGAAATTCAAACTCACAACCCGCCTCTTCGGTTCCAGTCACACAATAAAATCTAATGATTCTATGTAATATTTAATATTATTACTACTTTACTGTACTAATTTGTTCTAAACTTCTCAAATTCAAATACAGTTCTCTAGATGTACATTATGGTGTTTGCTGGATACTGTTTCACGTTCTTGTAGCGGACGAGAGGTGTCGCCGCCTTTGTGTTACCTTGTAACTAGCGCTTTCGGACTTCTACAACTATTCACTAGAATTACTATTCTATTCTAGTTATTCATGTATATAACTAATGCTACCGAATATTAAATACAAAGTAAACAACGAGGCCTGTCGTGGCACAGCGGCACAAACGTGTGACTGTACCCGACGGGTTCTGGGTTCGATCCCCGGTCGAGGAAATGAAATATTTAATATTTTCAATTTATAATATTTAATGTTTCATTTCTTCGCTCTGGTAATAAGGCAAAAGCGCGGCGTTGAGTTTCGCCACTCAACATGCAATGCCTCAAATTCGGCGGAAAGTGTCTTAACACTAGGTTTCCGGGTTCCGTCTGCCTACCCTGCCTCGTGCGGGATACAGCGTGAAGCTAAGAAGAAGAAGAAGTAAACAATTTCAAGCTTTATTTTACGATGTAATTCTACAGTGTGAATTCAGAATACTGATAAGGTATTGTGATTTTAAGTCAAACAAATTTAAGACAATGTGTGACGTAGCTAAACGCCGCAAGTTACCTTACATAAATCCGACAGGGAGCACTTTTGTCGCCGACGATATCTTTGCAGTAGCTACGAAGTGCTTGTAGTTTTGAAAGACAGAGTTACTCTCATTCACACCCGGTATTATTGCAAAAGCCAACACGGCTAATTTTAAGTGGGGAACGGAACGAAGTTTCTTAACACTAGGTTCCCAAGTTCCCTCTGTCTACCCTGCCATGTGCGGGATACAGTGTGAAGCGAGTATTAATACTATATTCGACAAACACAAAAAATGTCTGAATAATTTGCGGCCTGTTATGTCGCAGGGGCACTATCGTGTGACTGTAAAGTAAAAATATTTAATATTTTCAAATTGTATATTTAATCTTTTCATTTGATCACTCTGGTAACAAAGTAAAGCGCGGCGTTGAGTATCGCTACATGCGATGCCGCAAATCAGTGGAAAGTGGGGAACGTTGCGGAGTGTCTTAACACTAAGTATTCAAGTTCCTTCTGCCTTCCCTGGCATGAGCCATGTCTTCTCATGGAACGAAGCCGCGGGCAGCCATTACTACAGAAAAGTATAAGCAAAACGTCGGATAACTTTTATCGCCCTAAACTACCAAAATGACTAAATAAGTACGTATACGTAATGCGTACCCACATGGCTTTGAGAGACGACCCTAAACCACCTTTAGGGTCAGGTAATAAAGCTTCCCAATTTTATGACGCTAAGTCAAGGTTACTATTCGAAATTACCTTTTTTTTATATCATACGAGTGATTTTCTTTGCTTTCTCGGCCTTAAGTTTATTTTTTATTAAATCCTATCAAGTAATCTTTTTGAGGTGTTTTTTTATTCTTTTTTCGAGTTGATACCGACTCGAGGAAATGAAATATTTAATATTTTCAAATTAAATATTTAATGTTTTCTTAGCTCTGGTAAAACGGCAAGGCACGGCGTTGAGTTCCGCCACTCAACTCGCAATGCTTCAAATTTGGCGGCGCACAGAATTTCCGTCTGCCTACCCTGCCATGCGGGATACAGCGTGAAGCGAATCTTTTTAAGGTTAACAAGCACACTAATTTTAGAGTTTCAGAAACTCTCGACCCAAAAAACTACTACTACTTCATCTTGGCAAAGAGGTTGTTGCTCTTAAAGCACTGATACAATTGTCATAAAATATAGTTGAAAACAACCGATGAAGAAGGCTTCTGGGTTTAAAAAAAAATAATTTAAATCGTTTCATTCATTTTATCTGGTGGTATTCTGGTACTATGATGCAGACATGTAGACAGGTCAGACCTTGACATTTGTAATAAAAGAATAGGGCTAAAATGTTTTTGGGTAACAAAATAAACGTGCTTATTATATTTAAAATAGTATAGAACGGAGTGTCTTAACACTACATACATTTCCGCTGCCTACCTTGTCCTGGGATACAGCGTGATTCTTAAAAATACGTTACAGTAAACGAAAACAAAGTTGCGGGCTTCAACAAAGTCAGCTTTATGCTGTATACCGCACGAGGCAGGGTAGGCAGAGGGAACCCGGGAACCTAGTGTTAAGACACTCCGTTCCACTTCCGTTCCCCACTTTCCGCCGAATTTGAGGCATTGCGTGTTGAGTGGCGGAACTCGACGCCGCGCTTTGCCTTATTACCAGAGCGAAGAAATGAAACATTAAATATTTAAATTGAAAATATTAAATATTTCATTTCCTCGACTGGGGATCGAACCTAGAACCTGTCGGCTACAATCACACTCTTGTGCCGCTGCGCCACGACAGGTCTACAACAAAGTCCATACCTAATAATTGAGAAATCCATTGTTCATTATATATTTTTACAATTTAAAATATTTATGTGTGAAGTAATTTATTACTTTTTTTTTATCAATATTTGGTTAATGAGCGTGACTTTTGTTCCGCATTTAATCTGTTGAGCAAGCTTTTTAGTTGTCAAGCAACGGTTGATTGTAAATGCGAGAGTTTGGGATTCATCATTGTCATTTCTCTGTTTAAGACAAGCTTCAGCGTTTAGTTCCGTTACACAATATCTCAAAAATGAGGCGATACGGAGTGTCTTATCACTAGGATGTCTTTATCTACCCAGTGAAAGTAAAAAAAAAATGTATAATTTATATTTTATTGCATATATCCTACGTATTTTCATGTAAAATCTATGTATAATATCTTATTATCAAAATATAAAAAAATCTTTCCAAATTTTTAATCACCATAAAAACTCTCTCAGTTTGCTTTAACTAAAAAATGACTGAACCTTTCGAATTGTACTTATAGAAAAACATACATTAACTCCTGGACTCATCTCGATATTGATAGCAACCAATATTGTAACCTTTAAAATAATACGTCTAATAAATCAACAAGATAAAACCCGTAAGCCTGTAATTTGTCTAAGCTAGTCTGGTCTACGATACATCTACAGAGGTAAAACACTGTTAGAAAACTGACTAGTGTTTATCTGCGGTTTTGCTTATATGTCGTTATTTTTTTAGCTTCACGCTGTATCCCGCACATGGCAGGAGGCTGAGGGAACTTGGGAACCTAGTGTTAAGACACTACGTACAAATATTATTTCCTCGAGAGGGGATCGAACTCACAATCTGTAACGTTTACATTCGTACTCTTGTGCTCCTGCACCATTACAGGCCTCAATGTTTTTAAATGTTAATTTTCTGTATTTTTTTTTAATATAGTTTCTATGAATTACAGAACATATTGTAAAGACATTTCTTTGCCTTCTGTCCTCAGAAGATTTAATGTGTGTTCAGTGACAGAACTCTACGTCGCGCTGAGCCCGCTTACTAGATTGCGGAAATGGAAATATTAAATATTTTGTTTCAAAATAATAATTATTTCACTTCTTCTAGCAAGCATCGAACCCACAACCTGTAGTTTACAGTCACAAACTTTTGTCCCTGAGGTACGACAGGTATTTTTTAATCACAGTAAAATTTTCAATTTTCACTTAACTGTACGTCATTTGATAAGTTTCAAATGTATTGACGTTTGACCTTTATAACCTCTCAAGAACAAATTAGTTATTCATTAAGCGATTAATTGAATGCTTTAAATATCGTTTGAGATGGACGTAACGTAGTTCAGTAATTATTGATAGTATCCTATTGTAAGGGGTTCGATACTCGTGGAAAAAAAAAAATGATACGCGAGTTGGAACCACCGAGAGTTTCATACCAATTTAGGGACTGTAACTTATTTATTTAGAAAATGTATTAAAATTTGAACCAGCACCTCTTTGAAAACCGTCCGAGCGCACTGACCAACCAAGCCATACGTTCTTATCTCACTTATCTTAGCTACATTGAAACCTATTTATATTGTTAGCATCTCTGTAGGAATATTTTTACAAATGCTTACTTAGAATTATCATTTCGCAAGAGAGAATGCCATTAATTTAAATATTTTTGATAAATTTAAATGATATTATACACTTTATAAAAAAAAATACGTTTTCAAAAGATCTAAATAAACCTGCGATAAATAGACAGAGGTTAACATAAGGACCACGAAATGATTTAATAAGTGCTTTGTTATTAACTTAAGCTAAGGAAACTTTGAAAGAAGTATATTATAAGCTTTATACTGTATCCCGCATAAGTCACTCCGTTCTCTTCTCTACTTTCCACCGTATTTGATGAACTGCGTATCGAGAAAATCTAATCCACAATTTACCGTGTTTACAGTCACACGCTTGTGACCCTGACACGACATCACGTATAATGCATTATGCAGGCCGCGTAATAAATATTAAATTTTCCTTTATCTTCTTGAGATTAAGTCTCTCCTCTCCCCCACTCGAAGAAGTGAAACATTTAATATTTTCATGTGAAACATTTAAAGTTTTAATTTTTTTCGCTCAGGTAACAAGGCAAAGCGCAGCGTTGAGTACCGTGTAGCGAAGAATTAAAAATATTAAATATTACATTTCCTCGAGTGGGGATCGAACCCACAACCTGTTGGTTGCAAACACACGCATGTGCCGCTGCGCCACGACAGCCCTCTTAGTATAGTAATATTCACTTAAATGAATACAAGTAATATTCACTTAAGCGTCTAAATCCATTAGCCGTTCGCCGCAATTGTATACAATTTACAGCGGAAATAATATTTTTCTAACTTCTATAAAATATTATTCCGAGCAAAGTGCAAACAGAGTTTACTGTGCTATGTATTTATTTGGTTTTCCTTTTTAATGTTAAAAATATTATATATTTTTATGGTTATAACTGATTTCTGTTGGGAGTTACATATTGGATTATTTATACTGAAACAACAGCTAGACCTTTCTATATCATATTTCTTCAATCTTTTGATTGTTTTTCTGTCTGTCCCAAAGCTATATCATGTACAGTCAAAATCATATTATTGTAATTTGCACAGATGTGTTGACTTAAAAATACTAATACAGAATAAAAAATAATATATAAAGGGCACTTACTTAGCTTACAATTAACTTGACCTAGTTAGAAGAAACAAATTGCAGCATTACACGGCTTATTTGGCTTATCCGTTAGTGGTAAAGCTCTTTTTAAATGGCAACCCTACTTTAGGGAATTCGGTAACATGTCGGGTCGGGTACAAAGTGAATATGTTATTGTCTTAATGTATTACTTTTGACTTGAAGTTGTTTATGATTATGTAGAGTAAAGTGTTTGTGATTTGTTTTGTTAGAAGGTGGTCTTGAGTTCATATTCCAAAGAAATAAATGAAGTTAGTCTGGTAGAGACGCTTCGGACCAATTTCCAACTTTCATTTATATAAAAATTGAGTGATAAAAGGTACCAACCAATATAAGTATAGGTAAGTATGTGAAGTATTTTAAATCTATTAGAAAAGGCTAATATTTGAGAGGCTAGAGGCCTATCGTGGTGCAGCGGCACAAGGGTGTGTCTGTAACCGACAGGTTGTGGGTTCGATCCCCGCTTGAGGAAATGAAAAATTTGATATATTCAAATTAAATATTTAATGTTTTCATTTCTTCGCTCTGGGACAAGGCAAAACGCGGCGTTGAGTTCCGCCACTCAATTCGCAATGCCTCAAATTCGACAGAAAATAGGGAATGGAAGTAGAACGGAGTGTCTTAATACTAAGTTCCCAAGTTCCCTTTGTCTACCATGCCATGTGCGGGATACAGCGTGAGGCTGAGTGAGTAAAATTTAATTTGACACAAATACTATAGCTCCTAACATTCTCAACCAACTTAAGTTCGAAGCCAGAGTTTCTTAATCTTGTGCTCTCATACTTTAATAATATAACTCGGTGATAAACTGACAATCATAAATTAATTATTGACAAAGTAGACTGCAGAAGACCTAGGCAATGCTAGACCATCAGCAACGTTTGAATGTCGTCAGAGAGATTATTAGATACTTTATTCCTTAGACTATTAGGCACGTTAGCTCTACAATTATAACGTGCTAGGAGAAGAACGACTTTAAACTGCAAACGACGTAAGGAAGAATATAATAAAGAAGAACATTAACGAATGTTTTAGGTCTTGGTATTGTCAGAATACAGCCGAGGTGAAAAAAGACTGTAAGCGTTAAAATTATCAGTTTCGTTTAAAAAAGTGTTCAGTTTTTAAAATAATAGTTCCTACTTATTCAGTGCGGCGTTAAGTTCCGCCACTCCACACGCAATGCCTCAAGATCGGAGGAAAGTGGGGAACGGAAGTGGAACGGAGTGTCTTCGCAATAGGTTCCCAGGTTCCCTCTGCCTACCCTGCCGTGTGCGGGATAGAGTGTGAAGCTATTATTATATTATCATTATACTCATTCAGTTAATTAAATAACGTTCCAAAAAAATTAACAAATTAATTTCTAAATACTAAAGCTCCTTATCTATTCAACCATATATATATATATACATCGATAAATGTCTAATATGAAATAATACAAACAAATGTAAAGAGGCAATGACATCATAATATTTCAAACCATCCCATTTCATATTTAAGCAAGCGTAAAGCACAATAATAACCGTAGATCAGTCGGATACGTTAATTGGGCGTCAGCATCAGCGTCGAGCGAGAATACCTTTGCATGTGGAATAAACAAAAATATTTACTTTCAACTCGTTAATGTATCAAGATAATTGGCGTTTTTATGTTTTTAAATATTTTTTTGTATATCATAATTTTATTAGAGGTATTTGAGGTGAATTATTTTTTTTGGTAACATTTTATACTGTGCATGTAATTTCCTAACTTAGACACTCTGTGACACCTCACTTTCCAGGGAATGTCAGGCGTAGTTCAGGGGAGTTCACGCTTTATCTTACTATCATAGCTAGGAAATGTAAGCAAAAAAAAATATGAAAGTTTTATCAAGTGCAATGGTTTTTAATTGTCACTATACAACAACGGCTTATTCTTAAACCTGCCCATTAAATACACATAAAAATTTAAAAAGTACCTATTTTATTAAAATACAGACATACAAAAATCAAATATTCTCTTTACAAAGTACATGACTTCATAACACATCTCGTTGCCAGATATGACTCACGTAACCAATATAATATACTCTACCTTTTCCTATAGGGATTTGTTATAAAAATGCATCACGTGTTGATACTTCCTTTGAAATATAAACATAATCTTAGCTTGAAATTATTTTATATATTACAATCTTAAAAATTCAGGGTGCATTTTTAGAGGTAAGGGGCTGGATTTAACGCCACATTATGTATCAAAAGGAAGAAATGAAAATGATTCGGTTTTTCAGAGAAGAAACTTGACAATTATATGGCTTATAGTATCACGCTGTCCCGTTAAGCCCCATTGTCCTCCTCAATAATTACAATGTAAATTTCTGATGATAAAATATTTTATAATAAAAATTGATTGAGACATGATACAGGGGAAAAATGTGTCTCTAAACGAAAGGGTTTGGGTTCGATACTACATAACTCGATAAAATGAATTAATTAATATTTTTATTCCCTCGCCCTGGTAAAGTGGTAAAGCGCGGCATTGATTTCTGCTGCTCAACACGCTGTGCCTTAATACGGCGAAAAGTGGCGAAGAAAGTCTTTATGGGAACGGAATGACTTAACACTACTGTGTTAGTACACTGCGAAGTAAGTAAACAGAAGCTAAACAAAAAATCAGATTAAAATCAACTTCACTTTAAATATAATATGTAATGTGATTGGTAAATTGGCGAACATAAGGGATACAATTAGTTTGCAATATGAAAATCCATGGAAATGACAACAACGAGTATATATACAATAGTCTATAATTTCTTCTATCGATTTCCTATTTCTTAGAAGTCTTATTAAAATTTTACTTTGTAAAGTACTTACTGTGTTTTCTGTCGAGGCACAAGATATTCTTGTTTGTTGATTAGATTTTCACTCGAACAGATGGATTTTTTTTCCACTCTAGTAACTAGGCAACACCTGGCGTTGATTTCCGCTACTCAACTCGTAATGCCTTTTAAAGTTCATCACACTCTCTAAGGAATTATACCAAATTTCAGCGTTCAACTCCGCGTAGAGTCAGCTATGCTTTAACTCTCCGTCACTCGAGATATTGCGTGATGATTGGCAAAAATAAACACTGCTACAAGCATAATAAATAGTTAACAAAATATTTTTGCAAATCCCGTTTAAAATAATATTTAAATGACAATTGAAATACACACAATTGTCGATTTGTCCGCTGTTGGAAATTTGTATTATAAATATTTTTTACCGTCGATCTGAAAAGATTTCCGTTTTTTTTTGTAGATTAGGGAAGATTATGGAGTCGGGATTTGAAAGTGAAATACAATTTTTGTTTGTTATTTCCATTTGGTACCTTTTTTGCTTACTTCTTGTTTATTCTTTTGTATAAATATCAAAACAAAAAATATTCTTTACTGTACACCAGAAACATACAACATCATTATATATTGTGATATTTAGGTGGCTTTATTGCTAAGCGAGCGCTTTCTCATTTCTCTTTGACGAAGGGGTGTAAAGAGTTTATATTTCGTTTTAAGTCAATTTTGTAGTATATATGTATAACATAATCACACTTATAGTAGTAAACAATCGTATTTCAGCCTTTTTTTAATGGTTAAAAGTCAAAAGGGTAAAGAACTCTATAAACGGTCGTATTTGGTAGAAAAGGAGTTTGAGTAGAAGGAAGAAGCGTAGTAAGGAATTTTAAGACTTAGATTAAACTTAGCGGAGTGGGATGACATATATGGTTGATATAAAAATGAAAATCGTTCTTAAGATACGGAAGTAATATGGAGAAAATAGATCATTATACAACAGACACAGAAAGTGAATATTCTGGTGAAGTCGAACTGGGAGTCTACTCATTCAGCTTTACGCTGTATCTCGCACATGGCAGGGTAGGCAGAGGAAGCTTGAGAACCTAGTGTTAAGACACTCCGTTCCACTACCGCTTCCCACTTTCCACCAAATTTGAAATATTGCGTGTTGAGTGGCGGAACTCAATGCCGTGTTTCGAATTGTTACGAGAGCGAAGAAATGAGAATATTATATATTGAAATTTAAAATATTCAGTATTTTATTTCCTGGTAAGGATGGAATGAACGCACAATCTATCGATTATAGTTACACGCTTGTACCGCTGCACCTCGATATACTTCAATACGTAGTCGTCCAAATATGAAGACAAATAATTTTGAGATGCTCATGTTTTAAGTCGAGATAACAAAAATAAGCGTAATTAATAGTTTGTAGTAGGAGGGATTGTACCAGCGCAACCTATGTAGGAATAGGTAATAAGTTTCGTAGTGGACGTAACGATGCAAAAGCTGCAGTTTTTTTTCTACTTACTTCATTTATTAAGGACTTCCTAGATAAACGCTGACCAAAAATAATATTTTTTTTTATACTTTGTCTATAGAAACCATGTGAAATGCCAGCAACTGCCGGGGGTCACTCTGTAAAGGAATCCAAATACATGGCTTGCGACCATCACTTTAGGAAATATGCTAAGAGAATACATAATACATTATATATAAAGAATCAGGATTTCAAGAAGTGGTATAATTATCTTAGTACTAACGATATGAAATTCCCCTGAAATAACCAATGTATTCTCTTTAACAACTTTTTCAAGGAATTGAGTGTAGTCGGAAATATGATTGATAGGGGTGGGTAAAGTCAATTGTAACAGAAGGAGACACATGAATATTGAATTGTTTTAGTCTATATTAGAACTATTAATGATTTGCCTTGCAATCTTAAGCCCAAGTTATTTAAAATTTTATTTTGTATGAAAGGAAAATAAGATCATGATAGGAAAATGCGTTATTAAATAAAGGAAATGGTTAATGTAATAACCATGTATTTTAATAAAGAGTGGCGGAACTCAACGCCGAGCTTTATGTTATTATTAGAAGAAGCTACTCGTAAATGTACATAAATCCTTCTCGTTTAAAAGATATCACTACAAATATAAATTGATGTTTCACAAATGTTTTACTACTAATTTTCTTAGTAATTTTTGTATCACAGTAGCGCAAACAAAACTATAAGGAAAGTCTAATTAATCCATTTTCTTATTCAAGATAACTCATGTCGTTACAATGACCTGTTCCAAAGTTTTCTACTTAAAACTATCTAACGTAACCTAGAGTTATGTGCGTCTGAGGAAAGACAGATTGTGGGTTTAATCGCCACTCGAGGAAAAGAAAAATTGAATATTTCCATTTCTTCGCTCTGTTAACAATGTAGAGTGCGGCGTTGAGTTACGTCAGTCTACACACATATAAGATTCGCTGAAATGTGGGGAATTGGAAGTTTTTAATGATAACGAAGTGTCCTAACTGTACAGTTCCACTACATTTACCCCACCACTTACGATGTACGGTGTGAAATTGAAATTAGTATTTATTTCTTCTTTTTTTTTATGAAAAAAAAAAAAATCTAAAATTAACCAATGACATACTAAAATTATTACAAAACTCAATAATATTTCTACAGTTAATTTACATACTAAAACCGGATTACAGATATTGTTTGTTAATTGGCAAGAATTACAAAGGAAAAGAACCATTCGGATCTGGAATAGTGCTTCCAACCTCAGCACCGTCAGATTCTAAAGCACTGTTCTATAATGACATAAAAGTTATTTAAAATGAAAAGTAGAACCTGCGTTTCTTTAATACTGTAAGTCTCTAGTCTTTTAGCTATAAGTGTACCTCGTCCTCATAGAATAGAGTGAGGAAATTAAAAAATACATTGCCCTAATTGAAATAGAACCTAGGACCATCGTGTTTACATTAAGAATTTATGTCAAAGATGATCTTTTTAACGTTGCTATAATTCACTTCTTAATTCACTTCTTAATACTTCTTTAAAACGACGCTTACAAAATACACTATGTTATTAAAGATTTTAAAAAAGAAAAAATATTATGACAAGAAGAATAACAATAAATACAAATTTGGAAGATAAGAAAGGAAAATTTAAAAAACGCATTATGTGTCGAAAACCGTTCGGTACGAAGCGCTTGCCAAAGAAATGAACATATGTATGTTCCTTATGTAATTACATTTCAGTATAGCGACACTGCGCCTTGCGGTAACAGCGACGGTTGTTACTTTACTATATTTCAGTTTTAAGCAAAGCGCGGCGTTGAGTTCCACCACGTAACTGTACTCCGATGACTTGGCGGTGTGTATTAACGCTATGTTTCTTATCCTTACAGAAAAGTCGTGTTGTAGGTGTTATATACATACAGACAAAAAACATTACACGCCCCATATGACGCAATCGGTTAAAAATATATATAATTTCATTAAACTTAAATCCTTTAGAAAGAATAATAAGCATAGTTAAGATCATGAGTCTCAGATCTTACTTTATTTATGGTGGCTATATGTTTACTTTTGTTTCCGCTCGATGGTACTTGGCTGTAAAGTGTATATAAACAAATGCTTGTTGCTTAGTCTTCATTTGTTCCTCGCTTTTTTGCTTAATTTAGTCTTTATTTTTGCTATGAAGAGAGATCGTAGTGACTTGTCACTACTTTGTTTTTATATTTGCAACGTAGATGGATGCAAAAATAAATTGCAGTCTATTATGGCATTAAGCTCAAGTGTACGGTTGTGGGTTTCACTCATTCTCAATAAAATGAAATATTTAAAATTTTATAGTATTTATATTTATTCGTTCTGGTGGCAAGGATTCCGCCAACCAACACGCAGTGCTTTATTCAATGAGTGGAGAACGGTGGGAAAGTAGGGAACAGAAGTGTCTTAATAGGAACGAAGTGTCTTAACACTAGGTTCCCAAAGCCTCTCTGCCTACCATTATCATTGGGGGTCACGTGAACCTGAGATGTGATTAGTACAAAGACTAAGGGCAGCGTACAATTCTGAGAGAAAATTAGAGTGCATATCTTTAAAATTATATAATCAACGGAGTACCTTAACATTAGGTTCCTTGTGCCTACCCTGCTATGATAGACACGAAGTAAAGCTAATTTAAAATTCACATTAAGAGTAGAACGGAGAGAGTGATCACTTGATTATTTTAAAATTGAGGTCGACTTAAAAATAAATTATAACATTTACAAAATGATAAGGAAATTTAGGCAAAGTATAAAAGTTCATATTAAAATTCAATTAAGCTCGCCTTCATGTTTCTATGATGGCAGCTTTTATTACAAATGTTTGAAACTCACGGACTTATGAGTATTGTCTGTCATTGAGTAGCAAATTAATGTGAAATCAATAATATAATATGTAGATATAAAGCTTTGATAGAAAAATTTATATATTTTACCTTTTTATCAAAGTAGTAGTATACAGTAGTAAACAGTTATATATCAATTTCATTCAGTTGTATATTGATTATATTTAGCTTCACGGGTATATCCCGCAGGTATCTGACAGTGTAAACACACTGATCCGTTCCCCACTTTCCAGCGAATTTGAGGCATTGTACGTTGAGTGGTGGAACACAACGCCGCGCTTTGCCTTCTTACCAGAGCGAAGAAATAAAAATATGAAATATTAAAATTGAAAATATTAAATATTTTACGCTTACAGTCACACCGTGTGCCACGTCAAGCCTGGGTGTAAAAAGAAGCAGGTACAATTCCGTCATCATATTTTGTACTTCTTCATTCTGTATGTTTCATTTCGCAAAATCTGCCAAAACTATTGAGAAATTACATGTATAAAGCAGAAATCAACTCTGCTCTTTATCTTTTTACTAGAGGGTGGAAAATGAAATATTCCATATTCCAGAGCGGGATTCGAAAGCTTTATTTCAATTTTTCATGAAAGGACGAACCACAATATATATATATATATATATATATATATATATATATATATATATATATATATATATATATATATATATATATATATATATATATATATATATATATATATATATATATATATATATATATATACATACATACATACATACATACATACATACATACATATGAAGCACTTTCTGTACCAAGTGACTGACGGGAGAAACTACAAGTTTTTGAAAGTTAAAATTTTCATGTAGCTTAGGGAACATCATGCTTAAATTATTTTTTGGAATTCTTACCGAAACAGACAGGACTTGCGACAGGAACCCAAGCATGTGGCTGTAAACGCAACAATTTGTGGAGTCAATTTCTACTGAAGGAAATAAAATTTTACTAGGTTCCCGACGCTACCCCTTGGTACCCTGCCATGTGGTTTACAGCGTGATGATTACGACAAAATATAATTATTGTTAAATAAAATCAATAACATAACTCGCTTCTCCTTTAAAAGGACGTAGCAGTAGTAAAAGTAATATCTTCCAAAACTTTTAATAGCTACTGTTTTAAAGTATATATTTTTTATCTATTCTTTTTTTCTTTCACGAGCTGTCATTGTAAAAGATAAGTTGGTTGTCGCCATGCATTTTTTTTTGAAAATTAAAGTTTTAATAACGCAACTTTATCGGCCATTAACAGTTGCGAACTTTTTCTTTGTTCCGATAATTGTTATTGGATTTTTTATTCACTTTTTCGCTACGGAGACGGTAGACATTGTTACCGTATTCATTTTACCTATAGATACCACCCTAAGTAAAATTAATACGTTCAAAATCTCTACATTAATTCCATAAGAGATATATCTAGCTTCACGCTGTATCCCGCACGAGGCAGGGTAGGCAGAGGGAACCTGGGAACCTAGTGTTAAGACACTCCGTTCCACTTCCGTTCCTCACTTTCTGCCGAATTTGAGGCATTGCGTGTTGAGTGGCGGGATTCAACGCCGCGCTTTGCCTTATTACCAGAGCGAAGAAATGAAACATTAAATATTAAAATTGAAAATATTAAATATTTCATTTAATATACTGTAAAAATAAATACAGTTTAAAATTATAATAAGTCGTGCACAGTTCACATTTTAAATTTTTTCGTTCTGAAGTTACGATGAAAACTATCAGTAACTAACGTACACACGGGATTTTATATAAAATGTTTTTACAGTTTTTGTTTCTTCAATTGAATATTTTTATTATATTTACTACACCATATATATAAAAGTTATATATAGCAGCTTTTTTTTGTAGATTTGCTTTTTTTTTAGGATTACTTTCCAATTAAAACATCTCCGCCCCCAACTTTCCAATTAATTTAAATAAGCTTTGCGTTTGGAATAGTTAGTTTAACGCCAAAACACGGATTATTGTGATATTAAAGAAACAGTGATACGCCACTATATTTTAACCGAAAAAGCATCGCGATTGCTTAAACAGTGTCACTTTGATGAAAATTAAAAAAAAGAAATGAGCACACACAGCCTTCTACATACAAAGTAGTAGCATTAACCCTTCCACACGGCTGATTCTCTATAGAGAGGAATCTACAAAAGTATAAAAACGCTAGTTTTCTAATTTACTTCCTCGATTTTCCAAAGCGGATTACTTCCTCGATTTCAAAGGGACAAAATACATTGAAAGCACTATCTGACTAAGTTGAATTTCAAGCTATCAATTAATCTGCTCCAAGACACTGTTGATTCAGTCTAGTTGTGGTGTTTACGTCTGGTTTTGTGGAAAAAAAATATGTATCGTTTCTATCGGAATTTCATTAGCGATTCGTTTTTGTGGTTTGAGGAAATTTAATTACTTTTCTATCTTGTGGTATCGCGATGCAGAAATAATCTTTGGTCGTATAAAGCATTTGCTTTTACTTGCGGCTATAGTGGCGTGAATAATAGAAATAACAAAGAGTTTTAAGTACTTGGCTCTATCCTGCAGGAGGCATTGCATGTTGAATGATGGAACTCAATGTGGTCAATTAAACATAAATAAAAAACCCAACATCTTATAAATAAGGCCTTCGTATCGAAGTGGAACAATGTGTCAATGTGACAAATCAATATATTGAATTGGGGCGGAAAAGGAGAACAAAGTACGTGCATATATATTTAAAACCGTTAAATATCTTTTGTGTAGAAGATAATATAGACAAACGTAACAAATACCTACAGAAAGATCACACACGAGCGTCCCGGAAGAATCAATAACAACATTGGACAATTTTAATGGAAAAGAAGATAGAAAGTGCTTGGCTTTTCATCGGACGAGCTCTAGGTTATATTAGCGCAAGACTGTCGAGAACTCAGTTACTATATAACCTTCTGCTAGCAAATATCTTATTCGATTTCTTCAGTCTATCTGAAGTAGGATTTTTTAGCTTCACGCTATGCTCCACATGTAGCGTGTTAAGCAGAGGGAGCTAAGACACCTAGTGGTAAGACATGCCATTTAAGACACTTTTTTGCCCATTTTCTTCCAAATTTTGGTGGCTCAGCGTGTTGTTTGTTGGAACTCAACGCCGCGTTTGGTCTCCTTGCCTCTCTCTTCTCTTTCGAGATTAACTGTTTATGTCATACTGTCCCCCTGTACCAACCTTACGGTCACACCAGGAGGGCCAGTATACCTGCCACCAGGTTTAACCCCAGTGGCAGGTACTAAAACAGGTCTGGCTCCTACCACTTTCGTGGTAGCACTTATAGAGTAAGTGGCCCCACTTCAACCGCCTACCAGATGGAAGACGGTCTTCAGTCACGCTACCTCGGTTTCCAAATAGGCACCGGAGCTGTATGCAAGCTCACCTCCCGCATGCCGTCCAACATGCTCGCGATTGACCTTGCTAAGACCGCCACAGAAGCCGACTCCCAATTTCCAGTTGGTACCGGAGTTGTAAGGCACACTCACTTCCCGACACGAGTCACGCGGCCTAGCCTGAACCTACAAGCGGCTACTTTGGATACGGATTTAGCTCCCGTCTCTCATGCTAAGCAGGCATGTGCCCGAGCTGCGGCAGCCAATCAGTACTTAAGCCTCCACTAACGGTCACTCCTTGCCAGAGCAATTAAAATATTTATTTTTTTATTTATTCGAATGGGGATAGAAGCTACAACTTCTCGCGTTTACAGTTACACGCTTGTGCTTCTACGCCACGACAGGCTTCAGGTGTATGCAGATTAAAGCGCAATATAGAAAAAAATTGGAGCGCTATAGCAAATTACATTGGTAAAAGTTAGAAAACCTAAGTTTTAGTCTAGAGACGGTTGCTCTTAGAAAGTTCGATACTTATTTATAGTTTTCTCTGTACAAAGCTTAACTTGCACTTTTCCGGTTACCAAATAATACTTTACTGATAAACTTAGTTTAGTTGCACGTATCTTTTATATTTGATTATTTATTTTTATCTTTTATCTTTTGATTATTTTTTTACCTTTCCTGCCATAGCCCGGGGCAGGCAAGGGACACCTGGGAAGCTTGTGAAGATCCTCTGTTCCTGTTAAGTTAAGTTAATTTTTATCCAATTTCGGAGGCTTGCGTTGCGAGCTGAGTGGTGGATCTTAACGCCGCGGTTTCCTTTAATACCAGAGCGAGGAAAATTAAAATATTATTTTTTTTCGAACCTACAACCTGTTCTTTTGACAGTCGCGCGTTTATGCCTCTGTGCCTTTATTAAGGCCAGTCAGTCAGTATTTATTATTTTACGTGGACTTCTTCCAGAGACTTTATTTGTATTTTTACGCTGTGTTATTATTAAGGTAGCTTTAAATATGCAACTCCATTACCCAAACACCTTCCAATTTTCTGGACATTGCCAGTTAATTGGCGATGATCTTAGTGCTAGAATTGTATAAGCAAATATTGTATAAACATTCCAAGTGGAAGTTAAGTCCACATTTTTTTTAAAGTTTGATGGCAGTATTCAACGCCGTGCTATTTTTTATAGTTTAGTATAGTAATATAGCCTCTAATTGGGGAAAGTGAAACGGAGTGTCTTAACACTAGATTCCTAAGTTCCCTCTGTCTACCCTGCCATAGCCCAGGATACAGCGTGAAGCTGAGTATAGTAATATATACATATGTATCACAATGTTTTATTACTTATGATATAAAATGTTATATCTTGTCTCCCTAAAGTGTTGCACGAACACGAATTGTTGTTGCAAGAAAATATAGAAAAAAACTTCCCAATTCTTGGATAAAATTACATTGTTTTAACACAAATACAAGCCTAAAGAAGGAAAACTCAACAATTTCGTGCGGAAGTACGTTTTTCAAGAGGCATGAATAATTGACATTCTGGATATTAGGTGATTTCCTCGAGTCATTTATCAGAATAATTTCTTAGTATGGCTCTCTCGGTTCTATGGTGTTGCCGGCTTAGTGAAATAGCAAGTCATACATTTTGCGTTAATTCGTGGAATAATAAAGTTAATTTTGTAAGATATATAGATAGAGGCTATCTTGATGGTTTTGGATTCGATCTACGAATAGGATATAATGGTGTGAATGTAAACGTGACAGATTGTGGTATCCAGGATATGAAATACTTAATATTTCCAATATATTAGGAAAAGGAAACCACTGAATTGCCAGGTATATAGAAAAAAGCGTAAAGATGTTTTTTTTTTTCACTTCAAAAGATAATAATATACTTCAAAAGATAATAACATACTAAGAAAACTGTGAACACTTTTTTTGGCATAAAAGGCTAGTACAAGTAGACAATATAAAATCATAATTCCGTCGTGAGAAACTAGATTTTACCCTAAGAAATGTATTTAATCTTTTTTGTGTTCTCTTTATTTCGGAGGTTTAAAAGGAATCACTACAATCCATTGATGATGTAGTGTGATGGTAGAAATAAATGCATTTACTTATAAATAGTTAACGAAAAGTTAAGTATTTCAAACTTTTTGTAGACCGACCGTTGGGTCGTCGAAAAGATAAATATCGGTAGTGCAATGCTCGTTTTAAGGTAATAAGAATAGATTTAGCATGGCTTACCCATGCCACTATACAATAAAAAAAAATGTTTTCACAAAAAAAATGTTTTTTTGTAATGTCTCTTTCATATCTACAACTTTCCTTAGATTGTTAGAGAGTACTATTGATTGATTTTCTATTTTTTCTGATATAGAAATAATATGAATTCCAATTTAAACGATGATCTATTACTATTGAGGCCGTTCGTGGCGCAGCGGCACAAGAGTGTGACTGTAACCGACAGGTTCTGCGTTCGAGCCCCGGTCGAGGAAATGAAATATTTAATATTTTCAATTTAAATATTTAATGTTTTATTTTCTTCGCTCTGGTAATAAGGCAAAGCGTAGCGTTGAGTTCCACCACACAACAATGCCTCAAATTCGGTGGAAAGTGACGAACGGAAGTGGAATGGAGTGTCTTAACACTAGGTTCCCGGGTTCCCCCTGCATATCCTGCTTCGTGCGGGATACAGCTTGAAGCTAGAAAAAAATGAATTCTAATTTAAACGCTGATCTATTACTATAGCAAGATATTTTATAGTGTTTACTTTGCTTAATTCTTCACAATCATATTATGTAATTGTTATTTAAGTCATTGCGTTCACGATAAGAGTACGAATGGATATTCAGCATAAGCTTCAAGTTAGCTTTGCCAGCTGAACCATCGGAAACGTACATAATAAAACTTTTATTTGTTTTGATAGCTAGGTAGATTATAAAACCATGTTAATATTAATATAGGTACAAACCGTTCTCAGCTGTAGTTTTAACATCATCTCAAGTTATGTCGTAGAAAATAATGACAGTTTCATCGGCATACATTATCAAAAAAGATTTGTCTATTTTTAGCTGAAATAATTGCTTCATGTATATTAAAAAGAACAGCGGTCCTAGGGTGCTACTTTGTGGCAATCCTATATTAATACTTCGTTAATTCGTTAGTCTGCCCTTATTACTATCATAAAAAAAAAGTTAAAAAATAAATTTACAGAAAACAAAAACTCCGATTGCATAACACCAGTATGATCATATATATATATATATATATATATATATATATATATATATATATATATATATATATATATATATATATATATATATATATATATATATATATATATATATATATATATATATATATATATATATATATATATATATATATATATATATATATATATATATATATATCTATATATATATATATATATATATATATATATATATATATATATATATATATATATATATATATAAGTGATCACTGTCGCCCACGGCCCCGAGTAACTCCAGAGGAGCTACAGGAGCGTTGCCGTTCTTTAAGGTGAGCGGGCACCGGGGCCCGGCTTTACCTAATGCGAAACGCAGTGACCAAAGCCACTACTTAACGCCGGTCTTAAATGCCGGGGGTGGTAACAATCCGGTCGAGTCTGCCCATGCGTGTTGCCATTACTGGCAACGTGACTTCCCAGGGATCCTTTAAATAGGTGCTTACTGTTAATCCTTATGCACTTATATTTAGCATCTTGTTTTTAAGTGTTATTTTTTAAGCCTCACGTTGTACCCCTCGTATAAGTAAGACTCTTCATGAAGTTCCATTCACTCAAGGAAATTAAATATTAAATATATTCACTTACCGTGCTCAGGAAAAGAGCGGCGTTGAGTTGCGCCTCAACAATACCTCAATTCAGTAAAAAATAGGAAGCGGAAGTGACTTAATAATAATGAAAATGCCTGTACCGTTCTTTCATTCGGATGCTGCGGTGTAACAGACAGTTACACAGTTTCGCACACTAAAATCTATTAATTATTTACTAAGTAATCAATGCGCATACAAAAAAAAATAGACAAATCAAAAGATGACTTCCACTCTTTTGAAGTCGGTTATAAATTAATCAATCATCTTTCTAACAAAATAATAAATTTATTCATACATTATAACATATTGATAGCTTATAATTAATCAGTATTGTATTTTGAACGTAAATCGTATCATTTATCTTCCTTAACAAGATCGATCACGTGACGCTGGAGGTCAATCTAGGACAGTATACTGAAAAATCAGACCAAAAATGTTTGGCTTTTGTCAAATGGCAACACAAAATAAATGGCGGTTTCAATTTTTTCGCGTAATTTAGAAAGCTTTTTGTTTATTTATGTGGAAATGTTACTGATGTAGTTAGGCAGTGGTTGTTTTATTTCTGGCCCATTTAATACATATATTTTAAAAACATTTTTTTTTAATTGGAATGTTGAGTTTGATCATTTAAAAAGAAAACGAAGAATAAAATATTTAGATATGATACTTTGTGTTTAATATAATACAACCAGTAAAAATTTTAATAATTGTAAAAATTTGATGAAAATATCACTACCTCATCTTGGAAAAGTACTTAAACTGCTAATCCAATATTCATAAAACATAGCTAAGCACCCGTCGTCACGATGAATACGGCTCTCGATTGAAAAAAGCAGCACTTAAATCGTTTCATTCATTCAGGAGCTATAATGCCACAGATAGATAAATATATAGACAGGTCTAAATAAGAACATACCACCATCGTTTTTTAACGTCTCAACTTACTTACTCACTCAGCTTCAAGCTGTATATCACATATGGCTGTTTAGGCAGAGACAACTTGGCAACCTTGTGTTAGGACACTCTGTTCCACTTCCGTTGTCCACTTTCCGCCGAATTTGAGGCATTGCGTGTTGAGTGGTGGAACTCAATAATATTAAAAATATAAAAAATATTAAATATCTCATTTCCTCGAGTGTGGATCGAACCCACAACTTGTCGTTTACAGTCACACGCTTATGCCGCTGCGCTACGACAGGCCTCAATGTCGTGTTATGTATTTAACCACCATGAAAATGAAGCAAGTCAATGCAAGCAAGAAAATGAAAACCGTGCAGAATTTATGTGAGAAATGTTCTAAATTAAAGCTAGAATTTTATTCTAATTTAACTTTTGCGGCCTTCGACAGGTACTGAACGAAAATAACATAGTAATATATACATTATCACTCTAACAAGATTCAGTGCGGCGTTGAGTTACGCCATTCAAAACGTTCTGTCTAGAAAATAGGATGGTAACAGCGTTTTAACTTATATATAAACTGAAAGCATGTCATGGCGCAGAGGCACAAGCGTGAGACTGTAAGCCCTAAAGATTTCTTAACACTAAGATTTCTGCATACAACTGAAAAATAATTGCTATTCACTTACTGAATTAAAAATTAAAAGAACTCTTCTATAAATATTTAACTCAGCTTCACGCTGTATTCCGCACATGGTAGGGTAGGCAGAGGGAACTTGGGAACCTAGTGTTAAGACACTCTCTTCCACTTCCGTTACTCACTTTCCACCAAATTTGAGGCATTGCGTGTTGAGTGGCGGAACTCAACGCCGCGTTTTGTCTTCGTACCAGAGCAAAGAAATGGAAACATTAAATATTTAAATTGAAAACATTAAATGTTTCACTTCTTCGAGTGGGATTCGAACCCACAACCTGTCGATTACAGTCACCCACCCACTGCGCCACGACAGGCCCCCTAAATATGTCTCGTCTGTAAAATAAATTTAACGTATGAAAAACCATAATAAAGGGGCAAATTGAAAAAAAAAAAAAAAAACATTTTACACAGTTAACGTAATGCAAATCCAAAAAAAGCGAATATAATTCATTAGTTAAAAGCCTATGATATTTTTTCATTGAAATACTTACTCGTACATATCTGGCTCTATTGTTGAGAAATCCAATTCACTCTCGACGGGATGTGAAAAATCACTCCCTTTATCCTCTTATTCGGGATAATGGAAGGGTTTGGGTGACTTCGGCAAAAAAAAATGTTAAATTTGTCCACATAATGCGGCTTAACTGTAAAATGGAGCTTGCTAAAATTTTCTATAACTTCTCGTTTGAGAAATATATATATATATATATATATATATATACATATATATATATATATATATATATATATATATATCTATATATATATATATATATATATATATATATATATATTATATATATAGATATATATATATATATATATATATATATATATATATATATATATATATATATATATATATATATATATATATATATATATATATATATATATATGGACAGGCAGAGGAACATAGAGTTAGGTCACACCGTAAATAATAACACAATTTAATTCCCCACTTTCCAACGAAATGAGGTATTGCGTGTCATGTAGCGGATCTCAACGCTGCAATATGCCTCGATGCCACAGCGAGAAAATGAAAATATTTTAGCGAAATGTAAATGGAATTGCACAACCTGTCGCGTTTACTGTCTACAGTCTCATGCTTGTTGCTGAGTTCCGAATGACCCCAGTAGACATAGATCTACTGGGGTCATTCGTCATTTAAAAAAAAATATCAACATACATAATCTCAAACTTTCGTACGTATTTTCATAGTAATATTACAAAAAAAAAAGAACTAACAATTGAGTTTAATTAACAGTCGATAAGGGCAGAGGAGCGGAACCATTAATTCAGAGCTAAAATAACGCCAGGGTCATTATTCTTAGCGCTCATTTGTCACCGTCCGTCCTGCGGCCGACTCGTTTGATACTTCCCTAGTTATAACTAGATTACGCTTGCCAAAATACGTTTTTTGGATAAGTGGCATTGTTCCTGTTTTCTTGTGAATTTCTATTGGAACAGCTTGTTGTTTTTTTTTTAAATTGTAGGCTATGTAAAGAGAACTTGGGACCCTAGTGTTAAGACACTCCTGTTTAACTTGTCGTCGAATTTGAGGCCTTCTATGCTGAGTTATGGGACTAAACGCCCCGTTTTCTTGCATGTAACATACAAAGAACAAATGAAATTTAGTAGTATAGAATACTTCATTTCCAATAGCGAGAATCGAACCCATAACCTGTAGCGTACAGCCTCACGCTTGTACTTCTACGCTAAGACTCTAGCCACATTAGTTTTAATCAAAAAGAAAATATTTTTTTACCAAGAAATTTTGGTAAAAAAAATAAGATGTTGAATTCTACAAGTCAATTAGTAATGTCTCGAAAATGAAGCGGCAAATGGGAACAGACTGTCTAGATACTAATGAATATATTTGATTAAAAAAAGACATGCCCTGCTGAGTTTCTGGCGCCGACTCTTCTCAGGTCTGAGGCAGGAACTTTAGTGAACCGGTGGTAAATTGTTTTATGTTTCAAAAAAAAATCTAGTAACTTTCAATTTTGAATAAAATATATTCAAATTTTAATTTATAAGGGCATAATTGATTATTGATACTAGTTTATTTTAAGATTCTTCTTAGTACTTCTTACTCACGCACATTGCATGGTAGGCAGATTAAACTCGGGAACCTAGTGTTAAGTGTACTGTACACAGTTGGTACTTACCCCCGTGCTTTGCCTTGTTATCAGAACGGCAAAGTAAAGAAAAATATTATTTTTTTTCGCTTACAATCGCACGCTTGTGCCTATGCCCCATAATCGGCCTTAAGTTTTACCGGGGATCAATCTCATCAGGTATAAATTTAAAAATAAAATACATTAAACAATGTATGAAAAATTCAAAACATTGTTTACAAAAGCAACACCAATAAATTACACACAACCGCAATTCGTCAAAAATAGTTTCCTCCAAGTTACAAGGATAAGTCTCGTATAATAGACATTTGGTATACTGCCATTTGATTGATCGAACTAAAGCGTTCTCTTTTACCAATAGATCATTCTTTGCAACAAAGTACGTGGATTTTTTAGCAAAGATCTTTTAAAGATGTTTACAGTCATATTACTAGGCTGTTCTATTGTAAGCAAAATGGTTGTGGTTACGAATTGCTAAAAGCAATTTTATATTATTATTTTAGTCTTCTTGCGGTAATAAGACGTTGACTTATGCCATTCAAGAGACATGTCT
Source organism: Eueides isabella (assembly GCA_019049475.1). Lineage (NCBI taxonomy): Eukaryota > Metazoa > Arthropoda > Insecta > Lepidoptera > Nymphalidae > Eueides > Eueides isabella. Next base: position 9,898,320 of record CM032405.1, on the reverse strand, counting down.
CAAAAATTGGATGGAAAATGTAAAACAGAGTGTTTTAATACTATATTTGTTCAGTAACTTTATTGTAATTCATGATATGATAAGGAAAGTAAATTCATTGATTTTAATACATATTTTGCTTGATATTGCGTCCAATATATAGCAGTATGAGCAGAAGAAACGTAATGTTCACTCTATTTTCCAATTGCCACCAAAATTTGTGACATTGCGTGTTGACAAGCGGAACTTAACGCCGCAAATTGCTTTTCAAAAGGCATATTATCTTCATTTCAAAAGTATTTTATATTAGAAAAATTAAACAAATACCTAATTCCCATTTCCTAAGGTTCACTTCAGAAGAACATCAAAAGTTACAAACTTCAATAAGATAATGAAGTTTAGATATTGACTTTTCGCTCTGTTTGTGTTGCCGTGACAAGTGAACGGCTTGTGATTGTTTAGGCTTTAGATATAATCGGATGATGAGGTTCTACGATCAATCTTGGTGAAGCTGCTTCCAGTGGCACCGGAATTGGATGGGTGTGCGAAGGTGTTGCTTTATAATTTTTATTTATTGGTCAATGTTTGTATTGACTATTGACTATTGGGGCCGTTTGATTATAAATGCGACAGTTATAGATTCGATTTCCACTTGGAACGAGTGAATAGTTCTGGTAATAAGACAATGCGTGCCGTTGGGCAAAATCTTGTACAATTGAGCAGCTTTAACACTGTATTCCACACATCGTAGGTAGAGGTAACTTTGGAATCTAGGGTTAAGGTTCTCCGTTCCAATGGTGGAACTTAACGCCGCACTTTCCTTTATTACCAGAGCCAAAGGTCTTAAAATTCAAATTGAGTAGTGTATATTAAATACTTGGTTAACTTTGTCAATCCTTCTTTGGGGTAAAAGCCTGAATCAAAAGAATTTATGAAAAAAGCTTCTATGGAACTATAACTTTCATTTACGTAACAAGGTAAAATACATGAGGTGGCTTGTTTACAAAATGCGCTCGCTTTTGTAGGTGTGTTTGGATAACATTGTTATATAGTGATTTGCACGTTCATATATATTTTATTTTAAAGGCAAACTAAATAAATAATGCGGGTTTAAAGTTATATAAATATTATTTAGAATTTACAAATTAAAATAAATATTTTTGATTCGTTAAGCATAACGATTAGGGTTTCGATTTCTACGGGACAAAATATGTTCATTTTATTGTTTTCATGACGAGACAAAACGCGGCGTTGGTATCCGATACTTAGTTCCTATTTACAATACTTTCCGCTGTTTGTTCTGCTTAGTGTGAGATACAGTGTGGATAACGAGAATTGCGTGTGAAGTGGTGAAACTCAACGCTGTGCTTGCTTGTCAGTAGTGCGAAATTACTATATTTTTTTTAGTGATAATCTTTTTTTGCTAAATTTAAATTCTGAAAGCGTAGACAAATTTTAACGTAGCAGGATTTGAACCCACGTCTCTTGGAAACCGTTCAAGCGCTCTGCCAAACTAAGCCATACGTTCTTATCAAGCTACGTCGAAACTCTTATACGTTTAATAAATATGGAATAACACTTTAAAAAAATAGCAAAAATCTTTTTTTTTCTTTTAGTGATTTCTTTAAATGAGAATTAATAAATTTTTTACAAGATTTCTATATTTAACAAATATACATGTAAAGCTATTCTTGATAGACTAGAATAGAAGTTTAAAAGCGGACATGCGTATCACATGTTGCAATATGTCCATACGACTGATTTTGATGAATGGAATGGTACACAGTGTTTGACAGATCGATTCGTCTTAATTAGAAAAGGCTGTTTATTTCCTCTATAGCCACAAATTTGTTGGGTATACAGCCTAAGTTCGCTTATGTTTGTTTATGGATTATGGTTTATGTTTTAGAAGCTATATTATATCATATTTTGAGGTTAATAAGTTAGAAAACATTTTGTGATTGTTCATTTTTTATTTGTTTTTCAAGATCTTCGTGGCAAGTGATTCTATAAGATAACTTATTTGTTCGTCTGTCTGCCTGTTAAGAACATATTTCTCGAAGTCACATCGAGGAGAGCCGGGGCACAAACGTGTGACTGTTGCCAGGTGGTAGGTTGGACTGCGTTACCCACTCAAGGAACTATTTAATATTTTAATTTCTTCCATCTGATAACAAGGCAAAGTTCAGGGTTGAGTTCCGCCACTTCAATACAATGCTTCAAATTCAGTGGAAGTTAGGGAACAAAACTAGGTAGCCAAGTTCCCTTGCCAACACTGCCATTTGCGGGATACAGTAGCTAAAAAAAAAAACTCTCATGTGGGTATTGAATCCACGATCGTTGCATTTACAAACGTGATCCAAAAGACCATATCCAACGATAAATATGTAAATGTCTTAGCAAAAGTTACAATTCATATTTGTAAGCTCTTTTAATACTGAATGACTCACAGACAGTACATAGATGAAAATAGTGGACTCAAGTTATGAATACACTATGACACTATACACCGTACACTCAATTATATGTCGAGTGTTTTGTATGAACACGAGCGTCCCTAATAACAAAACTTATTATGACAATATATTGTTTTATCGCAAGAGCGATTTACCTTGTGTCTAAGTGTCTAGAGCAGTTGAAAAGCTTTCGATTTTGGAAGGCCTGATATTTTTATTATATCGTATCCTGCAAAAAAACATTAAAATATTATCATCATACAAATTTTTTTTAACGAAGCAAGAAATTTTTATACGTTTTTTAAATTAAAAAAAATATATATTTTAGTATTTTCTGTCCTAAGTGTGGAATAACACTTTAAAGCATAGTAAAAAAAATATATTATCATCAGTTTGCTTGTTAACTGAATACAATTTCCGTACAACTTTTAAATAACACTAATCGTACAAGTGTAAACAGTACAGACATTACTGTCTGAAATTAATGTTGTAGTATATTTGTGCCATTCGAAATTTGAAATCAAGCATAAAGGTAGGCTAGGGAGTCTAAGGGAGCACTAAAAATTTATGGAAATTATGTAAAGATTTCCGGAAATAATCCATAAGTTTATGGAAATGTAGAAAAGTCCATGACAAAGTTGCGGGCGACACTAGTACGTATATATTCAAATGTATGCGTGTAAATAACACTATGCTACACGGTATTACCACTGAGGGGCTCGTAGGGGTCGCATTATATATGCTGTTAATTTCGTTACGTTGTATAACTTTAGTGAGGCCGGTCGTTGCGCAAGAGCAAAAATGGGTAACTGTAAGTAGGACTGGTTGTAGGTTCAATTCCAATTCGAAATAATAAATGTGCTTTTATTTCGCTGGCTCTAGTAACGAGGCAAATCGCGGTGTTAAGTTCCGCCTCTCAATACTTTCAGAATTTGTCGGAAAGTAGGAAATGTAAGTGTTTTGGACGGCGAGTTTCCAGGTTAGCTTTGCTTACTCAGTTTCACGCTGTATCCCGCACATGGCAGGGTAGGCAGAGGGAACTTGGAAATCTAGTGTTAAGACACTCCATTCCACTTCCTTTTCCCACTTTCCGCCAAATATTGAGGCATAGCGTGTTGAGAGGCGGAGCTCAACGCCGCATTTTGCCTTGTACCAGAGTGAAGAAGTGAAAACATTAAATATTTAAATTGGAAATATTGAATATTTCATTTTCTCGAGTGAGGATCGAACCCACAACCTATCGGTTACAGTCACACGTTTGTGCCGCTGCACCACGACAGGCCGTTAGCTTAGCTTAAAAATGTTAATTTCTTTTAGTTTTATCCTGCACATACTTTGCACGCTGAATTCTCCTGGCATTACGTGCTGAGTATAGCAATCAATTCCTCATTGCCTTGCTACCAGAGACAGAAAGTTACTTACTTACTTAGCTTCACGCTGTATCCCGCACATGGGAGGGTGGGCAGTGGGAACTTCGGAACCTAGTGTTAAGACACTCCGTTCCACTTCTGTTCTCCACTTTCTGCTAAACTTTAGGCATTGCGTGTTGAATGTGCCGCGTTTTGCCTTATAACCAGAGCAAAGAAATAGCGACATTAAATATTTAATTTGAAAATATTAAATATTTCATTCCCCCGAGTGGGATCGAACCCACAACATGTTGTTTACAGTCACACGCTTGTGCCGCTGCTTCACGATAGGCCTGTAGAAAATTAAAAAATAATAATATTTTATTTCCTCGAGCAAAATTCGAATGCACAACCTGTAGCGTTCACAGTTACCTTGCACTACAATGGTGCTGATATACAGTATATAATAACAAACAATAGATAAGCATGTTTTTGTATGATCCATACATCTTCATTACCTAAATGTAGGACCCAATGATATATTTAGTACAATTACAGTAGTATCGTGTACAGCAGAAATTAACTATCGCATCCCGGGTCATTTATCACGGGTGCTTCGTGGAATTTGATCTCCTTTAATAATAGACATGTGAAGTTTGAAACTTGATCGTTGAATAGGGTGTAGGTTCGATTTTGTGTAAAGTATTTTTGAAACGGGTAAGGTATACTCATATTCGGTGGAAAGTTGGGAACGGAAGTGAAACGGAGTGTTTTCACATTAGGTTCCCAAGTTCCCTCTGCTTACCCTGCCATGTGCGGAATACAGCGTGAAGCTGAGTAAGTATCCGGAGTAAGTATGGATTTTTTTTTCATCCATTTTTCAAGATATTGCGTGTTGTGTGGCGGAACTAAACGCTGCTATTTGTCTATCATTAGACTGATGGTGGATCGGTCTTCGTTTGACTGTGAGTTTATATTTCTTAAATTTCGAATTATTTTAAAACATATTATTCATATTATTTTATAATATAATTATTTTAAAACATATCTTAGAAGAACTACTCCTACAAACAGACAGACAGGTTGAAAACATCTGTTTTTTTGCGAGAATTGCTTAAGAAGTTACATTTTTCAACATTTGCAAAATTAAATTGCAAAAGTGGAACAGAGTGTCTTAACACTATGTTCCCAAGTTCCCGCTGTGTACCCTGCTATGTGCGGGATACAGCGAGAAACCGCAATTCTCTTTCTTGTGTTCTTTTAATCCTAAGTTACGTAACTATAGATGATTTTATGCCCACACTGAGAAAACATTTTTTTTTTGGAACTAAAACTAATACACTAGTTTTTAAAGAAGTACATTTCATATTGTTCTATTAACTTACTCACGCTGTATCCCGTACATGGCAGAGTAGGCAGAGCAAAACCTAGTGTTAAGACACTCCGTTCCGTTCCTCACTTTCTGCTGAATTTCAGGCATTGCGTGTTGAGTGGTGGAACTCAACGCCGCGCTTTGCCTTGTTATATTGTACTTAATTATCTACACCTACATCTAATATCTATACCTATCTCTGATAAGGGACAGCGGGCACATTAATTATAGCAGTTTTTTTTAAAAAAAATCTCGCAGTTGGGGATCAAACTCGAAACCGTCAGTCACATTTACAATGAGAAGGCCTAAAATTATTAGTTAAACGAAGTAAAACGAAACAAAGCAAAATCTAAGATAATTTAGGACACGGATTAAACAGAACGAGCTCTCAGGTGCAGTTTCGTAATTAAATAAAACCCTTTGCTTTATTCATCAGTTTGGATTTCGGGAGGGACACTTGGAAATATTACCTTTAGGGTTGACAGATGTTTGTTTGTATAGCTCTATGTATGCTCTATATTTTTGTAACTGATCTCTGTCCATATATGAAAGGTAAATAAAAAATATCTTATATCATGTATTTATTATTGTTGTAATCGGGTCCAAAATAGTGTTTTTTCTTTCAGCAGGACGCTGTATCCCGCATGAGGCATGGTAGGCAGAGGGAACCCGGGAACCTAGTGTTAAGACACTCCGTTCCACTACCGTTCCCCAAGTGGGGAACCAAAAATGTGATTTTTATGCATTAATCTCAGAAACGGTTAACTAGATTTAAAAGCAATTTTGACTATTATATTTTGACAATCTTCCCTTTTCAATATTTAGAGAATTACTTATTTAAAGCAGTTGATAAATAAAAAAAAAATCATTAATTTCGAATACTTAGTTTAAAAAAGTTGCAACATTTTTTTTGTTCGTTTAAATTTATATTTTTCTTCGGATAGAGACGTTGGGTTAATTGTTTTTTTTTTTCAGCTTCACGCTATATCCCGCACATGGCAGGGTAGCCCTCACTTTCAGAGGCATTGTGTGTTGAGAGGCGGATGGATATCAACGCCGTGTTGATTTATGATACGTTAAAATTTAAGCAGATTTTTTACTTTCTTTTTTCAAAGTGAAAAAAAAAACACTTGCAGCGCATTCTGACTGATAATGCAGCAGTAGTGGGTCCGATCGCTACTTTGAAATATGAACCAAAGTTAAATTTACACACACAATTTTAATAAATAGGAAATGATATCGTAACTATATATATATTCCATATATTTATCTCGATTACGAGAAAGAGTGAATTGTACATATGCCAGCTTCACGTTGTATTCTACACATGACAGAGTAAGCAGAGTAAACCTAGTGTAACGATACTTCATACGAGGCAAAACACGCTCTGGTGTAAGGCAAAACACGGCGTTGAGTTCCGCCACTCAACGCGCAATGCCTCAAATTCAACGGAAAGTGGGGAATGGAAGTGAAACGGAGTGTCCTGTCGCGTTAACAGTCATACTTGTGACTGGGTCACGACAGTGGCTTTCAGTCTGTCTGTGTCAACAAGTGGCGTGCCCATTATTTTTTTTAAATTAAATTCCACAACAAAGAGCGTGGTGCACGAACTAACATTAAACCAACACGATAATTAAGTAAAAAGGTTTATTATGTGGATTTTTGTACTAACTATTAATACCAGTGCGAATGTTTTGGTAATTGTTTTTATTTTATGAATATATATATATATATATATATATATATATATATATATATATATATATATATATATATATATATATATATATATATATATATATACATAGCAGGGTAGGCAGAGGGAACTTGGGAACCTAGTGTTAAGATACTCTTGTACGTTTCCTACTTTTTACTAAGACTCGTTGAGGTACTGTCTCCACTCGAGGAAATGAAATATTAAATATTTACATCGCTCTGGTGACGAGGTGACAAGGTGAAGTTTGGAGTTGACTTTCACCAGTCAACACGCAATGCCTCAAATTTGACTTAAAGTGGGGAACGAGAAGAAGTGTCTTGACACTAGGGTACCATGTTCCCTCTGTCTGCCGCGTGCGGGTTACAGCGTGAAGCTGAAAAAAAAGTTATCTTGTTAAAATAAATAATTATTGCATCACATAAATTTTATATGACACAATAATTTTCAATTCTGCTCAATTATTATCGTTCATAAATTTAATTACACATATAGTTTTGGCCTAACCTACAAAATTTGGAGAACTCGTGCAAATAGAATGTAAAAAAATATATTAAGTAGACAAATAAGTAATAAATCAACGCTTTAATTAGCTAAAAGGCTTTCTCATACGTAGTTTAATGTAATTGTTCTTTAGGGATTCGCAAAAAAAAAAAATTCGCATAATTGAATGAAAATTACAATCTACGAGTATATAAACGTACATTTGAGCTGATGGGATGCGGTAAAGATCACGTTGGTTGCAGGTTCGATTCCTACTCGGAATTAATCTTTTATTTCGCCTCTTTTATAGGCAATGCGAAGAAATTAAGAAGCCTTATCAAGCATTACTGTAAGCAGCTACCTACTAAAAACAAGAATTGAGAACAATCTCTAATACCCAATTACTGACATAGCTTTGGCGCTAATGATGTTTTTGCAGGTTACGATATTAATATAAGAACATTCGATATTAAGAAATAAGAAATATATACGTACTATAAATAAAATCGCTATATCCTTTATTACATATAAGAATAAGCAGAGGAAATACATATAATGTATAATATATATATATATATATATATATATATATATATATATATATATATATATATATATATATATATATATATATATATATATATATATATATATATATATATATATATATATATATTATACGTTATATGTATTTCCTCTGCTTATTCTTATATGTAATAAAGGATATAGCGATTTTATTTATAGTACGTATATATTTCTTATTTCTTAATATCGAATGTTCTTATATTAATATCGAAACCTGAAAAAACATCATTAGCGCCAAAGCTATGTCAGTAATATATATATATATATATATATATATATATATATATATATATATATATATATATATATATATATATATATATATATATATATATATATATATATATATATATATATATATATATATATATATATATATATATATATATATAATATTATTATTTGTACGTTAGCAGATCTTAACACCGAGCTTACTCTGATTATTAGTGAGGAGATGATAACATTTTGGTCATTCCGTCTAGTGGGAATTGAACTCACAACCGTTGCGTTTACATTCAGGCAATGGGCTACAGTGGCTTCGACAGAAAACTACACTTTTAATCTTTCTCCAATACTAACACGAACTTAGAGGTGAAACTAACATTATGAGGTACGTGGAAGGAAAAGCTCTAGAAAAAGTAATATGGCGGACATGACGGATTGCTTTTTGAAATTTAAAATTTTACATTTTATCTTTTAGTTTAAACTACACAGTTTCTTGTTCAAATTGAGTGTAAAGGAACGGTATAGCTAGAGATATATTTAAATTTCTAGTTTTTTGAACGTGTAGCTCAGCTTCCATACCAATTAAGGAAGAAAGGTCTGAATACTGCATAGGGAGTCATGGCGAGCTTTGTGGGAATAGGACCTAAGCCTTGCGGCCGTCGAACGAGCTAGAAATAGAACAGTAGACACGTATCTATATGACTGGTGATAGTGTACAGATTAGATATATATATATATATATATATATATATATATATATATATATATATATATATATATATATATATATATATATATATATATATATATATATATATATATATATATATATATATATATATACATATATATATATATATATATATATATATATATATATATATATATATATATATATATATATATATATATATATATATATATATATATATATATATATTTACCTTTTACCAGAGCGAAGCTTTACCTTTTTACCAGAGCGAAGAAATGAAAAAAATAAATATTTAATTTTAAAATGTCAAATATTTCATTCCCTCGAGTGGGGATCGAACCCACAACCTGTTACAACTTGTGTGTTTGCAGTCACACGCTTGTGCCACTGCGCCACGACAGGCTTCAATAGTTCTTGAGATTAGTGTATTTAACCTTATAGTTTTATTTGAACATATGTAATAACTACAACATCACGTTCAGACTTTCTACTTATCTTATTATATACTCAATTCCGGTTTAAATATAAGTTTCTGATACAAGAAAAATGTTAGAAGAAACAAAGTAAAGTTTAATAGAAAAGTAATAACTTAACTTAAGCACCTCTTGAACTAGACTTGTATGATTTATTATAACTATTAGTGAAGTTGTTGCGCAGTTAGAAAACGCTTAGGCGCTTATCGTGATAGAAGCGAGTTGAAATCAAATTTTCAATTGTACTCACTACATATATGACAGATTGTGAATATTTAATATATTCATTACTTCGCTTTGATGAAAAGGCAAAACGCGGTGTTAAGTTCCGCCAATTAACATGCATTGTCACACAAATTGGGGTATGGAGTGTTTTAACACCAGTTTTTCAAGTCCACATTGACTACTCTGCTATGCGCTGGATATTGCGTGATACTAAAAAAAACACTATAATAAATGATATGTTTTTTTTAATATTTAAAATAATAAATAAATAATATTCTCTCTTACCAAATAATTATTCTGAGAAATTATCATTGTTTAGCGGAAATTTGTAAAAATATCCCCACAGAGATGCTAACAACATAAATAACTTGTATAAAACGTATAAAAATCTCGACGTATGTTGATGAGATCGTATGGCTAGTTGGCGAGAGCGCTTGGAAGGATTCCAAGAGGCGCGGATTCAAATACAGCAACCTCTGAAAATCTTCGCTCTGGCAACAAGACAAAGCGTGGTGCTAATGTTCAATTAAAGTAAATGTTCTAGCTAGTCTAGTAGTCTCTCTACTTGTTGCTTAGTGAGATTTTACCATAAATATCATATACATTTGTTGGGAAAGAAAATAATACCTATTAAGACATCGGTTTCCCACTTTCCATCGAATTTGAGGCAACGAATGTTAAGTGGTGGTACTCAACGCCAGGCATTGTCCTTGTTACCAGAACTAATTTCCTAGAATTGGGATAGACCTCATACTCTACGGCGTTTATAGTCGCACGCTTGTGTTCCTGCGCTACGACACGCCGCATAAATACCTACATATATAAGGAAAATGTTTGTTTTGATGATTCAATCAGGAAAAGTTTTGACCTCCTTTTAGTAAGTGGTCAATTCGTTAGTTGATTGAACATTCAGTGGAAAAATAGTAACAGCAATAATAACTAGAGGTTGTCCATAACTTTTATGTTAAGTAAAATTAACCTTAAAATATTCTTTTTTGTTCCAATAGATATTTAAAGAAATCTTCCTTTATTGCTGTCCTGCCATTCGCCAAGGATTCTGGCCAAGCGAGTGTGCCAAATTTAATATCTGCATTTTCTCAACTGTAAATTCTAAATAATTATCCACAGCGATCAATAAATCATCAACATAAATCATGTTGTCTATTTAACACTATTTTTTTGTTGTTTTAGCTTCATGCTGTTCATAGCAGGGACGGCAGAGGGAATTTGAGAACCTAACGTAAAGACCTTCCGTTCTCACTAAGATACTTTTCTTTCCCTACTCTTTCTCTGGTGGCTTTGCATATTGATGGCGGAACTCTACTCAGCGTTTCCTTTCAAAGATAGAAAGATAAAAAAGAATTATATCTTTACCCTTTATATAGATATTTTCACAAAAAAGAATACCGTAAAAATCTTTTCACCGTGCCATGAAAAGAATCATTAGAAAATATCTTATCTAAACTTTTATACTCAACTTTTGAATCGTCAATTGAAAATGTCGCTACTGCTGGTTGAAAAGATCCGCTGTAAGTTCGCTGGAAATATCGACATCAAACTCAACAGTTACTCTTATCAATATCGTGTGACTTTAAACGTGATAGGTTATGGGTTCGTTCTACTCTCGGGAAAATGAAATATTTAATTTTTTTATTTCCTCGCTCCAGGAACGAGGCAAAGCGCGATGGACAGATCCACGGTGTTGAGTTACATTTACACAGCAAGAGTGGGTATTAAATCGTTACACTTAATCCATAGATAATTGAGCTCCTCTTTTAATATAAAAAAAGTCAGGTATTTTTTTAAAACGTGAAAAAATATCAAAATAAACATGTAAAAGTGAACTGGAATTTTAACATATAGACTTCGTAAATATAATATATTTAATTATTGAGTACAAATTGGTGAGGCCATCGTGTCACAGCTGAATAGTGTCTGAATGTAGACAATAAGATGTGGGTTCAATTCTCATTTAGAACAGTGAGTAATTTATTATTTTTAGAAAACATTAAATGTTGAATTTGAAAATATTAAATACTTCATTTCCTTGAATGGAGATCTAACCCACAACCTATCGTTTACAGTCACACGCTTCTGCGGCCACGACAGGCCTCAAGATACTTTTTAAGATATTTCAGTCCCATTTTCAGAGATATTTTTGATCACTTTGGTAACAATATATTAAAAACAAATATTATCAGAGTGATCAAATGAAAATAAAACATTACTCTGACTAGAAATCGAACCCACGAACCCGCTATAACCGTGATACAAGTGTAAACATACACTTAATTTAATTTTAACTTACCTTTTTTTTTCAGCTTCACGCTGTATCCCGCACGAGGCAGGGTAGGCAGAGGGAAACCGGGAACCTAGTGTTAAGACACTCCGTTCCACTTCCGTTCCCCATTTTCCGTCGAATTTGAGGCATTGCGTGTTGAGTGACGGAACACAACGCCGTGTTTTGCCTTATTACCAACGTTTTACTTACCCTTTATGTATTATCTCTATAAACCCTAATCTCTTTTATCTAGAGATTGTAACACGTTAGAAGAAATGAGATAGAAGAATGATCTAATTTAATGAAACTGTTTCAGTCTTAATAGCAAAGCCTTTTTGTTATACGTCAATTGCTTCAGACCTAGTTTTTGTTTAGACAAAGGATGACTTGGAAGGTTGTTTCAGGTTTTTTATGATAATGTGTTTAACTTTCGCATTAAAGGCAGATGTTTTTGTAAGAGATGAGTAGTGGATTATTTGGAATTTTAAATTAGAAATTTAAAATGAAATGTAATAAAGATATATAAGGCAAATGAGGCCAGCACACGCAGTCTTAAATTTTAGTGGAAAGTAGGAAACGGTACGTTCATTCCGCGTGTTAACATGAGGTTCCCAAGTTCCATCTGCCTACCTTGCTATGTACAAGTTGCAGCGTGGACCACTACATCAGGTTTCATAAACCCCACATACCCGCTAGATAGAATAGATATATCCCTAGAATGATCCGCGATGCTATTGAAATACAAAAACATCCTAATTTCAATAGAGAAGATGGTTAGAAACTTTCTACCACTTGGGACCCACTCTTAAAAAATTTAAAGTCTCAAGTACACCACACTAGAGGACCAGATACAGTTAGCTCATTCCGCAAGAATTCAGAGCAGTACGCGAAGCAATTAAGGAATCGTTCGCGGTAGTTTGATATAATAATTATATCAACTGACAGACAAATGCCACCTCAGTCTACTTGTAACCACAGATTACTGTAAAGTGTTCGAAACGTCGGGTCTCCAAAAAACATGTTTAACAATCAATATACGCAATTAATCAGGTCAAAGTGTTTCATTTAAAATGCAACGTGAAGTTAAAAAAAAGAAGACGTGTCTGTACTGACTTGTTGTACTTCGAAAAATGAAACAAAATAACAGGCATGTACAAGTAATTCATTTGAATGTAAATTACCTATTGCTATACGCAGATTGCTGTGCTCATTAAATCTCCAGTAACCGAGTTACAGAAACTGTTTACAATTCTGGAAGAAGGGTGTAAAAAAAATGTGAATAAGAAGAAGGTTCTGATATTTGCAAAAAATGAAGAAAGGGTGAATAAGATATTATGAATTGGTATATCTGGGAAGTATATTTAATAGTTCCATTCCACTTCTTTTCCCCACCTTCAGCCTTATTTGAGCCATTGCTTGTTGAGTGGCAAAACTCAACATTTTGCCTTGTATCAGAGCGAAGAAATGAAATTATTAAATATTTAAATTGAAAATATAAAATATTTTATTTGCTCGAGTGTGTATCGAACTCACAAGCTGTCGGTTACTGTCACACACTTGTGCCGCTGCGCCACGACAAGTCTCGATATGTCATTATTTGACAGAAATTAAACAGATTATTACTAGCGTGGTTGTCACGGGGAATATGAAGAAATGTGCTATGGGCTTAAGGCACCACCACCAGGAAAGAATGTCAAAAAAAGATTTATCAAGGGAAAGCGATAAGAGATGAAGAGAGTACCCTCGGTTGACTTGAAAGAAGGTCACGTAAAAAGTCAAATTTCGCTATTCAATTAGAAATAAAAACGGAGAACAGTAAAATTAGAGTAGTTCTTTTTCTCTGAACCTGCTATGTAGATAAAAAAAAATGCGTAAACCCGCTTCTACACACTTTAAAGCTTAACAACGGATTAGAACTGGCTAATCTACAAAAAGAATAACTTTACAACTATACCGCTACATCCAATAGGTATATTAATCCAGTTTTCCACAACGACTTAAATAAAAGTAATTTTCGATTCAAAAGGCGTCGAAAATGAGGGAATAATATGAATACGTCTTACCTTAGGATGACTGTCACGTAGGCCATTGCTACGGTCTACGAGGTGCGAGCTACGAGAGCTACGAGAGTCACAAGGTATACTGGTGGTAGAGTGGTTAAATTTAAGAAAGTTTTGTTTTGTATGAAAAAAGAACTAAATGTTTGTTAGCTTTTTTTTTTTAATTTTTAGCTTAACATTCTATCCCGCAAATGAAATTAAATTGAAATTAGTAAATACATATTTCGCATTTAGTAAGGTTTAGGGAATGAATAGCCCAAAGTGATGATTTCATAAAATTCATATATAAATGAAAAAAAAAAAACAAAAAATTGTGCATCACGTTATTATGTACTCGTGTACATAAGAAGGATAATGATTTTAATGATTAATAAACAATAATCAACCGAACGGAACGGAAATAAACGTTGTGGGAAACGGAAGTATCTTAATACTAGGTTCTCGTCGTTCGTTTCATCGCATCGTTCTATTAAAGGGTTTAACTGGATGACGAGCAATATTCTTTTCGTTTTCGAAACAAGAGTATTTTTCAACCAAACGACGTTATGCTTTTTACCAGTTAAAACCACTCAACTCATATTGGCCATAGGAATCTATAGAAAGGGCACTCCGTTTCTCCGTTTCTACTACTACTTCCGTGTAGAAGCACCTGTGCCCGCTATTCGAAAAATTGAATAGAAAATTGAGAACGGAGTGTCTTAACACTAACTTCCTTCTGCCTATAAAGACAGCGTAAAGCTAACGAAGACACTCGAAGAAATATGAATTTCTATTTACATTTATTTCTCACATTTATTTTTCTAAAATATATTCTATAAAATTGTAGGAAAAGTCGATTTGAATAGATGCGATAAGTCACGCCTTTGAAAAACCTATCGGTGGATCTTTTAGAGAATATCAAAAGAAGCGTATTTTTAAAGTTTAACTTGAATTATGAGCCTGCATAATGTTTTATGCAGATTTAATTTGGGTTTTATTTGTACCTCTTGTTTTGGTCCTTGTGAGTTATGTACATTTTAAATTAAAATAATAATAAATTTTAAAATTATAGGTAATATTTAAGTATCAAAATTATAAAAATACAAATGTAAAATTGACATTTCTGGTTATAGAACTAAGAAAAATCGGGTTCATCAACCTATATACGGGATCCAGCGTGAAATTAAAAGTAAAATACGTGATAAATAACCCCATTTTCCTCTTCATAGATAATTTTTGATAGCGTTTATTAATAGTATAATAATAATCTCTTCTTACGGAATCAAGCTTTATAGACCAATCACGTTATACTGAGACGTTCATAATCCAATATGATAACAGTTTGACATAACCGGATCAGACAAGACCGACAGCCTTATGTCCTGATAATGGCACATTGTAGTATGGAGTCAGTACGATGAGTGTTTGTACTTATACGTAAGATACTGGAAAAATAATAAAATTTCAAATAGAGGCCTGTCGTGGCACAGCGGCACAAGTGTGTGATTGTAACCGACAGGTTCTGGGTTCGATCCCCAGTCGAGGAAATGAAATATTTAATATTTTCAATTTAAATATTTAATGTTTCATTTCTTCGCTCTGGTAAGAAGGCAAAGCGCGGCGTTGAGTTCCGCCAATCAACACGCAATGCCTCAAATTCGGCGGAAAGTGGGGAACGGAAGTGGAACGGAGTGTCTTAACACTGGGTTCCCGGGTTCCCCCTGCCTAACCTGCCTCGTGCGGGATACAGCGTGAAGCTAAAAAAAAATCAAATAGTTTACACTTGTAGGCCGTCGTGGCGCAGAGGCATATAGATATTTCATATGTTAATTTGCTTCCTCTGGTAGCGAGACAAAATGCGGCGTTATGTTCCGCCACTTGAATTCGAATTTGTTAAAAAGTTGAGAACTGAAATGTTTTAATGGGCACGACATTGATATAGACATTTGAATGCATCAGAATTTGAAGAGTTCTAAATGAAAACCAAGAGGTACTTATTGAAATGATTCAATTGAAAAAATAACATAATTATATTTAAATACATTTCAATCCAGAGTTATATAAAAGATAGACTTATAGAAAAAAAGTCCCTTACAGAAAAAAAAATGTAAAATCATGAATGATTCACGTGTCCCTTGTTCAGATGTGTGTAATGGAAAGCATTTTCAATAGATGTTTTCATGCAAATTGCTTATGTAAATTTCGAATATTTCAGATTCAACGCGATACAAAAAAACCATTACGAGCATAAAGCGGTAGTGACGTCACCAATGCTGCATTTGATAAAACGTTAAAGGAATATACGCTTTCAATTTCTACTCACTCATAGAGAAGAATGTGACAATTGATATGATGACAAGCAGTTTAAAATATCATTTTTTTTCTTTTTTTTTTTTTAGCTTCACACTGTACCCCGCATGAGGCAGAGTAGGCAGAGGGAACTCGGGAACTTAGTGTTAAGACACTCCGTTCCACTTCCGTTCCCCACTTTAAAATATCATAAACAATATTATTTTCAAACTTTGAATATATCTCGTGAACGAGGCCTGTCGTGGCGCAGCGGCACAAGCGTGTGACTGCAAACGAAAGTTATGGGTTCGATACCCACTAGAAGAAATTAAATATTTAATATTTTAAAACTTGATCAAATGATATTTAATATTTTAAAATTAAATATTTAATGTTTTCATTTCTTTGGTAACGAGGCAAAGCGCTGCGTTGAGTCCCGTCACTCAGCACGCAATGCTTCAAATTCGGCAGAAAGTGGGAAACTGAAATGGAGTGTCTTAACACTAGGTTTCCAAGTTCCCTCTGCCTACCCTGCCATGTGCGGAATACAGCGTGAAACTGAGTGAGTGAATATTTGAAAAAGTGCAAATACGCCTTTGTTCAAGAATCGAACCTGTACCTATCAGTCAACATCTTGACAATAATTTCAAAGAGCCAGAACTGAAATTCAATAATAAAAACTGTATACCTTAATTGGACCAGCTTGTCTTCCATACCATTAAACCAATTAACTGCGCTGTTGTCTTGCGACTGCAATGGGGCAATGTTAAAATTGCCGCGATAAGGACTTGTGGTAATATAAATAATTAATCTGTATTTTAACTTGAGCAAAATAAAGAAAATATATGTCCTTGTCAATCAATGTATGTAAGTTTGTTTCTATATAGTGACAAAGCTGGTTATTGATTTTGATGATTCTTACGTCAGCCGATTAATTTTTTTAATTTTTAACTATTTAAATCTTTCATTATTGGTCTTTTTCTTGTTGTATCTTGCTAAAAAATGTTTATTTTTTTATTTATTTTAATTTATTTTTTGAAGTATTTTTTTTTATTTGTCCTGCAATACGTAAAATTGAAAACACTGCACGGTCTCTGTGCCCACTAAATTTTGAATTTACCTGAATGTTGTTTCACAACCCCCTCTACATTTAAATGAAAGTCACATTAAAATAAGTTCACCTGTTCAGATCATATATATTTATCTATATATAAACTAAAAACGTACTTTTATACGTTTCAACTCTACAACTTGTTAACATATACGATAATACATAACATATATGCCCCTGGCTGAAAGATGAAATATTTAATATTCTCATTTTTCTACTCTGTTAAAGTGCGGCGTTGAGTTCCACTTCTCAACATCCAATATCACAAATTTGGCAGAAAAAAACGGAGAACATCATAGAGAGTCTCAACACTAGATTTCCAACTTCCCTCTGCCTAGTCCGCTATGTCCAGAGTGAAATTGAAAAAAAAAAATAATCTCAAAAGCCTTAACAACTTGCCCCATACAACAAAACGGTCTGGAGTATGCGATAACAATAATTATTATTCTAGTTAAAAGCTTGATCAACGAATTTTAATAGGTACCTTAAAATTTTCAGCTCTTGCAAAATACTAATGGGATATTCCCCAACCAAGCAGAGGTGTTGTTTGCTGACTAAATTGATATTATTCTATTAAATTTTAGATTTTATAGCGAAAATGTTCAATGTTAGTGTTTTCTTTGTCTTTATTATGTTAGGGTAATTAAATATAAATATTGTTTGTGGCTCAGGTGATGTTATGTAATGAAGATAGTTGTAAATTGGTATATGCGGGATACAGCGTGAAACTGTCACGCTGTAACCCGATTAGGCAGATTGGAATCTTGTGTTAAGACACTCTGGTGCCCATTTTTTGAAGTAGTTTCCAGATATTGCATCATAAATAGCGAAATTCAACGCTGCTTTGGTTATGTCACCAAAGTAAAAAAATAAAATATTAAATAATATATTACCTTAAACTTAAATTTAAAAAGCGTATAAAAATTTTGAACGAAGCAGGATTTGAACCCGCGCCTCTGGAAACCGTTCCAGTTCCGTTCAAAATTTTTATACGCTATTTAAAATTAAAGTTTAGTATTTTCTGTCCTAAGTATGGAATAACACTTTAAAACATAGTAAAAATAATATATTACCTTGTCTAAGAATCAAACCCATAACTTTCACGTTTACAATCACACGCTACTACGCCACTGCAAAATATATATATAAGCAATCCATATATATATTTTTTGTTTTCTCAGGACCAGTTATACTGGGTATGGAAGGAAGAGAGTTTTCTATCCGTAAGCACTACGTGGCTGCTTTAGGAGTTAATTAATGCATTTGAGTTTCATTGATCTCACCATTATGACCTCCTTAATTAAAAATATTACATTAAAAAATTGTTTATTTTACTTATTTATTAGCTTTACGTTGTACCCTGTACATGGCAGGGTAGGCAAAGGAAACTTAGGGATTTAGTTTTAAAACACTCGAGTCCGTTTCCTTTTCCCCAATATTAGGCACTACGTGTTGAGTGGTGGGTCTCTAATGAAATATTAAATATTTAACTTGAAAATATCCAATATTTCCCAGAGTGAGGATTGAACCCTAACCTTGTCGCTTTAACATTCATGTTCATGCCGCTGCGCCACGACAGGCCTCAACTATAAAGTCAATTATTGTATGAAAAGATAATTTGATTATTTTGTGTAGTTGACAGTAAAAAATAAAATGAAATTGTAGAGTTGCGCATAATATGATTGTACAATTCTTACTGTAGAAGAAAATTTAACCTTGTACTTATTTTTTTATTTTCTAAATCTGATTTGATAAAGCGACGGTCGTAGCGCAGCAAGAGAGCTTCTAGAGACTCAAAGAAATTATTATAATTATGAAAATTATTGTGATTTCTCCATTCTGGAAAATTAAAGCATCGCGTTGAGTTCCACCATACAGTGCCTGATATCTTGAAAATGTATAGCTTCTTGCTGTGTATATATACGATATATCGCAGGATAGATAGAGGGAACTTAGGAACCTAGTGTTGAGACACTATTCCTTTCCTCACTTTTCTCTGAATTTAAAGCATTGCGTGCTTAACGGCGGCACTCAACGCCGCACCTTTCCTTGTTAAAATATTATGAATATATTTCATTTCCTTGAGCGGAACCAGTCATGTTTACAGTTATATGCTTGTACTCTTGCATCACGATAGATCACTTGAAAATCGAGCAGAACCTCAAGATATCCATAACAAGTGTCTAAATAAATAAATTAAAATACATTTCGTATGCCCCACAAGTAAGAAAAAGGGCAACATTTCCGCAAATAATTTCCTCAACCAATACATTACTTGACACACCTCAAGTAAACACTCATCGCGAGATCTATACAAATATCTTACTCGATATAGAGAATCTGGGAAAAAAACAATTTTCCAGTATCAAAACACCGCAAAGGGAATTAAGGGGCGGTTATGGTGTCGTAGCTTTTTGTGATACGCCTAATGAAAAGATGTCGCTGAATGTGTTGTTCTTAACGTGGTTGGTGTTTATTGGGAGTTATTGCGTTTTAAATGTGAAGGTGAGCGTTTAGTATAGGTGTTTCATATATGGTAAAAAATATTTCTTGTATCTTTTTTGGCTAAAGACTTCTGTAGAGTTTCACTTGTAGAAGTATTCCATTTTTTTTAGTTTCTCGCTGTATTTTATATATGCCAGGATAGGCTGAGGGAACTTGGGAACCTATCGTTGAGATATTCCATTCCGTTACACACATTTCGCCAAATTTGAGGCATTGTGTGTTGAGTGGCGGAACTCAATGCTGCGCTTTGCCGTGTTACCAGAGCGAAGAATTAAAAATATTAAATATTTCATTTCTTGAAGTGAAAATCGAACCCATACCCTGTCGCATTTAAAGCATATTACACAGGTCATTGTGGTTCGTTATGTATAAATCCTTTGATAGTACCATATTGAATGGAAAACATACTGAGGAGATTGATCAATTAAAAAGGTATTAACCAAGCAATATAATAATAGGTAATTATATAGATAAAAATTTAATAATAAAGGTAGAGACTTGCCAATGTGTATATTGCATGGTAGTGACGTACATGACATATCGGGAAACGCAACAATTGTGGTATCGATTCCCTTCCAGAAGAATGAATCATTTTGTTTACTTCGCTTTGGTTACTATCATGGCTTTTAATTTCACTATCCTTTTTGCAATATCTCTGAAATTAAGTGATCTGTTGGGAACGGAGTTACCACTGAATTTCACGTAAAATTTAAATTTAAAGGTAATTTTAATTTGCGTGAGTGTAAAAAAATCTAGAGTTTTAACACTCTGTCCAATCAACGCCTGTTAGAAATTAGCAGTTAAATAGTGGTAACAGAAATAAATATATTGTTATTTTAAGCAAAACTCGATAAATCATTCATTTGAAATTATTTATATAAGTTATCTATTTCACTTTATTTTGAATTGAAAGCTTTTACAATTAACTCAGCGAGAATTTCAACAGATTTTTTATTTAAACCAGATATTTTTTTTTAGTTTGTTCCGTATTTTTGAGGCAGATTGTTTTTTTTCGCTATTAATTTTACATTTATTTACCTATTAGGTGATGGAACTCAACGCCGAAAATCAATTATTACAATCGAATATAAATAAAGCCGTTTAACAATATAAAAGCTCTGTCGTGGCGCAGCGGCACAAGGGGTATAACTAACCGACAGGTTGCGGGTTCGACTCCCACTCGAAGAAGTGAAATATTTAAATCAATTTAAATATTTAAAGTTTTCTTTTCTTCGCTCTGGTAAAAGGCAAAACGTGGCGTTGACTTCCGCCACTCAACGCGCAAATTCGGAGGAATATGGGGAACGGAAGTGGAACGAAACGTAACACAAGGTTTTCAAATTCGCTCTGTCTACCCTGCCATGTGCGGGCTACAGCGTGAAGCTGAGTGAGTGAGTAACAATATAAAAAAATATACAAAAAAAGCTTATAATAATACTTTTAATTTAAAATTATTATATACGGCACAATAAGCAGAGGAAATTTCAGAACCTAGTGTTAAAATACTCCGTTCACATTAAGATAATTTTGTTTACAGCTTTTAGCCGATTTTAAAGCATTGCGTGTTGAATCGCGGAACTCAACGCCGCGTTTCATTTTCACCTACCAGAGCGAAGTAATTAAAATATGAAATTCTCATTTCACGCTTACATCAGAACTCAAAATCAATTGAACAAACAACCTTTCTCATTTTCTCAATGATTCGAACGCTAATTAAGCTCGAAAATTAAAGAGTAATTTTCATACATTCATACGTATTTCCATTTCGCTTGGTCCCAACAAAATTAAGCCGATACGGACATATAGGAAGATAAAAGCGTTTGAAGGAAGTCAGTGCTCTGGGGATTATGTACTAATTTAGATGGTGATTTCTGGACTGAATGTTTCGACAGCAGTGTCTCCTTAGAGATACTTAGCGGTTATATAATACAAGCGGCTTCGCCCGTTTAAAGTAGTTTCTTTATTAAAGGCAAATTATAATAATATTGTTACATAAATTGTAGCCAATATGTTGTTTTGTTTAGTACTTTTTGTGTGAACGTGTACTAAACGTCCATTCACATATTTTTTTGCATTTATAATATCACTAGCGACCCGCCCGCAGCTTTGCCCGCTTAAATTTCAATATTTTATTTACTTATTTTAACTACTTGTTCTTCTTATAAGAAATTAACAATTTTGTCCAACTTATTATTTAAAATTGACGTACTTTTTTTTTATTTTTAACCGATTTAAATAAAACAAATGCTAAATGTTGAAGAAAGTTTGCCAAAATATAAAGTATAAAGTGGATTTAAACTTAGTTTACCGTATCTAAGATTAGTACTGTTTTTCTTATAAATTATTATTATGGGTTCTATTATATTAATAAACATCACCTATAAGATTTTTTTTAATATATCCATCCACGTACAGACAGTGATCAGTTACAGATTTATTATAAGTATAAATATATTATTATGATTTTTTTTAATATTGTTTGTTAGCACCAGAAGATTTTGA
The DNA here is from genome assembly GCA_019049475.1 of Eueides isabella. Taxonomy (NCBI): domain Eukaryota; kingdom Metazoa; phylum Arthropoda; class Insecta; order Lepidoptera; family Nymphalidae; genus Eueides; species Eueides isabella. The sequence goes on along the minus strand of CM032405.1, from coordinate 9,876,020 downwards.
GGTGAGTTTGCGACTGAATTGAAAGCATTGTGATATAACTAGAGGGGACGCCACCCCCTGCTGATTTCACTCACTAAACATCTACACGAAATTATCAAAAAATAAAATAAATAATAAATCGCAGTCGGTCGAACGTGAATGAACAGACCTCAAAAATGAATAGAAGCTCCAAACAACGTTGTATAGAATTGTCGTGCCGTAGGGGCATAAGCATGTGACTGTAAATGCAATGGATGCTTGGTTCGATTTCCACTCGAGGAAATTATATATTTAATATTTTTAATTTAAATATTTAATATTTTCATTTCCTCGCACTGGTTACAAGGCAAAGTGCAGTGTTGAGTTCCGCCACTCAGCAATGTCTTAACACTAAAAGTTCCCAAGTTCCCGCTGTCTACCTTGTCATGTGCCGGATACAGTTTCAAACTGAGAGAGTGAGTGAGTTTAAAAAGCCACTTGTGACAACAAAGCACATTTTTAACACGCCCTTAATGCGTTGAGCTGAAACTAAGTAAAAGTAGTAATAAAACTTGATTACACGCACTTCTAATTCTTGTATCATCATGAAACTTGCCAATTATGTGAAGGTCAGATGAAAATACAACACAATGGTACCATCGACCTGGTCTGATGATGGAAGATGAAATTACTGAAGGGATTTTGGACTTACTAGTAAATATAAGCGTGCTTTTAGATTTTTATTTTCTATCATATAATTGTAATATTTAATTTAATATGTTTATTAATTAATTCAAATGGTAGAGAAGATAATCGAGGAGGCTTCTCTTGGCACGAGGAGGCTTGCAAAGTGGGAAATGGAACGGAGTGTCTTAACACTAACTCCTCAAATGTCATGTGCGGGACACAGCGTGAAGTTGTAAGTGAGTGAGAGAATTTTCAATTATTTAATTAAATTAAATTAATAACATTCATAAAAATATCAAAATTACATACACATGTGCGCTATTGCGCCTCATGGAAAATATTTTTTTCTAAGATTTTATAAATGTTACAAAAAAGAGTTTTCCATGAATTTTCACTTAATAATAAAGAAAAGGAAAAGAACATAGAAAAAAATAGAAAAGGAGGGCAGTGCTCTAGGGATTATATACTAATTTAGAAGGTAAGTTCTGGACTGAATGCCTCGATAGCAATGTCGCCTTAGGGACACTTTGCGGTTACCCAGCATTATGTAGATGGAGTGACTTTGCTTAACTCAAGTTAGATTTTGTAATTAGGTTGTTGATTGCGGACTTATTTATTGGATTAATGTTAAAAGGGTCTCTTTTGTTTAAGTAAGGCAAGGTAATGTGGAGGAGAATGCAGGTTCGATTCTCTTAGAGTTAAATTATTAAATGTAAAATAAAGCTGATGTGTAAATAGTATTGTTTTGTAGTTCAGTATTAAGATCATTAAAAATAAATTTATGAATAATTAAATCATTTTTTGTAATATTTTCATCAAATCCGGTTATATATTCAGTTAAAAAATGTAAACCTATCATACTACTTAGTAAATTACGTGACGGTTGAAAATAATATTTTCGTGTTGCTAATCTGCGAAATATTAATTATTATTATACTTTAAATATTTTAAAACTAAAAGCTTAAGCAAAATTTACATATACGCATAAAAGAAGAAACTCAATGTCGAAATTCTCCGTTCCCCACGTAATCCCCGATTTTCAAGTTCTTGCGTATTGACTAGCGGAACTCAACATCACATTTACACTTGTTACTAGAGCGAAAAATTTTAATATTAAATTGCCTCAAATCGATATCGAATACGCTACCGTGGCGTTTATAGAGTCAGACGCTTTGCCACTGGCCCAAGAGGGCATTACTTTAGATGGTATAGTTAACTTTAATGCCTAACGTTTCTACATCTCGACACAGGAGGAATAGCGGTCGAAGTGTAGCTATAGAGGTACACCTATATACATAAAACGTTCTATACACACAGGTCAGGCTATTATTATAAAGAATTTCTGAACAAAGCCGCGGTAATTTGTTGGTTAATTGTTTTGTGCCTTAGATCCTAATTATTAAACCTTTTACCATTAAAATGAGGCGCATATTCATTATTTCCTCTTAAAATGCTAATTGTTATTTATTTTGTTTTAAAAAATTCTAATATTTAACTTTTACTTTGTACTTTCGACCTTCTCGCCTTTTAATTTTAATAATTATTTTTTTGATTATGTTTCGCTTGTAATTTTGCCCAAACCCTCTTGTTTCATATCATATTATGTAAGTACCTATATAATATATATGAAGGCTACCTCTTAACTTTACTTTGCTCTGGGTAGCCCGAGAGAACCTACTAAGACACATCCGTTCCACATTGTACAGCAAATTTGAGGAATTGTGTGTTGAGTGGCGCACCTCAACGCCGCGCTTTGTCTTTTTACCAGAGTGTTTCATCTCATCGAGTAGAGATTTAATCTACAATCTATTACTTTTACAGTCACCCGCTTTTAACCCTGCGCCATGACAGACATCTCATCGACCTCTACACTTAATTTGTATTAAAGTGAAAAAATAACACATCAAATACTTAGCGTTACTATCAAGACACTCCTATCTCCATACATATTTTTACTCGAATTCATGATATATATGTAGTCTATATTAAGACTGCGTCACAACAGAATTACAGTATAAAATTAATGTTTTCATTTGATTTTGAAAGTAATCTTCTCCCTTCAAGGCGACCTTTTTTTAAAAAAAAAGTTATATTTTTCTGCCTAATGTTAATATAAAGCATGCATATCAATATGCATGGAATAATCTGAATGAAATTCAGAAATTCAATTTTTCATCCGCATACAAAATATACATTAAAATAATGTGTTGCTGTATTCTTTTTGTTTTTCAGCCTTTTGTGTTTATATTCGTAAAATGTTAAAGTATTTAATATTTCACTTTTTTGTCATTATTATTATATTTTTTTTGTCATTATTGAGTATTTTTATTGGCTGAGAGAAATCTAATGTTCAGTTATTTTAAAAGTCATTTTATAAAAGCGTAATATTTTACAGTCATATGTAGGTATATGATATTGTTAGAACTGGACATTGATAAATTAAGACTTGCTTGAATGTTTGTCAGGCAATTTCTTATAAATCAAACGTCATATTGACTTGAAAGATCTCAAGAGAGTTTTCGTTATGATTTTTTTATATTTTTGGAAAGGACTTTAGATAAATAAGAGACAGTAAAAGTCAACACAATGGAACATGCAGCGTATATGAAAATATGGGTATTGCAAGAGTAGAATTAAAAAAAGATATGGAGATGTAATGATTATGGAGGCTGTATAGTTGACCAAATCTATGTACTAGCCAGTTATAGAGGATTTGAGTACAGGAATGAAGTGAAAATGAAGAATAATGTGCTTTGTTGGTTTGGGCTCGTCGAGAGAATAAGTGATGAAGGAATGGATAAAGATTTATGAAGTACAAGTGTGCCGTAAAATCGAAAAGGCAGTTCGAGACCTCCGTTGACCTTTAAGAACCAATGATATTCAAGGAAGGTCACATAAAAAGCATGAGGATCCCTCTGAAGGCATGAATGAAGAAGTTAATGATAGCGGACGAGAAGGACGAGGTATGCAAAAATCGTAGCGTTTGGCGATCTGTCTTCACTCTTTACTCCGCTAGTGATAAAGCGTAAAGCTTACTTTTTCATAAGGTACATATTTATGTAAAAAATTGTAATTAAAAAAGTCAAATATCAAGACTTCGGATCGATACGACGTGGGTATCTTGTAGCTCCTCTGGTATAACAGGATAGATAGTTTGGACGGCGGTGATCACTTACCATCAGGTGTCCCGTACGCTCGTTGGCGTTGTCTTTTCCATTGAAAACTATACAAGTAACATCTGAAGAATTAACACTGTCTCGTGACCCTGTTATATTTAAAAGATAATTTCCTTTGAAAAGGAAACCATTTAATCATAATTCATGAACAAACATAACATAAATAATAAAGTATGCACTATAATAAATTATAAGTAACAGTTTTCGGGTCTGTGGACATAATGTGCCGTTGGGACTACTTGCTAGTAGGGAAAGTCTCTCTTTTTTTGCTTTTATGTCCCTATTCTTCTCTGAGAATAAGTAAAAAGAAGTATTTAACGAACTTTTTTCATTTACAAAATACCCACATGCTGACATAGCATTTTACTTAATATATATAACACAAAAAAAATATCTAAAGATTAAAGTAAGGTAGGCAAAGTTTTCCTTCACACGTTCTCAGTGTGTTCTTCACATAGCAGGGTAAACAGAGGGAAATTGGGAACCCAGTGTTAAGACTCTCCGTTCTGTGCCGCAGTTTATCCAGAATTTCAAGCATTTTGTAATGAGTGGCGGAGCTTAACGGCGCACATTGTCTAGTTACCAGGACAAGGAAATGAAACGTTACACGCCTGTACCGCTGCGCCACGACAGGCCTCAATAATATTATTCTAAAGGCATAAAAGCGATTTTCGCTTATATATCCATAGTAAAGACATTATCATGTATAATAGATACGTTAATGGGATAGCATTTATGACGCTGTAGTCGTGATTAGATTTGGCAACTATCTCTATCATGGTCAAGATTAAGTAAAGACATAATGGTGCATTGAGATATTATTTAACTATGAATGCGATGGTTTTAAGTTCAATTTCGGCCCGGGGAAAAGATCAGTGGCGTTCAGTTACGCTTCGAAATACGTTTTGTTCTCTTCTAAACGTAATCGATGTGGATTTCATTTCGTGTCATGGAAAGATTGTTGGATTGACAAAGTAACCGCGGCGTTAAGTTCCACAAACGCCGCACTTTCTGAAATTGCGAAAAATATTACTTTTAATGAACAACGGAATATCTTAACTTTGTTATTTCTTATAGAGAGGATTGGACAAGCGTTTTATAATTTTTTGAATGTTATTGGTCCAAAGTTGGCCATGTTGGGCCAACAAATGAATGTCTTAAGAAGTTTCGAGCTTACGGTTAGCTAACCGCATAATGGTCGCTTGTCCCCTTTCTACTTGGAAATTAGTTAAAACTTACATTTTACTCAGTAATTCATGAGAGAATAAAAAATATATTATATTTAATTGAGCAGTTTAAGCGAAACATTAATTGGCTTCAAGGTTAAGCATCGTATTGGCATAACGGTTGGATGGGTGTGCGTTTTATATATTTTATTTATTTATAATCTTCTCTCTTGTTTAAAAGTATAGGGAAGAGGCTGTAAAGTACAGGGTTCGCTTTGTTAATTTTATTTCAGCTTCACGCTGTATCCCGCACGTGTACGGGTAGGCAAAGGTAACTTGGGAACCTACTGTTAAGACATTTCGTTTCGTTCTCAACTTTCCGCTAAATTTAAGGCATTGCTTGTTGAGTGGCGAAAACCCGAAGCGAAAAAATGACAATATTAAACATTTCATGCTTGTGCAACTGCGCCACGACAGGCCTCAATTTTTTAAAAAGTTTTGTATTTTTTCCCTTAGTACATGAATGACACTTTCAAAATGTAGAATATTTATAAGAAAATGTAGAAATATTTTATAAAATACCACAACAAAAAAAAATTGTGACAAACGGATTATAATGTAGCTAATGGCTATGGTTTAAAATGATCGTTCCCAATTTTTTTTTCACCATATCCGGTGGAAGCTCTGGAACGAAAGCGTCTTCATGGGTATGGATTGTCTTTACACAAGGTTCCCAAGTATACTCTGCCTATCAAAGCGCAGGGTTCAGTGTGAAAAATAAAACGAGTCGAAATCTATAAATATAAGTATTTAATTTCCAACGCTTCAATAGTCAGATAACTGTCGCAACAATCTGAGCTTTGCGTGCAATGTGACCCTATTAAAGTAAAGATCAAGTCCGTCTGGTCGCTTAGAATTACTGTCAGGATACTTGATATAACTAATAGTAGTCTTTTTTTTATTTTCCCGCTCTTTACTTAAACACATTATCAGATCGAGGGAATTAGTTTCACGCTGTATCCCGCATAAGGATAAGTAAATGTAACCTAGGCCACGATGTTAAGACACTGTGTGTTGAGTCCCGGAACTGAACGCCGCGCATCGCCTCATTACAGGAACGTAGAAATGAAGAAATCGAATCCATTGTCTGTCTCTGCCACTGTCATTATGATAGACTGATTGAATACCTAATATATCTGATATATAAAAATATTTACAAATATTTCTATAAAAGTAGACTTAGTAGAAGAATGTTAGTAGAGATGACGTTTACTATAATTTTATACTAACATTTTTAAAGTGTTGTTCTTCTCTGAGCTTCACGCTCTCTCCTTCATATGGCAGGGTAGTCAGTGGGTACTTGGGAACCTAGTGTTAAGACACTCCGTTCCACTTCCGTTCCCCACTTTCCGCTGAATTTGAGGCATTGCGTGTTGAGTGGCGGAACCCAACGCCGCGCTTTGCCTTGTTACCAGAGCCAAGAAAACATTAAAATATTGTTTTATGAAAATGTATAAAAGTTTGAACGTAGTAGGATTTGAACCGCATTCTATTGAATTAGAAGACCAAATCTCGCTCTCTATTTATCTTTATTTCGCAACTAATTTCACCTGAAACCTCAGAAACGGAACTTCTCGAGAGTTTTTTTTCGCGTTCCTTCATTGAGTTTTTTAATTAAATCCCCTTTTAGTTTGGCTCTCGGAATTCTTATTGAATAGGAGGAAATTCTATTAGCGCTAACTGACGAATGTTAGTAACAATGTAGACAATAGCCTTGATTACAGGTAAAGTAAAGTTTACCTATTAAAAGACTTAATTTTGTTATAGTTTCTTATTACAAAAATGTTTTTTTTTATTAAGGCAGTTTAAGGCTGAACCGGTTGTGGCGGCGGTGCACAGGTATGCGACTATAAACACGGTAGTTCGGGATTCGATCCCCATTCGAGGAAATTAAATAATTAATATTTATTTTTTTTTTGCTCTGGTAACTTTTTTCACTTTACACGAAAGGCTCAAACGCTTCAAATTTAATTTTTACTTATTTTTAAGTGATAATCACCACTTATGTATGAAAAATACTTCACTAGAAAACTTATATCGAGACAGAGTAGATTTCTTTATCTGTCATATATATATATATATATATATATATATATATATATATATATATATATATATATATATATATATATATATATATATATATATATATATATATATATATATATATATATATATATATATATATATATATATATATATATATATATATATATATATATATATATATATATATATATATATATATATATATATATATATATATATATATATATATATATATATATATATATATATATATATATATATATATATATATATATATATATATATATGATTAATGTTAAGATACTCTGGTTGCATTAGATTCTTTCGTTCTCCACTTTCCGCCTAATCGCGACGTTGCGTGTCGAGTGTCGTAACACAACGCCGCGCTTTAACTCGATATCAGAGCGAGGAAATGAAAATATTAGACATTGAATCCATAACCGTCGTCTTTTGATATCGATATATTTATTTGAGGACAAAATAGTGAAGTGAGTCAGCATCTGATTGTGAATATAATGATATCTCTTTGGAGAATGAATAATTTACATTTCTACGCTCTGGAAAGACACAGCACAGTGTTGTTTTCCTTAACCTAACGAATATTCTGACAAAATTAAGTAGAAACATAATGATTTGACATTAAGTTGCGGTGGCTGCGTTCTCGGGATAAGGAATTACTTTCATATAATGTGGTAACGAGACAAACCGCAGCGTTGAGTTCCGTGTACCATAGTAGTTAGAATACATAGTCATAATGTATACCTTCCATCTAAGCCACGATAGCTTCAAACGTTTAATTTATAACTTTATCTAATAGATCTCTACGTTGACAGCTAAATGACAGGTGACCGGGTGATAACAAAAATATATTACTGTAGAATAGAAATTTCCATTTCTACGACTAATGTACTTTCATATAAAATTCTATTAAATTTGAAGCTATGGGAGGTCATACTGACTAATGACTGGGCTTGAATACTTTAATTTAAGTGCTACCACATAATTATATATATATTGATATAAATGTTTAGATATTTTTTTCTTTTTAAAGTGTTATTTCACTTTTTAACTATTTTTTAAAGTGTTATTCGACACTTAAATTTAAAAAGCGTATAAAAATTTTGAACGAAGAAGGATTTGAACGGTTTTCAGGAGGTGCGGGTTCAAATCCTGCTTCGTACAAAATTTTTATACGCTTTTTAAATTTAAGTTAAGTAAGTTATTCCACACTTAGGACTATTATTATTTCTTAAGTGTCAAATAAAATTTTAAAAATTGTAAAAAAAATATTTAATAAATGGCATTTTTTCTAGCAAAAACGATAATTTTGTATAATTTGCTATTTTTGGGCATTGGAAATTTGAAAAAATCGACCTTACGGAAATGCTAACAACATAAATAAGTTATAACTAGCTTTCAAGATTTTTGACGTAGCTTGATGAGAACGTATGGCTTAGTGGTCAGAGCGCTTGGAATGATTTCAAAAGGCGCGGTATCGAATCCCGCTACGACAGACTGCAACGAATGGAAATCAATCTATACTTATAATAAATATATAACTGATCGCTGTCTGTACATGGAGATATATAAAAAAATCTTAGGGGAAAGATCTTCTCTAGGGCAAATTTATTAAAATCAAAATCAAAATATTTTTTATTTAAGTATTCCATTAGAAGTACTTTCGAATTGCCAAGTTACATAGAAATGTGTGTAGTGTCAGTCCTACATTAGTGTAATAGGGTCCAAGATACTGATTTTCAAATTGATTTTTATTAATATAATAGGGCCAAAAATAAGGATTTTTAAAATATTCGTCTTTTTGTTTGTCAAAAGCGGCTAACCAGATTTTAATGCAGTTTTCACTATCATATTTAAGCAACCTTCCTTCAACATTTAGTATTTGTTTTATTTAAATCTAATCGACTTAAAGAAAAAGTTACTTCAATTTAAATAATAATTCGACAGAGTTGTCACATTTTTTGTATTCATTTGTTCTTAAAGTAAAGATACTGCCTTCAAAGTAATAACTTTATTAAACGAGAAAGTTATTGAGATTAGTAAATAAAATAGTGTAATACGAGCGGGCGAAGCCGCAGGTGAGTTGCTAGTAAATAATATTTACATGCTCTGGTAAGGAGGTAAAATTGCGGCGTTAACTTCCGCCACTCAACACGCTATGCCTTATGAACTCAACATAAAGTGGGGCTCGGATTCTTTTAATGGAAGTGAAGTTCCAAACATTAGGTTCCCAGGTTCCATCCACTTACCTTGAAATATAGAGAAATACACAACATTCATTTATAAAAATAATATCAAGAATATATTATGCCTACCCAATACCTATTTACAAGATACTTGTATTTTATAAATTTCCTATTTGCTCGAAGCACAATAGTTTGATTGATTCCAATACTGAACTATGTTACGTAGGAAAATTGAAACTTTGTATAGAAAACGTATTTTTATCTTGATATTTATATTTTTATTTTTCAATATTAAAATAATTTAATCTATAAGGCGGTTATGGTACAATGGATAGTACTACTACTGTTACTGTTAAAGTAGTAATTGCAGGTTGAAATCTGGAGAAGTGACTTATTTCATTTTCTCGCCTCTAGAGAACAGATCTGTACAAAGCGCGGCGTTTAGCTCCGCTAATCAATACACAATGTCATTAAATAAAAGATATAATGGAGATAAGATGAGTAGAAATATTTTTAATAGAAGCAAAAATCAATCATATACATATATATGTCAAAGCAGGCGGTGCGGAGTAGATTTTTAAAATATCGACACCAGCAATGATGACGTCTTTTTCTTTAATAATATCTCAACGTTCCATGACAATAAACAAAACTGAAGATTACTTCAAACACTTTTACTTCAAACAATAAATACTTCTTAGTCTTTGCTAGTGCTAATGTGAGAATGCCACGAGTATCAAAATTCACTCGTATTTATACAACTACCCCCCACGATGAATTTTACAAAAACTAGTTGTCATCAATCGTTTGTCTACTAATATTTCAACAATAGTAAATTGTTGTAATCTAGCTCTAATTAATTTAAGTTTTACAACTGATAAATCATGAAAACATTGTTTTTTGTTACTAATAAAATATGAGGCCTGTCGTGGCGCAGCGGCACAAGCGTGTGACTGTAACCGACAGGTTCTGGGTTCGATCCCCAGTCGAGGAAATGAAATATTTAATATTTTCAATTTAAATATTTAATGTTTCATTTCTTCGCTCTGGTAATAAGGCAAAGCGCGGCGTTGAGTTCCGCCACTCAACACGCAATGCCTCAAATTCGGCGGAAAATGGGGATCGGAAGTGGAACGGAGTGTCTTAACACTAGGTTCCCGGGTTCCCTCTGCCTATCCTGCCTCGTACGGAATACAGCGTGAAGCTAAGAAAGAAGGAAAGAAAGTAATAAAATATGAATAACATTACGTCCACGCAATTCACTTGTGAGTGTCGACTTCTTAGTATACATTACATATTTACTATAATTAATATGTACATTCCTACATTATTCCGTGGAACACGGAATCTCAAACAAAAACATTCTTAAGCGCGTTGCAAGTAATTGAAAATAAATATGATTTTCGTTATATGTGACTAAGATTTCTAGCAATGTTCGTTTACTTATGTATATTTTATAAATAATCTTAGTCTTTTTGTCTATCCAGCGTCACGCTGTATCTCGCACATGCCAGGGTAGGCAAAGGGAACCTGGGAACCTAGTGTTAAGACACTCCGTTTTATTTCCGTTCCCCACTTTCAACCGATTTTGAGGCATTGAGTGTTGAGGGGCGGAACTCAACGCCGCGCTTAGCCTTATTACCAGAGCAAAGAAATGAAGATATTAAATATTTAATTTGAAAATTTTAAATATTTCATTTGCTCGACTGGGATCGAGCCCACGACCTATCGCTTACAGTTACACGCTTGTGCTGCTGCGCCACGACACGCCTATTGTCCAAATTCAGTATACGTGTCTGGTCTGCCGGTATGTTTTCTCGTATCAGGGCGTCGAAATGTAAAATTTACGATCGAATTTATAGTCCACAATATTTTTTATAAATTTTTGTAGCGATTTTGTACTTGAAATATTTTAATAGGGACATTCTTGAAACGATCGCGTAAATTAAATTTTATACCTGTATTTTATAATATCTTAATATTTTAATAGCTCAGCTTCACGCTGAATCCCCTACATAGGAAGGAAGACAGAGGAAAATTGCCAACCTAGAGTTAAGACACTCTGTACCACTTCCCAATTTCCACCGAATTTGAGGCATTGAGTGTTGAGTGGCCGAATTCAACGCTTTAAATTATTACGAAAACGAAAAAATTAAAACATTACATATTTAAATTGAAAATATGAAATATTTCATTTCCTCGAGTTGGGATCGAACCTACAACCTGTCACATTTAAAGTCTTATACTTGTGCCCCTGCGCCATGACAAGCCTTATTAATATTTAACATAGATATACCAGTACTAAGGGAACTATTAACAGCTTAACTAACGTAATCATATAAAGCGTATACCCATTTGGTCGAGCTATCTCGAGTAATTGAAGATAGATTGGTTATTAGGCATCCCTGATATTATATATGAATACATTTGTTTAGCATGATTCTGTATTTCTCTAATTACAGTAGGGAAAACAATCTTTGAGGCGGTGTTGACTTCCACCAACATACATCAACATCTGATGTATCCAGAATTAGGCGGAGGCTGTGGAACGGAAGTGTCTTTTTCGGAACGAAACGTCTTACTATTAGGTTCCCAGTTTGTCTTTCCATAATCCATGAAACATAGTGAAACTAAAAGAAACTACATCTATTGGTAAAGAATCATCAATTATTAGCCTGAATTTACGTATATATAATATAATAATAATAACATTTCCGTAAAAGGAATATAAACGGAGATAAATGATAAACGAACATGTACTTTATATAAAAGATATTTCTAACCATTATAATAAAAACAATGGCTTCTCCAATTTATGTGTAAGGTATTTGAGATTGGTTCTTATTAGAGAATTCCTTCCGATTAAGCAGTTAATACGTTTCAGTCGAGCGGGCTTGGTGTGGCTAGTACGCGGCATAGACTTTTAGCGATTTAACATTCATATCCAATTAAGTCACTCAAATGATTTAGTAAACAAAAAGGCATTTTGCCTTGTTACCAGAGCAAAGAAAAAAAAATTAACTTAAAAATATAATTATTTTATTTTAAGAGTGGGGATCGAACCCTGTACAGTCATATCTTTATGCTACTGCGCCACGACATGCCTTTACGAAATACGAATTATGCTCACGGGCTATCTTTTAACATTTCACCCCCTGGAAATTAAACGTACTACCATGATTAATTATATTGATTCACGACAACATAATGTTTTATACTCAGCTTCACGCTGTATCCCGCACATGGCAGGGTAGGCAGAGGGAACTTGGAAACCTAGTATTAAGACACTCCGCTCCACTTCCGTTCCCCATTTTTCACCGAATTTGAGGCATTGCGTGTTGAGTGGCGGAACACAACGCCGCGTTTTGCCTTTTACCAGAGCGAAGAAATGAAAACATTAAATATTTAAATTCAAAACATTAAATGTTTCACGTCTTCCAATGGGTTCCGAACCCACAACCTGTCGATTACAGTCAGAGCTTTGTGTCGCTACGCCACGACAGGCCTCAAATTTCAGTCAATGTAATGGTTTATATTGACTTTAAAATTAAAAACTGCTGGTCGTTCATCTCCGTTCCCGTTCCTGACGGCATTTTCTCATACTGTCACTCAGGAACAAAAGAGTTTAATATACAAAGATTGATACACTTCAGTAATTTAAAGTGAAAGTTAATCAAATATATTATTGGTCAAAGCCAAGACTATTATCATGATTAGAGGGCGTGGAATTGAATGCCGTCGGTACTCCGCCGCCGTTGGTACTCATGATGCTAATTGTTTTATACATTTAATTTGAATTATATCTTGAAAAGAGCAAGTGTTGAGTTTTGGCCGGCTCTTCTCAGCAGAACCGCCTTTTTCACCGGTGGTAGCTTCCTGTCACGGACACTGCACATTTTTTTATGGAACTTGACGATTCTAAAGTTCTAGGGTCGATTTTGATAATAAATATTTTATACAATTCAACCCGTGCAGCTTCGCCCGTCTAAAGTTTATTAATATTTAAGTAAGTGTATTTATGACAAGTTAATTTAATATTTTAGTGTGGTTATCTATACTATTATATATATTTACCTTTAAAATTTGTTCAGCTGTCTCGAATATTAGTACAGACAAACTTAAATATTTTTTTCACGCACGAGGCAGGGTAGGCAGAGGGAACCCGGGAACCTAGTGTCAAGACACTCCGATCCACTTCTGTTCCCCACTTTCCGCCGAATTCGAGGCATTGCGTGTTGAGTGGCTGAACTCAACGCCGCAATAATTGAAAAAATATTTTTTTCAATTATTAGATTCTGTTTGGGTATCCTGTAAACAATAACATGTACTCAGAAAAAAAATACTTTATTTAAAAAAAAAAACAGTCAGACATCTTAATTTAATTTATATGTATAGATTTCGCTTTTTTTTTTCAACTTAAGCCACATTCATTAAAGTATTATTTGGCATTGCAGCGTTGTAAGTGCAGATAAAATCCTTGTCAAGTATATTTATATTTGAAGTTTATTTGATAAATTTATATGAGAATTTTTATGGCGAATAAAATTTTATATAACACCGGTACTCGTAACTTTGGTTGGTGTAGACTCTTAAACGTAAAAGGTAATTTTTCTTGTTACTGTAATATTCTCGAAAAGCTTCTCTTGGCGTTTCAGTACAGTCACTAAACTATCTACATGTGTACCAAATATCAAAGTTTTTCGAACATTATTTTTTGACGATGGCTGCAAATAATTTCAATTGAATTAAAAGCGCGGCGTTGAGTTCCGTGTTTCTGAATGCTTCGAGAATTTGGCTGAAATTAGGGAACGGTAGTGTTTTAATGGGAACGATATCTAAACACTAGGTTCCCAGGCTCCCTGTGCTTATCTTGCTGTATACTTACGTGCAGTATATTAATATGAAGAATTCTCTACTAATTTTTTCAAAGCACTTAAAAATATAATCCGCTATACTCTATAAATTGAGTCACAAATATTTTTGGTATAGCAGTTTTATATCAAGGATACATATACACACATCTGAAGGTCAAACTCTTGTGGACTTTCGCCTCCACGATACATGATTTTGCTATAAGGAAAACTTATACTGTTTTTTATTTGTTCTCTCTCCTTGTTTTTACTTGTCGTAAATTTCAGATGATACCGTATGGTTGGTTTTTATCAGATTTATTATGATTTTTTTTTTCAGCTTCACGCTGTATCCCGCACTAGGCAGGGTAGGCAGAGGGAACGGAAGTGAAACCTAGTGTTATGACACTCCGTTCCACTTCCGTTCCTCACTTTCCGCCGAATTTGAGGCATTGCGTATTGAGTGGCGGAACTCAACGCCGCGCTTTGTCTATTACCAGAGCGAAGAAATGAAACATTAAGTATTTAAATTGAAAATATTAAATATTTCATTTCCTCGACTGGGGATCGAACCCAGAACCTGTCGGTTACAGTCACACTCTTGTGCCGCTGCGCCACGACAAGCCTCATTTATAATGATACATCTAGAAAATAGCTTTAGTAAGTTTTGAATAAGCTTATGAATTAATTAAATTAATCAGTTTCACGCTTTATCACCCACATGGCAGGGTAGACAGAATAAACTTGGGCATCTAGTATAAAGACACCCCGTTCCGTTCCCCACAGTCAAACTCAAGGCCGCGTATTGCCTTGTTACCAGAGCGAAGAAATGAACACCTTAAATATTTAAATTGAAACTATTGATTATATCATTTCCTCGGATTTAATGTAACCTGTCGCATTTACAGTCACACGCAAATGCACCTGCGCAACAACAGGCCTCAACAAGTATTACATATAAACATGTAATAATACATAGTTAAAGCGCATAAAAAATGTAATGTAACGTGATTAGAACGCGCACTGTACAAGCGCGTTTTGACCACTGAGCCATATGTTTCGTCAAGTTAGAATCTCTGATTTGTGTTGAGTTTTACCACTCAAAATAAAAAAAGGGTCCATTCGCAACTTGGGAGCTGATGGGTACTTAATGGGAACGTAGTAAACCTTAAAGGTTCCCAAGTTCCTTAAGCTGGGATAACCTAAGGTTCCTGCCTTAACATGTTCAGCGTGAAGCTAAAAAAGTATAAAATATATGATTATGTAAAATGCTTCATCAATTTTACAAAATGTATGGCCAAGATCGATGTCCGCGAATCCAATTTCTTTGATCATCAGACCGTAAGGGCTCTGTATACAACGTAAAGGTTGTTATCTAACCAGTAGAGTACGGAAGACAGTTTCTAAAAGTTGAAAGATTATTTTTTTTATTTAAAATGTAATGTATCAGTTTTTTGTCTGTTTTATTTTGTATTTTTAATTTAAAATAATATTTATATATTTTTTTAAAATATATATATTTTTAAATTGATTCAGTTAAAGTATGATAAAGAAAATAACATTTAAGAAAATTATATTCCTACAGTGCTTTTACAAACATATTAAATTTGAAACTTTCGAGACTCGAACCCGCCCCTATTGGCATCCGTATCTGGTATTTTTATCCTGATACGCTTAAAGTTCTTGATCTATCCATAGCAAGTACATTTAAATTAGTCACTATATTTTCTTTTTATCTGATTAATCTTATTAAAACATTTACTAGGCAAAAGGTACATTAATATGTCTTTTTATGTTAGGTATATAAAATGGCAGTACAGACAGTGTAATATTACTTCTACTCATGAGGCCGCGTGACTGTAAATGCGACTATTTTGATTTACGTCCGGGGAAAAGATTATATATTTTTTTAATTGTAACTTCACTGTGGCAATAAGACAAAGCGCGACGTTAAGTCCCGTTAATCGTACAATCCCTTAAATATTGGTCTTTACTTAGGAGAAGGTCCCAGTTTCTTACGAACTAATCAGTTTATATTCATATGTTATCAGAACATATTATACCGAAATATATTTATATAAATTTTAATATTTTATATTACAATTTATTTCTTTAAATTTATAAAATAACAATTTTTATTACCTTCACGAAGATCATTCAGTACTTCATCTGCTCCACCTGTCTTCGTTACGTTTTTAGGGACCGATATTAAAAATGATAAGTGCTCCAGCTAGAATGTCTACAATGTGCAAGTTAGATGAGACAAAAATATATATATTTTTTAATTTATTTTATGAATTGTAAGTTTAATTTTACGCTGTATATGACAGGGTAGGTTGAGGGGTGTTAAAAACTAAATGTTAAGACACTTATTCTGTTCTCCAGTTTTCACTAAGTTTAAGGCATTGCATGTTGAGTGGTCCAACTCAACGTCACATTTTGCCATGTTACTAAAACGAAGATTCGGCGGAAAGTGGGGAACGGAAGTGGAACGGAGTGTCATAACACTAGGTTCCCAAGTTTCCTCTGCCTACCCTGTGAAGCTGAGCATAAGAAGTAACTATAAAAAAATATTTTTCTAAAAATGTACAAAATAAAAAAAATATCAAATTTAAATCGCACTCGTCCACTGAAGATGCCGTTTCAAGTTGTTGTCAAACTTAAGTGAATTGATTTTGAATGATTTATAAATCAACAACGAAGTGGTTAGGGTTAGGTTTTTACTTTGAATATACGGAATCCAAAATATATGGTTATACAATTTTTATTCTTTCTATTGTTTCCTTTTTAATATTTAGCAATATCTTAAATAGATTAGATCTTCATAAAGTTAAATTCATTCATCAAATAATATGATTAATTTTATTAATATTTATATATCAAGTCTCCTAAATACTTAACTCATGGTAAACCCATCATTCGATCCTTAACATAGCTTATTGGCACAGATTGGGACTATTTAAAAATCTCTTTCGAAGAAATTCATTAAATTTAACGTTAGATCTTTAACATTTTTGCATAAATTTACATTGTGAGTGTTTTGGCCAATTCGCTCAGCTAGCTTCAGAATAGAAGACATCTTCGTCCTACTCTTTCCTTTGAATTTGAGGCACTGCGTGTTGATTGGTCGAGTACTCAACGCAGCGGCGTTGTCTTGTTACCAGAGAAGAGAAATGAAAATATTACTTATTTCATTTCCTCGAAAGGCGATCGAATCCATAAAATGAGTCACACGCTTGTATCGCTACGCCACGATAGGCCTCAATTATACCAATTTTCGCTAGAAATATGTTTGTTATATGTTTCACAGATGTTTCTCGTTTACAAAATTACATACTAAAAAACTAGTTGCCACTTAATATTTGTATCATATTTGAATTGTAACGTTTTGTTTAAATATAAATGGTTTATTTCAATAAATTTGACAATTAAACATGGTGTAGTGAAATGGGAAACGGATTGATGTGTTTTGATATTTTAAGTTTTTTCAGCTACCCGCATTTTTTGAAGCCTCTATGAGGCCTATTTTGGTGCAGGGGCACAAACGTGCGCCTTTAAACGTGAAGGTTGTAGGTTTGATCTCCAATCGAAGAAATGTATTTTTTTTTATTATTATTATCACTTATTCAAGACAAACAGCGGAGTAAAGTTTAAATTCATCGAAAAGGGAGCTCGGAACGAAGAGCCTTAACACCATCTCTAGGTTTCACAGTTTTCTCTGCCTATACTTGGCATGAGCGGGATACAGCGTGAAGCTGACACGCACACATGTTTTAATTAAAGTAAGATAGGCAGAGAGGTATAGAGTTTAAATTTTGACAGCCTTCCTTTTCAAGCCAGTCGAGGCGTAGGTTGTTGGTTCATTTCTAACTAGAGAAAATAAAATATTTAATATTTTCATTACTGCGGCTCCAGGAAGACACAACGTTTAGTTCAGCCAATCAGCCATTGATGCCTCCATAATTCTTATTTTACATTTCTTCTATAGAAATGTCTTAAAATGGACGGAGAGTCTTCACACTAAGTTCCCCTTAATCTACTAATTCATATACGTTAAAACGTATCAACTTGACATTTACCCTCGTACAATATTTGAACTCGACACCATCCGTTCATCACGACCACTTAACAACGAAAACCGTAATGCATACACTATGAATATTTGTCAAGTACGTAATTAAGTGAAGCAATATATTATCTGGGAGGTGTGCGAAATGGATTTTCCGCTTAGTGATTTTTTTATGTTTGTACCTGATAACCTTAAACTTTATGATCTCGTCTTTTATTGCGTATTTTTAAGCATCGACAGTGTATAATAACTTGGGTTGTATACCAAACTTATTTTTGTGTGAGAAAATGTATTTGTTTTATATTTTATTTTTATTGTAAGACCTGTCGTGGCACAGCGGCACAAGCATGTGACTATAACCGACAGGTTGTAGGTTCGATCCTAACTCGTAGAAGTAAAATATTTATTATTTTCAAATGAAATATTTCTTGTTTACATTTCTACGCTCTAGTACCTAAGGCAAAAGGCGGCGTTGAGTTCCGCCACTCAACGCAATGCCTCAAATTCGGCGGAAAGTGGGGAACGGAAGTAGAACGGAGTGTCTTTACACTAGGTTCCCGAATTCCCTCTGCCTACCCTGCCTAGTGCGGGATACAGCTTGAAGCTATAAAAAAAAAATAAGTAAAAAGAAAATAAAAATAATATGTGACAGCATACAAAATAACATAGGGAGGTATTGACGAAAAAAAACGCCATTAATTCAGTAAAATTTATAAATATTTGAAAATTATATAAAAATTATTTCAAACATAAATTTAATTATTTATAATAAAGTGTAATACCTACTACTTACTACTGTAATACCTACTTTATTATAATAAGTATTCAAAAATCAAAATGAGCTGTAATTTTGTATGGCAAATTAAAAGCTCATTAACGCCGAAGCAGTTGTGCGATACAACGCAGAATTTAATTTACAATGATATATTTGCAAATATGTTTCAAGAGTTATTGTAATTAGTGTACGTTGTGGTCTTTTATGTCGAGTGAGATCTATTGAAATGAGGTGAAATTGAACAATATTGGTAGATTTTAACGTGTTTATTTAGAGGTAGTATCGCGGCATCGCCCGCTTGAGCGGCGTGATTATATATTTTCCTTTTTTTTTTCACTCTGTATCACGCACATTGCAGGGTAGGCAGAGGGAACTTGAGAATCTAGTGTTAAGACACATCATTTCGTTTCCCTACTTTCCCCTGAATTTGGGCTATTGTGCGATTATACAGTAAGTGAAAATATTTTAAATTTAAAATTTTCTTTGAAAAATACAATATATATTTAAAATATAATCTAATTTACTGCATGTTGTACCTCCTTGACCACCGTGTACGTCCCTATCTAGAGTTAAGAGCTATACTACTGTACTATTTCTCGTTTACATAAAACCCCAATTGTTAAGTATTCAATTTCAGAATTCAAAATATTAATTTTAAGTGGAATTTTAAATTTCCGTATTGTAGTTGTATAAAATAAAAATTAATTTCAAAAATGAATATTCATACAGCGTTTTTGTCATTATATGGCGGATGTGATCGGAAATATCGACTCCACTATCGTTTATGATGTACGAAAGTTATGAAGGTGGTAAAAAATGTTTTAATCCGCTTCACGTTACATGAATCTAGTGTTAAAACACACTGTTACTGGCTTTTGGCCAGATTTTTGAGACATTAAGCTGAACATAACGCCATGTTTTATTTTGTTGCTAAAATAAGAAAACGTGAGCTTGAAAAATCATCAGTAAACCGTCAGGGTACTGTACTTATGCTCAACGATAGCTTAGAAAAATATATTTTTTTTAATAATTTTTGTGTTTTGGAGCAGACAGATAGAATAGGCAGAGAAAATTTAGTAACCTAGTGTCTTAAGGAAAAGAACTTTTATTTTTTTTATTCTATATTTGTATCAGATGTCGGAACACAACGCCATACATTATCTTACCATAGTTTAAATGTTGATTTATTTCAAAGATTGAAAATTGTATCCACGTGGCACGTCTGTGGCAGTCCACTACGAGATAGGTCTAGTAAATTTGTATGATATTTTGTAAATAAATATTCTTCGTCGTAATTATAACATATTAAATATAATTGAAATATGTTATTAAGAAGGTAATAAATATTTAATCGAGGTGTAATTAGTTAATTGTGTTATAATATCTAAGTATCTAAATTACACGCACTTCTAATTGCTGTATTTTATCATTATATTTGGCAATTATATGTAGATTAGATAAAAGTATATCATAGTGGACCATCGAGCTGGTCTGATGATGGAAATGGAAGATGGCCTGATGGAACCTTGGACTGCATACAAGTAAATATATCGTTATTATCACTTTTTTGGTCCATTAGTTTATTTAAATTACATTAGGACATTATCATTGCAAAAATATACATTTATATTTTTAAAAACTTTGGCAGACTGATATTGTTGCCAGTTTACAGTAAAAAAAAACAATTGGCATCAACATATAAAAGATCTTGAACTGTAACTCATGTATTATTTATCATGTAAGGCCTTTATCAACATTTTAATGGGCAATAACTTTGTGTTAACAACTATAGTATTCGGTTGAGTTTGACATGCCTTCGTATGGTTATTTTTTAAGCAATAATAGTTCCTCACATAATTTATAAATAGACTTTGCCTTCTCAGCCATGTGCGGGATACAGCGTGAAGTTGTCACTAGGTTCCTTTTGCGTACCCTGTTATATGCGAGATACAGCGTGAAATGGAAAGACGTCATCTATATGACGTCTTTCCATTTCACGCTGTGTCAGTTTTCTGTTCCGTCATGATTGAATGGTGGAACTCAATGCTGTGTTGTTTCTAGAGCGAGAAATTCCAAATATTAAATTATTTTTTACTCCACTAAGAGACCTGTTGTGGCGCAGCGGCACAAGCATGTGAATGTAACCGATAGGTTCTGGGTTCGATCCCCAGTCGAGGAAATGAAATATTTAATATTTTCAATTTAAATATTTAATGTTTAATTTATTCGCTCTGGTAATAAGGCAAAACGCGGCGTTAAGTTCCGTCACTTAACACGCAATGTCTCAAATTTGGCGGAAAGAAGTGAAAGTGGAGAATGGAAGTGTAACGGAGTATCTTAACACTAGGTTCCCGGGTTCCCTCTGCCTACCCTGCCTCGTGCGGGATGCAGCGTGAAGCTGAGAGAAGAACTTAAACCCACAACCGTTGCGTTTATAGTCACAAGCTGTGCTACAGTGACTTTATTTATTTTTATATGGGCAATATGTACTAAGAAAATATATTTCTAAATAGCGTAAATCCGTTAAATTGTTTTTTTATTTGTTTTTTTTTTCATGTTTTTTTAACTTTTGCATTTTACAGAATAGATAAATGAGCCTTATCTATGGACAGAAATCCTTTAGAAAGGACCTAAGTCAAAGATAACATTAATTGCACTTTTATTCCGGTGTAAATAAAAGGAAATGCTGTTCATATAAAACTGTCATAGCACAGTGGTACAGTAATGATTGTGGGTTTGATACTCAGAAGAAGTAAATATTCTTAAAAAGAATAATAAGAAAAAGAAGAAAATAATCTTTTTTTTATATACCACAGAGTACGCAATAGAGAAGCCGAATAACTAATGTTGACATACTTTATTCCCATTATGATACATTTGTTCTCCAGTTTCCGCCAAATTAAAAGAAAATCATGTTAAGTGTTAGATCTCTATGCCGTTTGCCTTACTGCCAGAGCGAGAAAAATAAAAATATAAAGGCGCAGGGGCGTAAATGTGCAATTATAAACGTGACGGGTTATGAATTCGATCCCTACTACAGAGAATATTTTTTTATTTCATCGATCTGGTAACAAGGTAAGATAGGTATAGCATTAAGTACTGCCACTCTACACGCAATTGCTCAAATTGGGCAGAAAGTGAGAAACGAAATGGAGTGTCTTGACACTAGGGTCCCAAGTTCCCGCTGCCGACCCTGCCAAAGACTGTAAAAACCAAACAAATGTTCAGATAATATATTAATCATAAAATATTCTCCTTTTCCTATTCTACTATTTAATATGCCACATCCATTTCTTACTAACTGTGAATTATTAAATCTCATCATATTGTGAAGTACCGGCGGTTACATTTTGTATCGATTTCAATTGTAAATAAGTTCACACTGGCTGTCATTTAAACTAAATAACTAACTTTGTTGTTGCTGGATCAGAAGCATGTGACGAACAACAGAGATTGTGGGTTCGATACCCGCTCGAGGGAATTATATATAAATTTTTTTCAACACTAGGTTCCCAGGTTTTCTTTGCCTATCCTGCTATATGCAAGATACAGCGCGAAACTGAAGAAAGGAAATTTAAAATTGAAATTGAGACGGTCGTGGTACAGCGGCACAGTGATTAATAACGCAACAGCTATGTGCTACAACATTTTAAAATAAAATTCACACATTCACTTTTCGTACATCATGTGGAAACACCTTTTATTCAGAATATCTATTTTAAGTTTTTAAGTAACATAAAATATTTATTTTTAATCAGAACACATGTTTTTTTAAAGGAAACAGGATATTCAGCGGGAAGCTTGTGGAAAAACACTTCATTTCCCATTTCCTGAATGTTGCTAGAAAAAAAAAACAGTCTAAGAAATTATACCCTAAGAAAATTGTACCTACACTTAACTTCTTAAAATTCAGATGCACAAAAAAATAAATATATTTAAAAAGTATAGCCTAAATCAGGGTTAAGAAAAAAGGCACATAAATGCTCCTTTTCACCCTAACTACCCAATACGAGGGTATTCCTTTGACAAATTATCCTGTATACTTTGTACCCAAGCGTGCTCTTTATACATTTATTGTGCCCGGCTAATACTGGACTTTGACTGGATTGAGTTTATATCGACATATAAATTTTATCGTTTGATGTTTCTTGTCCTTCTTATGTTAAATATTTATTATGTTATGAGATTGTGTCTACAGGATCGTAAACGATAGTCGTGGGCTCATTTTCCAATGGGGGGAAGACATTATTTTATCCCCGTTCAAACGCATGTTAGCGCTAGTTTACGCGCTATTTACGGGATACAGCGTGAAAAATATGTTATTTTTGGCTTCATATTGTATCTGAATTTGAGATATTAGCGTGTTGAGTGGCAAAACTCAACGGCGTGGCTTGCTTTACTATCAGAGCGAAGAAATGAAAGTATTAAATATTTCATTTTTTAAGTGCAGGTCGATATCAAAACCTGTCGTCGCGTTTACATTGTCAGGTTTGTGCCTCTCTCCGCCGTGACAGGCCAATCCATATCTTATAATATATGATATATGATATTTTATTAATCTGTCTAGACCAAACTAGATGTCCTTACTAAGTTACGTGTATATATGAAATAAATATAAATGAAATATAATCTAAACTGAGAAGGGTAGGCGAGGCCTGTCGTGGCGCAGCGGCACAAACGTGTACACGACAGGTTGTGGGTTCGATCCCCACTCGAGGAATTGAAATATTTAATATTTTCAATTTAAATATTTAATGTTTCCATTTCTTCGCTCTGGTACAAGGCAAAACGCGGCGTTGAGTTCCTCAACACACAATACCTCAAATTTGGCGGAAAGTGGAAAACGAAAGAAGAACTGAGTGTCTTAACACTAGGTTCCCAAGTTCCCTCTGCCTACCCTGCTATGTGCGAAGTATGATACAGTGTGAGGCTAGGTTACTGAGTAGGGTAAGCAGAGAAAACTTGGGAACCTAGTGTTAAGATACTTCCTTAATACGTTTCCATTATTTAATATTATATTAAACACATTTTATAAAGTTACGTCACCTTTGTTTCATCATATACACAGATATTCCTGAAAGAATATCCGTTTATTTAAAATGTAAGAGATTTTTCTTTGTTTCAGTACTGTAGTATCGTTTTATGGAGCTCGTAGCTTCGTAGATGCTCTACGAAAATTGTAACATTGTAACGTGCACTTTATATTGTTACTTGTTTGGTATGTTTTTAAATAAAATGTTGATTTTAGTATCAAATTCTCTTGTTCTTGTCTTTTAATATTAGATATCGTAGAACCCTTACGGCGGAATGAAGATATAAACGTTATTTTTTAGCTTCACGTTTTCCTTATAGAGGGGTAGGTAGAGAAATTTATTGTACAGACACTCTTTTTTTAGAGAAACGGAAAGAGTAGAGTACAATAGAAATGTTGACATAAATGTCTGTCATTAGTGTAATTACAGTTTACACTTCAACAGATTTTTGGGTCTGAGAAGTATCAATTTGTAAGGAGATGGTGTCCGACACTCGAGCTGGTGATAAATTAATGTCGTTTTTGTACGTGGTGCGGTATATTGAAAATGGCAGAGCTGTTTGATTTTTTTTTAACTACACTAGATACTTAGACACATTATGTCAAAAGTAAAGGCATTTACATGACCACAATAAATTTTGCAATGAGATACTCTCGTGTCAACGGTTACACTCGATGTAAACGGAGTGTACCGTGTATAGTGTCATAGTCTACTCGTATCAAGACACAACATTGTGTAGAAATTTTATTTGTTATCTCCTGTTTGTAAACGTAATATACAATGTGTAAAGATACTCAGATAATAGACTAGTCTATTATCTGAGTATCTTAACACATTGTATATTTCCCATTCAGACGTATATAACAATTTTGATTAATTAGTTTCAGAGAATAACGGTACAAATATACAAATTACTTCGCAATTTGGCATAAGTACTGAAATAGAGTATATAAGTACTCATATTCATACATGTCAAACAGATGATTTCATTTTTATGGAAAAGACGGTAAATCAGTGTACGGGTCACCTGATGGTATGTGATCACCGTCACCCACGACCCTGTGTAACTCCAGAGGAGCTACAGGAGCGTTGCCTTTATGGTGAATGGACACCGGGGCCCAAAACGCAGTGGCCAAAGCCACCAATAAACGCCGGATTTAAATACCAGGACTGATAATAATCTGGTCGTGTCTGCCCATGCGTGTTGCCATTGCTGACAACGTGACTCTCCAACACATACTTAAGTCGCCTCGAAAAAAAAAAGAAAGTCGAAAAAAAACAATTTAAACGAGTGACATAAGTTAAAATTAATTCACAAATTACTTTTCCTGTTTATACAAACACAGATTATACGAAACAGCCCCTAAAATGTTTTATTCATAAAATTATTAAGTTACTTTCAAATAAGGGAATTTTACATTAATTAAGATATAAACTCTACTTTCTTCGTATAGTGCAGTGAACAATTTGCTGCTATCTATATCAATTCGAATACAGAAAGAGAAAAATTTAGTTATTTTCTGTCCAAAATAACAAAAAAGAATTTGAAATATTTAATCTAAATATAATATTTTCAAATTAAATTATTGTATTTTAGTTATTTAATTACTAATAATTATATACATATCAATTGTATTAACCAAGAAAAGATATAAAAATATGTGCGAAACGGAATTTGAACCCGTGCTTTTTTAAGTGGTTTGACCGTTTTTAAGCAGGTTACGTCAAGTTAGCATAGGTTACGTATTTTTAAAGACGATTTGTACTCTTTGAGTTTAAATCATGCGCACCGACTGGATGGAATATGTCCAATTTGTGTAGATACTCCGATAATTGATAAGATAAATAAGTTGTAACAAGCGTATAAGAATTTCGACGTAGCTTGATGAGAACGTATGGCTTAGTTGCTCAGAGCCCTTGGAAGGAGACAACCAAGATGCGCGGGTTCAAATCCTGCTACGTCCAAATTAGTAAACGATTTTATAATAAGTATTTTTCTTTCCTAAGTGTAGAATAATACTTTGAACATAGTAAAAATATTAGTATAGATTTGTAATTTCATTTTACGTAATTTTATTTTCATAAAATACACGGTGATAAGTCATTTGTTTTTTCTTTTTCTTGTATAAAACAGATTTTTTTCCAGATCTATGTATTTTGTGTTCTCGACAGCTACTAACTACACAAGTCGCACGCAGTTGTAACCAGTAAACATAAAATAGGGTTGTCGTAACACTAGCAAATTACATGATTTTCTTTCCATAATTGGTTTTTACCAAGAAAATGTCCATTTTTCTAATTAAATATTTTCATGTTGGATATTTTCTTCGGGTTCTGTGTTAGTTTTTCTTGAGTTATATAAAAAACTCTCTCTCTCAGCTTCACGCTGTATCCCGCACTAGGCAGGGTAGGCAGAGGGAACGGAAGTGGAACCTAGTGTTATGACACTCCGTTCCACTTCCTTTCCCCACTTTCCGCCGAATTCGAGGCATTGTGTGTTGAGGGGCGGAACTCAACGCCGCGCTTTGCCTTATTACCAGAGCGAAGAAATGAAACATTAAATATTTTAAATTAAAAATATTAAATATTTCATTTCCTCGACTGGGGACCGAACCCAGAACCTGTCGGTTACAGTCACACTCTTGTGCCGCTGCGCCACGACAGGCCTCAAAATATAAAAAACTAATTTCGAATTTTAAATATATATGTTTTTTTAATGACTACGCTTTAATTTGTAGAAAATTTTAAGCTTCGAGTAACTTAAATGGCAATATTTATTTAAAATTGGTGGATTAATAAGTATGTATGTAACCTATCATGTTTGACTGTAAGGTTGACTATTGTAGGTTAAATTTTTAAGTTTAGTCATCTGCTATCTGTATGACACAGTGTGAAGTTAAAAAAAATAATACAACATGACAACGTCTCGATTTACCTATTAAAAGAATTCTATATCACTTATGTAAATATCATTTCAGCGAGATATTTAATAATAAAAAAAAAAAACAAAAAATAATAAATATTTATATGAAATTTTCTTTGGCAACCCTAATACGTAGTTTAATTTATCGACATTACCACGAGCGTTGTATTCAATTGGCGTTAATTTTGAAGTTTATTAAGCAGAGCTTAAACGGTAGAGCACTGATTAGTGCTTATATAAGAGTATAATTTTTACTAACTCACTATTATGTCACTTTAGTTAATTTTTCTTTTTCATTTTCAAGGCATTTCGTCTGTAATCCATAACGCTTGTACCCCAGCACCACGAAAACTTCGTTTAATGTTTTTTAATATAGTATAAGCCATATCTATGTATATTTTGGAGTGTTTCCGGTTCCAGGGAAACGCGACGTTGAGTTCCGCCACTTAACACGCAATGCCTCAAATTCGGCGGAAAGTGGGGAACGGTATAACGAAGTGTCTTAACACTAGGTTCTCAAGTTCCCAGAGGGAATCTCCCACTCTGCCATGTGCGGGATACAGCGTGAAGCTAAGTGAGTGAGTGGAGTTTTTTCATGCACACAAAATTGCGAGGGGCGACTTGTATTTAATAAAATATAATTTTAAGCACTATCTCTTAAATTGTTAACTTTTTAAATACAGCCTGCATAAAAAACATAGTAAATATATTGTATAGAAGTAGAAGTCGATTAATTGCCCGAGTTTACTGACTCGCTGTTTGTTGATTGAATACTAGGGACGTTATAGTGTCGATAATTAATATATTAAGATGCTGTTTTTTTTGTTTCACACTGTAGTTCCTGAAGTTAGAACTTGTGTATAGAATTAAGGATTGCATATTATTTTATCAAAAAATTACGACTATTATTCTTTAGCTTCATGTTGTAACCTGCATATAGCAGAGTTCCTTCTGCCTAGCAGGAACTTGGGAACCTACTGTTAGGATAATCTGTTCCCAATAAAACTAATTCCGTTTCCTACTTTCCGGCATTGCAGTGTTAAATGACGGAACTCAACGCTGTAAATTAAAAATGGAAATAATGTAAATACATATAATCCCTGAATATGAACGGAACGAACTAACGAATTTAGGCAGTGACTGTCGCAATACCATACGATGTCATCGAATAAGTTTATTTTAAGCGTCACACTGTATCCGGTATATAGCAAGATAGACAAATTAAATTTAGTGTTAAACCTCTCTCCATTTTTTTAACTTCGAGTATCGTTCTTTTTCCAGAACTAGGCAATGGAAATAAAATACTACGCCAAGTAATCGAACCAACAACTACATTAATCCAAACTATCGAAAAAGATCGCGTTTACATTTTACAGAATGACATTTAATACAAATATATAAATTTTACATCACTCGCCATCACTACAGTACTGTGTAGTATGCAGGTGGCCGACTTTTGAGTTAATTGATCTGCTATCTGTCCGCGGCCCGCAAGGAAGGCAATTCTGTGACATATTTGTTGTTGAAACGTCATAAAATAGTTTTTGAATTATTGACATACATTTATTTAGACATGTGTACATTTTTTAATGTTTTCTCCTGATGTCTTCATAATTTGCATGTATTTTTTTAATAGTTTTACAAAACCGGGAACCTTATGTCTAGGCCGGTGATGGGGACGGGAAGATAACTGAGTGGGGACTCAGAATTAGTTTCCTGTTTCCGCTTTTGTAACACGTCCAATAGCAGCTTTGAATTCTACTAGTCCACACGTACTGTCTCAAAATTCAGCTTCACTTGTATCCCGCACATGGCAGGGTTGACAGAGGGAACTTGGGAACTTAGTGTTGAGGCACTCCGTTCCAATCGCGATCCCCACTTTCCACCGAATTTGAGACATTTAAGCTCTATTACATTAATAATCTTGGGGACCTCCCCAAGATTTTTTATGTATTGTCCATGTGAAGACATTGATGGGTTACAGATTTATTTTAAATATAAATATATATATATATATATATATATATATATATATATATATATATATATATATATATATATATATATATATATATATATATACATGTAAAAAAAAATAAAAATATATGTTATGTTGACAGTTTACAGTAGGTAATATATAGCTTATATATATTACATTAATAAAAAAAACATAAAAAAATATGTAATAAAAAAATAATTTAAGAGGGCCAAACTACGGGCGGTCTGTTTGTAGGATATATTTCAAGGTAGAGTGTAACTTGCGTGTTCAGTAGCATATTGTAGTAAAAAATTAAATTTATTCAGTTAATGTTTTTATTGTTTTGTATGTATGTATATTATAATTGCCATGTTTTAAAAGCTAATTAATTCATACAAAAAATAAACATAATTAATTGTAAATTCTGATTTTGTTAAAAAAATATCCATAAATTTTATTGGTTGATTTGGTAGACCAGAGTTATAGTTACAATTCCCATACGGGAAAATGAATAACTTTTCGCTTTTTGTTTCTTTGTACTAAGACAAATTTCGGAGTTGATTTCTGGTACTCAATACGGATTGTCTCGTATGCGTTGCGGGATATAGAATGAAGTTCAACTGAAATATGTTGGATAAAGATAATCATAAAAAAAGAAAACCGTGACCATCAAAAATCCGTATGTCAATTAGGCAAGTGCTTGTAGGTGTTAAATTACTATATGTATAGGTTAAAAAATAGTATCAAAACCGATGAATACGTTTTTTCAATATGATAAAATACACTTAACGTAAGCTTTTACTCTATTTTATTCTTTATAAATGTTTCTACATACTAGACCACATGAGTTAACCTTGTCTTTAACAATAAATAAGTTAAATATTTTTTTCAGAAGAAGAAGAAGAAGGTAATTTCTTCAACAGAATGAATTATCTCTATATGTTATTATTTTATTGTACACCGTCGTAGCTCAATAATATAGGTTTTAACAGTAAACGTGACAGTTCAAGATTCGATTTCCAAACGAGGCGATGAATTACTTTCATTTCCTTGTTTTCGTAACAAGATAAAGTATTGTGTCGAACTTCACCACTTAACACGCTATGGCGTGCTTCGAAAAGTGGTAAAATAATTTCACCTTGCCCTCCCTTAAATGCGGGCTACAATGAGAAATTTAAAAAATCTTAGCCTCACGCATCTGCGCACTGAGAGTCGCCAACGTAACACAACGCCGCGATCTATCTAAATTTGAACACTGAATGTGGAACAATAAAAAAAATCAACTAATACATCATGCATAATCCATCTACGTCTCACACTTTATCACTTTCTGTTAATCCAATATACGAGTATTCTGTGACAATAACGAATGGCAGCTCAAAGTTAGTCCCGCAAAGTTTTGTATACGGTATTGTTTTGTATACATTTTTAGCTCCCTACGAAAAAGAAAGGTATATTTTATTTTAGGTTCACGCTGTATCCCAGCACATGGCTGGCTAGGCAGAGGGAACTTGGGAATCTAGTGTTAAGACACTCCGTTCCACTTCCGCTTTCCACATTCCGTAGAATTTGAGGCATTGCGTATTGAGTGGCGGAACTTAACGCCGCGTTTTGCCTTGTACCAGAGCGATGAAATGAAAACATTAAATATTTAAATTGATTATATTAAATATTTCATTACCTTTTATTATATGGGAGATAAAGACAGATAAAAGATATTTTTGTAGATACGAAAATATCCCGTAAGTACATTGATAGCTTAACATTGCCATAGTTAGTCTCTCATACGAGAGAGATCTATATACATTTAGATAAAATTAATTAATTATTAATTTAAGTATTTTTCCCAGGAATTAAATAAAAAAATATTACTGTACTACAATTTACTTAATATTTAATGATAGGTAAATGAAATATTATTTATTCTTTTCCTGTATAATAAATAATTTTATTTCTTCCTAGTAGAAACTAAGCAAAAAGCAGCGTTGAGTTACGCCACTTAATAAGCAATGTCTCAAATTATTATCGACGAGAAACAATACAGCGTGATCCTAAAGAACGATTAATTACGACCAATGATAGAAATCATTACCTTCAATATAATCGTATTTCCAACCAGGTCATGAATGAAGGAGAATATACTTGAACAGCTTGTATAGGATACGGGACTCGGGAGGGTCGGGTCTATAAATAAATAATCAATTTTTAAACATCCACACTACATCTATGAGAAATGAGTGTATGTATGTACAGTGGTTTCAATCTGTCTTATATGTGCTTTTTCAGTATATTACCTGAGGAAGCTTGGAAATCTAGTGTTGTTCCCAATTTTTCGCCAAGTTTAAGACATTGGGTGGTGACGGCCAGAACTCAACGCCGCGCTTTGCCTTCTTACCAGAGTGAAGAAATGACAATATTGAATATATTATTTTCTGGAGGATAAAGCCCAAAACTTGTGACGTTACAATCTCACGCGTACATCCTTGCACTACAACACACCCATGTACTTCTGTGTTAATATTATAAAACTAAAGAGCTTGCTTGAAAAATTCTTTCTGTATTTGATTGTTCATTTCCTGAGGAAGGCTATTAGTACGGGATCCCCTGAACTATTTTTACCATTTATTACTAACAAGCTGATTTTTCGTGAGTAGCTTCATTTCGACTAGACGCCCAACTTTTGTCCTTACAACAATTTTGGTAAATGGTAGCTACTAGGGGTAGCAGGGATGAAATGTGTTGATTTGACGAATTTCAAAAATTTATTACTAACTGAATTTTTCTTCGTTAATCGTCAAGATAATTATCTAAATAAACCGAGAAAATATTTGTCCTACAAAATTCAAGGTTTTGTCAAAGAGTCCCCCCTCTTCAACATGTATTATTAACAAGGTCATGAAAAATAATTACTAACCATCTAATTTTTTTTCAATTATTTAGGAAGTATTTATGTAACTTAACAGCCACATTGTCCTACAAATTGCGTGGTACGACATCCTGGTCCTACGCTCAAAAGTTGTAGTACTAATACTAGATGTAAAAATCATTACTATCAAGCTGAATCTTCGTGTATAGCTTCACTTCAATGAGACGCCCAACAACTTCCTGTACGAAAATTCTCGATTGTGGTTTATAACTAAGGTAGCAGGGATACAAAATGTTGATTTGACGAATTTCAAAAATTTATTACTAACCAGATTTTTCTTTGTTAATTCTCAAGATAATTATTTACATAAACCGAAAAAATATTTGTCCTACAAAATTCAAGGTTTTATCAAGGAGTTCCCCCATGTCCAACATGTATTATTAACAAGGTCATGAAAAAAAATAAAGTTCTTTTCAGTCAAACTCGTATTTTATTTGTCTTTCGAAAAACAATTTCAATTCTGTTTTGTGCTACAAAATAATAATGGAGTGTTTTTTGTGTAATTTATTATGTGTAAACCCTACCTTTCGGGAGAAAAGAGAAGAAATAAAAAAAATCAATAGAGATATTTGGCTGTCTTGTAAAACTTTTTTATCTGCTCGAAGGCATCATACCACGCAATTTGTAGGACAATGTGGCTGTTAAGTTACATAATAATAATAATAATAATAATAATAGCCTTTATTAACAATCCTTAAGTATATAGTTACATTTTATCTTAATTCTAACATGTATAAGTATATATAGTAAGTAGATATTATGTTTTAGACACCGGTTTCTGGATTGTTGTGCTTTACAGCATAGGCCTCCCCAAGAGCTCTCCACAAAGATCTATCTCCTGCTTTTCTCATCCAAGTTTCTCCTGCCACCTTTTTAATATCATCTTCCCATCTTCGGTGTTGTCTACCTTTAGTTCTGTTTTATATCTCGGACACCATTCTGTCACTTCTTTAGACCATTTCTCTGTCTTACTTCTCATTATGTGCCCAGTCCATTTCCATTTTAGTGAATTGATTTGGTATTTTATATCTATCACATTTGTACGTTTTCTTATTGTTGTTAATCTAGTCCTGTCTTTAAGTTTTATGTTGAGTATACTCCTTTCCATTCTATGTTGACAGGTCTCAAGTGCTTTGATATTTTTGTTGGTGCAGCTAAGTTACATAAATACTTCCTAAATAATTGAAAAAAAATTAGATGGTTAGTAATTATTTTTCATGACCTTGTTAATAATACATGTTGAAGAGGGGGGACTCTTTGACAAAACCTTGAATTTTGTAGGACAAATATTTTCTCGGTTTATTTAGATAATTATCTTGACGATTAACGAAGAAAAATTCAGTTAGTAATAAATTTTTGAAATTCGTCAAATCAACACATTTCATCCCTGCTACCCCTAGTAGCTACCATTTACCAAAATTGTTGTAAGGACAAAAGTTGGGCGTCTATTCGAAATGAAGCTACTCACGAAAAATCAGCTTGTTAGTAATAAATGGTAAAAATAGTTCAGGGGATCCCGTACTATATAGGCTATTTCCGATTACTTTATCCGTGTCTATTAAATCCAGATTATTTACAGTTAGTTGTCTTAGCCGCTTTGAATGATCCATCTATGACACTCTCATTTATTTTTATTTGGCACAGCGGGCTATGCCACTTATACAAGCAAGTATTCCTTATTTTCTTCGATTCATAATTAGTTTATCAGGAGATGCCAACCTTTTGCTTTTATAAAATACTAATATTATAGTGCTGAAGAATATTTTACCCTAGGTTATTTATTATATAACGTTAATAGTTTATTTTCACACTGTCATTGGATACAATTAATGCAACTTTTGTTAAAATTATCTTCGGTATTTGTATAGGATGCATTATGATTCCAGGGATAAATCTGGCGAAAAATTGTTTGCATAAATTTAATATAAATATCCATCTTGGTACAGCGGCTCAGCCTCAGAGTGTTCGCGCGACGACTTTTTCCATTCAATTCCGACTTAGGAAATTATATTAAAACCCTCGCCGATGACAAGACAAAATGCGGCATTGAGTTTTACCACGCGTAATGTCTTAGATATTGGTTGAATGTTGGAAAACGAGGTATTTTCATACTCTCTTCCCTCCGCCTATCCTGCTACATGCGGGATAGAGCGTGAAAGAAAATAATAATAATTAGATTCATGCCTTTACTTGTCAATTTGTTAAAAGCTTCACAAAAAGCATCCAAAGTTAAAATTCCAGTCCACCGGTTCCGCTGATTTGAGTTTCTCTTAAAGAAGAAATCTTAATCTTGACTCTTAATATCAACCAAAGCTCCTGATGAACGCTCAGTGACCACAATTACATAGAAATAATGAAAAACTGAAATGAAGCAATTTGTATGAAAAAACGTATTTCGCAATTGTTTTTACAATTTCGAAGTGTTGTTATTTCTGAGACTAGAGAGCACCAGCGGCTTCGCCCGCTTATATTACACTATTTTATTTACTTATTTCAAATATTTTCGGTTCTAATGATATTATCACCTTTGTGATAATATCTATACATTGAAAACTAAAATTGTGTAATAAACTGATTTCAATAAAACAAACACTAAATGTTAAGTGGAGGTTTCTATAATACAGTATAATAGTAAAAACCACATTTTAATCTGATTAGCCGTTTCTGGGATAGGTGCGTACAGACGCACAGATAATCAGACAAAGAGATGAAAATTTTAAAAATCACTATTTTGGCTTTACATTTATAAAGGTCCTCAAGATTTGTTAACGTATTGTTAATGTAGAGACATGGACAATACATGATGGGTTACTCGATTTATTTTAAATCATATTTTTCGCCGTGTGATTCCGGCTTAGAATAGGATCACCCTGGTACTGATGGTGTCCTAAGAGGCGACTAAAGTACGTGTGGTAGAGTTGTCGTTATCAGTAATGACAACACGCATGGGCAGGCTCGACCGGATTGTTACCACCCCCTGCATTTAAAACCGGCGTTAAGTAGTGTCTTCGGCCACTGCGTTTCGCATTGGGTAATGGCCGGTCCCCGGTGCCCATCCATCTTAAGGACCGGCAACACCTCTGTGGCTCCTCTGGTGCAACACGAAGCCGTGGGCGACGGTGATCACTTACCATCAGGTGACCCGTACGCTAGTTTGCCGTGTCTTCTCCATTAAAAAAAAAGTATAAATACAAGTGCTATAAGTTAGATTTCTTGTAAATCTAGAACTTCCCCCAAAATGGTACATAACTGGAGTAAAATTCACACTGTATCCCGCAAATGGCAGAGTAGGCAGAGGGAACTTGGGAACCTAGTGTTAAGACACTCCGTTCCACCTCAGTTCCCCACTTTCCGCCGAAAAATTATACACAATTTTACATTTTCCTTTTGTGAAAATGGAAATGATAAGACATTAAAAATATATTTTTTGGATGTTGCGGATTCTAACTTGAAACCATAGCAAGGAAACAGAGCCAGGCACTACGATACTCCGGTAGTGGGGTACAGAGTGCCTTAACAAAACATTCTCTTTGCCTACCTACGCTATGTTACATATGATAAAGTGATTTTTAGGCGAACTTTGAGCTTTCTATAATAAAATAATATACAACTATTGAACTGAAAATCAATTTAGAATATTTTTTTCAGTTTTATGTTGTAACTTGGCGACAGCAAAGTAGGCAGAGGGAACCTGGGAACTTGGGAACCTAATATTAACGCACTTTGTTTTTATTAAGACACTTTCGTCCCTAATTTTGAGGCAGTGTGTGTTGAGTGTAATTTTGCTGTTTTGCCAGAACTGAAAAACGAAAATAATACATATTTAATTCCCTCGAGTGAGGATCGAACCCAAAACCTGTCGAGTTGCACGTACTTGTCTGACACACTGAACACAGCACTGAATTCACAGGCAAAAATATAATGTATTTTTTTATATATATTGAATTCAATTACGCCTATAAATTATTTTCCCACGTAAAAAATACCGACGAAAAGTGTTTAATCATAATTTGCAAACTTTAAATGGCGTCGTCAATCATCCGTGAAGACATTTTGACTCAACTATAAACTTTTTTCTATACGTTATATGTTTTTACTACTTTACTATACGATAGTCGTTAGCGATAGTAAAATAATTTACCTAGGTCGTAAAGGTTTGAGTGCGGTGTTGAGTTCCGCGTTTCCACGATCAGTTCCAATTTTCGTGGGGTCGTTTTATTTTCGTGTCGTTAGTTTGACAGAGCTCAACGCTTTATTTGTCGAATGACGGCAAGGCGCGGTAATAAAATAAGCGAATTTTGTTCGTAGCGTTTTTGATTATTAATGATATTTAACTTCCTTGATTGGGGATCGAACACACAACCTGTAGTGCTTACAATCTCAAGCTTGTACCCTGGGTCTTATATATATATATATATATATATATATATATATATATATATATATATATATATATATATATATATATATATATATATATATATATATATATATATATATATATAAATATATATATATATATATATATATATATATATATATATATATATATATATATATATATATATATATATATATATATATATATATATATATATATATATATATATATATATATATATATATATATATATATATATAACAAAATAAAATTTACATTATTTGGAACAAAAAAATAACAAGAATATTAATCTATTCGATAGATTCTAGCGAGTAACGTGACACGTAATTCATACTATAAAAAATTTAATTCGTGATATTTCTATTATTAATTTAACATACAAATTTATGCCCTATTGGTAAGAGATAAAGGATATTTCGGCGTCAAAATATTTTAAGAGTGTTTATGTTGAATGGCTTCATGTGATCTCGGATTTTGAATAGAAGTGATATGACTTATGATTTTGTTAGAAATTGACAGATTAAAACATTTTGAAATTACATACAAGACCAATTGTCGAAAAATTTAATGTTCTCGTGGCGCAGTGGTAGTTAGTCTGATTGTTAATACTATGGTTATGGGTTTGATCCCCACTAGGAAAAACTAATTATTGTATAATTGTATTATTAAAAAATGTTCGTATATTTGTAATATAAAACTGTGCGAAACAAATGAATGAATTTGAATTTGAATATATATAAATAAATACTTATCATTAAAAAGGTCTAGGTTATAATAATTATTTGTTATGACAAAATTCACTAACCTGTAGTAAATGTGGTCACAATCACACTTAGTTATATAATGTATGCCGTGCATATTTTATTTACTTATTTCCTAATAGGAAACTAACTAATACAAAAGAGACAGCTTGTTTTGTGTTTTTAGCTTTACACTGTATCCTACTACTGTATGGAATTCTATGGAGAACAACTCTAGGAACCCAATGTGAAAATATTACTTACATATTTCCTCAAGCAGCGATCGAACCCACAATTCGCGCTTACAGCTACACAACTGCCTACAGCCATATCTCTTTTTTTTCAGTTTTACGCTGTATCCCGTGCATGGTTTGGTAGGCAGAGGAAATCTGGGTACAATTGGCAAAAAAGTAAAGACACTCCGTCCCGTCCCCCATTTTCAGCCGAATTTCTATAATTAATTTCTATAATTGGTAAACTCCTATTTCTGTAAACTTCTAAATCATATCAATAGTATTTATTGTTCTAAAGTCCATATATTCCTAACTTAGATGAAAGCAGTTTACCAACAGAATATTGTGAAAGTTTCCAACCTTACTGTGCAAGGTCCACAATATACATTTTTATTTCCACTGTATCAGCTGAATTGGGTTAAGCGTTATTCAATTTATGTATTTTAAGGACACACTAGAAGTGGCTTACAATGTCTTTGTATTGATAAAATATTAGCGAACCATTGATGAAATTGCGTTAGATATTAAAAGATTCGTTTTTACTACCGTCTTTAACCCTATAGTCAACTCTCACTCACTCAGCTTCACGCTGTACCCCGCACATGGCAGGGTAGGCAGAGGAAACTAGGAAACCTAGTGTTAAAACACTCCGTTCCACTTCCGCTTCCTACTTTCTGTGGAATTTGAAGGCATTGCGTGTTGAGTGGCGGGACTCAACGCCGTGATTTACTTTGTAACCAGAGCGAAGAAATGAAAACATCAAATATTTAAATTGAAAATATTAAATATTTCACTTCCTCAAATGGGGATCGAACCCACAACCTATTGTTTACAGTCACACGCTTGTGCCCCTGTGCCACGACAGGCCTCACTCCCCATAATCAAG
Organism: Eueides isabella; assembly: GCA_019049475.1. NCBI lineage: Eukaryota > Metazoa > Arthropoda > Insecta > Lepidoptera > Nymphalidae > Eueides > Eueides isabella. The sequence goes on along the minus strand of CM032405.1, from coordinate 9,837,905 downwards.
ATGAGAGAATTAGGATTTTTAACACTATAAATTGATAACCTATAGAATTTATTTTTAATCTGAAAGATTAGTTCCCGAGATATTCGTATTCAACCAATGAAATATTAATAAAGATATATGAGAAATCTTGTATATAATTATATATTTATAAAAATACATAAAAATTTTCTGTTTGTGTCAGGGAAGACAGAGATAGCTTATTATTAAGACACTCCGATCCAAACTGTTTACCAAATTTTCTGTATATTGCATGTTGAGTGGTACTTTATATGTGTGATAAGTAATTTATGTGTAAATATTTCCTGTCATGGCGCAGAGGCACAAGCGTCGGACTGCAGACAAAATGACATGAAATATTTTATTTCTCTACTTCGCTCTGGCAACAAGACAAAGCGCGGTGGTGAATTCCGCTATTCAACAGGCAATGCATAAAATTCGGCGTAGAGTGGGGAACGGATCAGATTATGCTAATATTAGGTTCTCTCTGCTTACCCATGCCATGTACGAGAATTAAATCATGTGGGAATCAAACTAATACTACTCAGCTCGTTGTGTCCCGCACACGGCAGGGTATGCAGAGGGAACTTGAGAACCTACTGTTAAGACACTCCGTTCCACTATCGTTAACCATTTTACGCCGAATTTGAAGCATTGCGTGATGAGTGGCGGAACTCAACGTCACGTTTTGCCTTGTAACAAAGTGAAAAAATAAAAATATTAAAAAAATAACTTCAAAATAATAAATATTTCACTTCCTTGAGTGAGAATCGAACCCACAACCTGTCATTTACAGTCACACGTTTGTGCCCCCGCGCCACGACAGGCCTCAATTCAACTAATACTATAGCATAGTAAGATATCTACTCCAGCAAAAAAAAATATACAATATAATTATTGTTACAGGTACTAAAACTGTCAGCCAAACAACTGTTCTCATCGCTTAATTATAGCCCATCTTATCGCCAGCTATGAAGAATAAATAAACCAAGGACAATGTAGTAAATAATAAGAAAAAATGTTCGCTAAAACCGATCGCTTTTGGGACAGAAGAAAGTTTAAAAATGCGCGATGACGTCCAAATACTTTAACGGTATTATAAAATAAAAGGAACTAACTCTCTTTAAATGAATAGGTGCTTTTTTGTGTGTTGCATTACAGTGGTTTTACAATTGATTTGCAAAATTAATTTTAATAATCATATATTTTTTAAATTTACTATAATTTTTATGTCTAAAAGCAATAATAGTTAAGGCGTTGTAAATAAATAAGTATAAATAATTTTTATCCGTAGAAACGCGATGCTTAACAGCATACGGGTATTAGCTGATAGTAAAAATTCCGTTCCTATGCAATAGGCAATATAACTAATTCTACATACATATATCGATTCTAAAGACGGGGCCAAACTGTAGAACCCACAATAGATAGTTAATTAGAGACGAGAAGAGAACTTGATTGGAAGAGTTGAAAGAATTAATAGAGTTGGTAAAGTCGGAAGATGGTGCAGAACGCCACAATCAAGACCACAATGACTACACTGAACGGCAGTCTTGGTCTAAATTCAACATTCTTAGTACCAACTTATATGAGCCAAGAAGAATTCTTAGCATTGCAAATGACGAATGGATCAGATGCGAACACAACGCTAAATGATACAAATTATAGCCAAGTTGTCCTAAAAACTTGGTATCCAAGTGGTTATTCTCCAGCTCATATTATAATAGCTTCTGTGGTCGTAACTGTATTGATGATAATGGTCGTGGTTGGTAACATGCTGGTTATAATAGCTATTGTGACGGAGAAAGCATTGAAGAATATACAGAATTGGTTCATAGCGTCTCTAGCTGTGTCAGACTTTTTCCTAGGATTAGTGATTATGCCATTCTCATTGGCGAACGAGCTGATGGGATATTGGATTTTTGGATTTTGGTGGTGTGAGATACATTCGGCTATGGATGTGCTTTTGTGTACTGCGTCCATAATGAACCTGTGCCTCATTTCACTTGACCGCTATTGGAGTATAACTCAGGTAAGTGTGCTACTACTATACTTTATAAAATTAATATTTTCTTGTTTTTTGTATGAATGATCTTGTCGTGATCTTTTTTTACAGTTTTATATTAATGATGAAATATTTTTCTGTAAATTTTCATAAAATAACAAAATATTTGAAATATTTTGACAATAGCTTTATTTTATATAAACGAAGTATCGTAAGATATTTATTACATTAAGAAATATCTTAAATATTTCATTTTCACAAGATGATTTTCAACATTTGGATTGTCCTACAACATTATACTTTAAGAAATTCAAGTGAATCAAATTCAAATTTGCAATGAATTCGTTTCCAAATAACAGTTCTCTCGTCGCATATGAATATTTGCAACTGAAAATTGGTATCTCCAAAGCAAACCTGTTAACACAGTATTGGTATCGGTCTACGGTCTACATTATTCATAGTCAAACTAAACTTGACGGTTCCAGGCATGAAATTAAATATTCGGGCAGATTGTCATGGGTACGTGAAGTTTCAAAGTTTGCGTTGTAAATATTCAAAATTATAATCATTTTATGATTGTTACGTTATTAGATACTGGATTTGGGTGAAGGTTATTAACTTAGCAGGAAAGTTCTTTATCGGATCTTTTTGGTTAATGATTTCGTGGTGAAGTATTTCTTTTGTTTTAAAAATAGTAATGTTATAACCAAATTTGATTTGTCTGTCTGTGGAGTATTTTTTTAATCAAAAAAGGTTATTTTCAGCTATTTTAAAACACACTGGTTAGCAAATTTAGGGCTATACTTACAAAGGAATATCTAGATCTAGATTTTTAACGTATTTTTAAGGCAGTTTTAAAAAAAGGGAAGACAGAAGGAACTTGGGAACTCAATATTAACTTTTTTATAATATATTAATACCAAATTATACTGTATATATATAAATTATACACACTTCGTACATCGCCAACCCTTTAAATCTTCTATGTTAGTATAGCAAGTATAGTCAGTGTACTACAACTCCACATTGCAACTAGATCAGATCTCGAGGGAACCTAATGTATAATTCAGCCACAATTCCTTTCTGTAATGAGGGGTTAAAACTTTGCAAACAAATAAGCTAGACTTAGGTAAATTAAGTTTAAATATATATAGACTTATCAAGTTTAGTTTGTGTTAGGAAATAGTCTTGGGATTATAATTTTTAAACATTTATCATTGTTTACTTTGTAGTTTCTGAAAAAGGTACGTAAAGGGAACCTTCTATATAAATACTCAGTTTAATTTTAGAAATATTTCCTGTTGGGGAGGGCAAAAGGCCACGCCCCACTTTGTTTTGTTACAAAAATAAGGAATTTAATATAATTCCACAAATTATTTTTTATGCTGATCTTAATTTTTTTATCTAAAATATCTGTAACGTGCAACAGACACTCCTCTTTTGCAATTACATGTTCTCATATTATTGAAAAAAAGTATGTGTATTTAGAGTAAAAATTAATTATTAATTATTTTATTGCAAGCATGATGGTTGTGAGATGGAATTTCATTCAAGGCATTGAATTATTACCATTTCTTTGCTCTGGTATCAGAATAAATCGCGGCGTTGTGCTCCGCTAGTAATGAATAACAAGGCCTGCTTGCTACTAGAGGGACATAAAATCTGTCAAATAAACCAGCCCGTATTATTAAAGATTAAACGAACCTCCCTGTAAGTGAGGTTTTATCTTAAAGTTTGCAAAGAAACAGCCCTATTGTATTGCCCGTAAGAAATTTGTTCATGTGAATTCTTAAATAAATTTAATTAATGCTATAATTGTTAATAAACATGAGACCTGTCGTGGCGCAGTGGCACAAGCGTATGACTGTAAACGACAGGTTGTGGGTTCGATTCCCACTCGAGGAAATGAAATATTTAATATTTTCAAATTAAATATTTAATGTTTGCATTTCTCCGCTCTGGCAACAAGGCAAAGTGCGGCGTTGAGTTCCACGACTCAACACGCAATGCCTCAAATTCGGTGGTAAGTTGGGAACGGAAGTGGAAAGCACTCCTTTCCACTTGTTCTCCTTCTAGGTTCTTCTTCCTTCTAGGTTTCCAAGTTCCCTCTGCCTACCCTGCCATGTGCGGGATACAGCGTGAAGCTGAGTTAATGAACATTCAACTATTTGTGCGTAGCGGGTATACCTGAGTTGCCAAAATTTCCAAATTAAATTTTTATATGTTTTCTAAATAAGTTAAGGGAATATTGAGAGTATTAAACAAAAACAAACAAATAAAATATTAAAATAACAAAGAACTCTTAACCTAAAAAGCCACTACCTCATACTGTCTCAGTGCTTATAACTCTACTGCTAATTCAATAGCTTATTTCATGAAACGTAGCTAAAAATACTTACAATGAGCTATTGTTGCCCTCAATTTTTAAACTACACTAAATTACTTCATTCCTTCCGGAGATACGTTTTCAGAGACAGACACGTAGACAGACAAACAGGTCCAATATAAAGCATCCCCTCTATTTGCATCTGGCTATACTGAACACGAATATATAATATCCAATGCCATCTAACGCCATCGTGGTGCATGTATAAATCATACTACTTATATTGCTTCAAGCATAATATTCTACACTTGGGAGAGAAAAATACTTTTTTTAATTAAACTCATCTTCACGCTGTATCCCGCACATGGCAGGGTAGGCAGAGGGAACTTGGGAACCTAGTGTTAAGACACTCCGTTCCACTTATGTTCCCCAATTTACGCCGAATTTAAGGCATTGTATGTTAAGTGGCGGAACTCAACATCGCGTTTTGCCTTGTACCAGAGTGAAGAAATGAAAACATTAAGTATTTAAATTGAAAATATTAAATATTTCGTTCCTCGAGTGGGCATCAAACCCACAACCCGACGATTACAGTCACACGCTTGTGACAATTTACACGTAGCGGAGATTGAACCTGTGTCTCACGGGTTTTCAAGATTTTTAAGTTAAAAATTTTATGTTTATAGGTTAAATTCTCATTCGATGATATAATTATGCTAAAATTTGTTTCACAACTGGAAGTATTCGCACTAAAACTCTTAACTACACGCGATTATTCCACATTTTACACCACTTCGCAGTGGCGGCCGCAGCAAAGTGTTTGAAACGTCACGTTACCAAAAATGTACAGAAATCAATACGCACGATTAATCCGATTAAAGTTGTTTCAAAAACAGTCTATTGGAACAGGAGTCTATATTATAAAAAAAAAAAAAACAAAAAAAAAAAGGAAAGTCCAAAAAAAAAAAACTAAAGATATTACTTCTGTCCTACATCAAACGACAAAGCTCCATATACTCGAAGCGCGTACAAAAACCCCTCAAAGTCGTTCACACAAGCGTTTGTATTGTGACAGTTATATGAAAAAAATACACGCCACTGAAAAATTGTTGGTACGTCGAAATACGAAACGCTAAACCCTTTGATTTCAGAAGCCGGCCTTGTAATCTTACATTGGTGGGCTTTTTTTGGCTTATTCCGATATAATTCGGGCTCAACTTTTTTTTTGTATATCCAGTGTATGCTAGGGTAGATAGGGAACCTAGTATTAAGACGTTACGTTCCCAACTTTTTGTCTAATATTCGAGACATTGTGCGTTGAGTAGCGGAACTCTACGCCGTTTCATTATCAATTAATATCTTTCATACACTGAGACCTGTCGTAGTGCAGCAGCTCAAAGGTGTGACTGTAATTGACAGCTTGTGGGAACGAATCCCACTCGAAGAAGAGAAATATTTAATGTTTTCAATTTAGATATATAATGTTTTCATTTCTTCGCTCTGGTAAGAAGGCAAACGTGGAGTTTCGCTACTCTACACGCAATACATCAAATTCGGCGGAAAGTGGGGAACGGAAGTGGAACGGAGTGTCTCAATACTAGGTTTCCGAGTTCCCTCTGCCTACCCTGCCATGTGCAGGATACAGCGTTAAATTAAGTATCTTTCTTACGTTATTTCGTATAAAACACAGAATGTATAATATTTAGATATTCTTTTAAATATATCTGTTTTTAAAATATTGATTGTTCACACTCAAAGCAGCAAATGAAAATCGCAATATCTTCAAATCGCCTTGAGGGAAAACATTTTACAAATATTGCCCGCCTGCTTTGAACTCGGCTAAACACTGTATCCCACACATGGTAGGGTAGACAGAGGGGACCTTGGGAACCTAGAATTAAGCCACTCCATTCCGTCCCAACTTTCCGTCGAATTGGAGGCATTACGTGTTGAATAGTGAAACTCAACGCCACACTTTGCCTTCCGGTGCGGACAAATAAAACATTAAAAAAATTGGATTGAAAATATTGAATATCAAATCAAACCATTCAAACCAAAAAATAAAAATTCACATGTTTGTTCCTAACTTATTTCTTTACTTATATTATATTTCGCTTACAGGAAGGTACATAACGGAAACTAGGCGTCCACGTAATGTCTTATCTTCAAATCATAGCGTGTTTCAGTTACGAGCACGAAAATGAATAATTTACGTGAACGGAAATCGAACCTGTATCCACCGCCTTCACAGTACAATTCAGAGTTACATAACAAAAGCCCTGACTGACACATAAAAGTATAGTAAAAAGTATTTTAATTAATTAAAAAAAGGAATTTTATTTGTCGCTTTAAATTTCGGATGTTTCAAGATCACGTTACATCTCTCAATGCCTTTATTTAAATGCGTCAAAAATACTTTGTCAGTTACGTTTCAATTTAAAAAAAATGTTACGTGAAAATTCAATCTGAATTACCTTTTTGTTGTAACGATACAATTTGGCCTGTTGTAGGTGTGGGATTGTATATGCGATAGGTTGCGGGTTCGATCCCCACTAGAGGAAATTAAATATTTAATACTTACATTTTCTTGACCTGGTAATAAGACATATATAACAAAACGCGGTGTTCAGTTACGCGCGCTTGGGTGCAGCGATAGCGCCGGAGGAAGTTTCTTAACATTAGGTCTCCGGGTTGCCTCTGCCTAACCTGCACATATGAAGCGAAAAAATATTTATACTGATTCATTTATGATATTATGTAGAGGCCACTCACGTCAATGACACTCAAGAACCAAATTCATGGTATTAATTTATGTGTCCCAAAAGACTTTTTAGAAATAGCGCGTAAGCCAAAGAATTATTTAAACGTTAAGCTATCTATAAACCTGTGAATTAAATACGACAAAAAAATACTCACGTACTGTATAAACAAAATTTATATATCCAGTAACACTCGGGGAGAGGCCTGTCGTGGCGCAGCGGCACAAGAGTGTGACTGTAACCGACAGGTTCTGGGTTCGATCCCCAGTCGAGGAAATGAAATATTTAATATTTTCGATTCAAATATTTAATGTTTAATTTTTTCGCTCTGGTAATAAGGCAAACCGCGGCATTGCGTTCCGCTACTCAACACGTAATGCCTCAAATTCGGCGGAAAGTGGGGAACGGAAGTGGAACGCAGTGTCTTAACACTAGGTTCCCGGGTTCCCTCTGCCTACCCTGCCTCGTGCGGGATACAGCTTGAAGCTGAGTAACACTGGGGCCTATGAGACAATACCAAGGACGTTTCTTTATCAATGGGCGTTAACCTCCACCACTCTATACGCAATGCCTCGAATTCAGTGGAAAATGGGGAACAGGATGAAGTGTTTTAACACCAGTCTCCTAGGTTCCCTAACCCTAGTATTTTTATCAAAATCATTTCACTGGCTTAACGGATACAAGATAATCAAGGAATAGGTACATAAACATACATACATACAAGCTAAAAACACAGCCCTCCTTTTTAATCGCAGTAAAGTAAAAATGTGAAGCTGGTTTAATTTAACTTCTGTTCATTATAAATAGTTGCGTTTAGTTCAAACTTATATTTGGAAAGCTTTGCAGTTTAAATATAATTTTAATTTATCATTAAATTAATATTCTATTTATAATGAAGTAAGTTAGTCTAGTCCATGGTACAGATACAGGTACATACTAGCATGCGGTTGTATACATTATATACATAATATTTTTTTAATGTCGAATGAGACAAATCGTGAGAATTCCGCCACTCTATATCAATATCTTCATGGGAACAGAGTGTCTTGATATTAGGTTCCTATGTTTCCTCTTCGCACCCTGCTGGATAATGGGGGAGGGGAAGGGAGGAATAAGGGGGAATGGGCATAAAGCAAAAAATAAATGTCAAAACAAAAAATAAAAAAAAATCTTAGAAAAATTAAATGAAACCACCAGGGATTCGAATCCACAGGCATAACTTGCAGAGTCGAGAGATATAATAGTAACGATTTATTAGCTTATACTTTATGTAAACAAAACACCGTTATTGACTGACTGATAGACAGACCTTGCACATGCACATGCACATGCTCATGATAATTTGCAATTTTAAAAAAAGAGCAGCATTAGATATTGATTTCTCGAAATTCTTATAGGACTAGGTGTAGGTGAAAATGGCACTTTTCGTTTTATTGTTGCATAAATTCAGCTTCAGAAATTTCTTTATGGAAATCTTATTAGGGCTGTCCTTTGAGTAGCGTAACTCAACGCTGCGTTTTGCCTTGTCATTAAATGTTTTATTTCCTCGAGTGGGAATTGAACTTGAACACAGCTTGTCACGCTTACTTACGTACGTAATGCCCTATGCCATTATAAGGCTCGTCAGTCATAAATTCAGATAAAGCGAGAATGTCGAATAAGTGTTACATTAACATTATTTACGATTTACATAGTACATAAGTACATATAGTATGGTTGAGAGTTGTGGCTGTTCTAAAGTTACAATTCTGGAGCTTTGTATATTGTACACTTGAGAAAAAAAAAATTGAAAGTAAGAAAAATCTGGCCTTTTGGGAACAATTTACAAGCATACGATAGTAAATACGACAAGTTGTGGGTTCGATCCTTATGATTTTTTCTATATTTTCATTTCTTCGCTCTGGTAAGAACTTAAAACGCGGAGTTGAGTTCCGCAAATCGACAAGCAATATCCTTGGCGAAGAGTTAAAGTTTATTAATGGGAACGGAGTGTCTTATCACTAAGTTCCCAAGATCCCTCTATCTACACTGCATAGTGTAGGAAATAAACAAAAATTCAAAACTGTATAGTATAGAACATTGGCCATGACTGGTCAACCGTACTGTACATAAATACATACATAAATTCATATATTTCTACATATAAATATAATATGTATATCACATAAAATGCCGGATGCAGAGGTTTATTTGTTGTCAAACAAAGGAGCCCACATTTATTATCATCTCAAATATAAGGTTAATTTCGCGTATGAAAATTAATCTGCCGTGTAGGCATTGTCGTAGAGCAGTGGCACTAGCGTGCGACTGTAAACGTAGCGGTCTAGGGTTCGATTCTTACTCGGAGGAGTGAAATATTTTATATTTTCATGTGTTCACTCTGGTTGTGAGACCAAACGCGTGGTTAAGTTCCGCCACTCCATGCGCAATATCTCAAAAAAAAAATGGTGGAGAACGCGTCATATTATTATATTGTCACCTGAGCTACGTTTAACTGTCAAGTTTAGTGACCAATAATAATTGGTACAAGTGAACATTTTATTATTTCTTTTTTCAGATTTACGCAGAATCTCACACATAGTAGGGGTAGGCTATGGGACCCTGGGAACCTAATATTAAGATACTTCATTCCTATTAGAATACTTCTTTTCACTATTTTCCGCTGAATTCATTTATTCTTACACTAATACTCCAAAAATGTATAATTATCAATATACGCGATTAATCCGGTTAAAATTGTTTCATTTAAAATGTATGACGATCGTAAATATTAATGAAATTATTATTCTTGAATCTTATTCCACAGTTACAATTTGACGTAATAAAAGCGTGCAGAAAATTCTAAAATTACATAGAAAACTTCATAGTAAAACATACGCTACAAAGTTTATAGGCAAGGTTGTGTTACGTAATTAAAGTTGCAAGACAGTAAGAAATCAATGCAAATTAACCTTCACAAACTGTCGGCTTTTGAGCGACAGAACGCGTCGTTTGATGAACGCCGTTCACGCAAATATTACTGTGCGGTACAAGCGTAAAACTTAGTGGGGTCTTTTTATGGAAAAGACAACGAACGATCGTTCGGGTCACCTAATGGTGAGTGATCACCGTCGCCCCCGGCCCCGTGCAACACCAGGGGAGCTTCAGGTGCGTTGCTGAACTTTTCTTCGAGGCCAACTTGGCCTTGATACTGGCAGTCACTGGAAAAGCTAAGGCCCAATAAACTGATGCAGAGCGCGGCTTTTAGGGGAGTGTTGTCGGAAACTGGTGACTCATTTAACATGAGGTATTTTTAGAGGTTAACGCGCAGACTTGTATCTTCTGGGGGTTGAATTTTCACCCTATACGGAGACATTCTTGAGGGATGCCTCAACGGAAGACACAAGTTGATTTCGGCACTGGTCGACGTTTTCCGTTCCGTTATTATGATATATGCAGCATAAATCGTGAATCTGAACAAATACACGTATTGGCAAACCTAAATTTTAACTATTGATGTACTTTCGGTTTCCTCTTGGGGAATATGAAATGTTTATGAAAAACCAAACTAAATGAGTTTTTAATTAGTTAATTACTCGTAAAACTATTCATATTGAACAAAAAAAAGACGAAAAGAAGGGATTAAAGTGTCTTAATAATAGGCTTTCTCTGTCTACCCTGGTACAATAAAAAATAAAAAATAATGTATTTTGTTGTAGATTAAAAACAAAAAAAAAAATAAGACGAGCGAAAACAATATAAACGAATGTGCACGTGATGTCTAGCAGGAGTGCAAAATCGAAATTAATAAGGGCCAATCATAAACGTAATAGATTATTGATGACAGGAACTAAATATGACGTAATTGAAAAATACAAAGTCATATTGTTTTCAAAGAAAATAATCACTGTTTATTCCCATAAGATACAAAACTAACAATTCATTTCGCGCGACAAAAATATACCTTATCACATTTAGATTGCTGTAATTATTTCACGGTTAATCACACCCCATGCCCAATATATAATTATTTCTTTTTTCACTTTCACGCTGTATCCTGTACATGGCAGGATAGGCAGACCAAGAATTAATAGAAACTTGGAAACTTAGTGTTAAAACACTCTGTAATCCCCACTTTCTGTCTAATTTGAAACACAGCGTGTTGAAAGTTGAGTCTCATGAAAATAAAATACATTATTAAATCGCTTAAGCTTATAACTTGAGTTTATAGAAGTCGATGATTAGTGACATCGTTAGCGAAACGCCACATCCTCATCTACCTCATAGCGCGATCAAGCTAAAATTCATTATGTCTTTTTATCACTCCAAATGACATTCATGTGAGTAATTTGTATTTATGTTTTAAAAATTAAATGTAACATTTGAAGCATTTGATTGAATTTGTTTTGAGTTCTTTGCGTTTAATAAAAAGATTAAGTGTGGCGTTAAGTATCGCCAAAAATTGAACAATTCACGGATAAAGGAGGTTTCTGTTGCCTGACCTGCCGTATGATGCTGAAAAATTTATTGATTTGCTGATTTATATATGATGATGTATGCTGATTTATATAACGTCAAGGCGTTAATTACGTCAAGTATCAGAAATATATAATGAGGCCTGTCGTGGAACAGCGGCACAAGCGTGTGACTGTAACCGTCAGGTTTTGGGTTCGATCGACCAGTCGAGGAAATGAAATATTTAATATTTTTAATTTAAATATTTAATGTTTCATTTCTTCGCTCTGGTAATAAGGCAAAAGCGCGGCGTGGAGTTCCGCCACTTAACAGGCAATGCCTCAAATTCAGCGGAAAGTGGGGAACAGAAGTGGATCGGAGTGTCCACACACTAGGTTCACGGGTTCCCTCTGCCTACCCTACCTCGTGCGGGATACAGCGTGAAGCTAAAAAAAAGTATCAGAAATATGTGAAGCCTTCCTGCATAACCTATATGACTTTGAAAATTTATATACTCGTATCTTATCAATATAAAAAATACAAATTTTAATACATCCGTATTTGAACCTGCACTTCTTGGAAAGTTACCAAGCAAGGTCTCCAAGATAACATTTTTTATATATTTTCTTAAAATAATTTTCTACTCTTAGTGTGGAAAAGCACTTTAAAAATGTTAAAAATAAATAACTTGTCAATTTTCCAATGCTTGCGTTCACTCAGTAGTGTGGTTTTAAAGCATTAGCTTTTAAAATTGGTCAATCGTGAACGTGAATTTGCACATGAAAGGTTCCGTACAATTTAAACGAGCAACAATGAAAGTATATTTTTCTTGACACACTTACGGTTGCTATGTTATAATAGAACATAAAAAAATCGTATAATTATTGATATATTGCAACAGTTCTTAATACATAATTTTAGTGTATGTTTTAATAAATAAACTTTATTCAAAATGCAATGTTAGGTTCCGCAATATCACATCAAGATTCTAAATAGACTAGAAAACGGAAAAAGGACTATTTTAACACTGACTTTACTTCTGTTGCTAAAATTACAAAAAAAAATAATGTAAATAAATGAAAATGAATAGAGGCCTGTCATAGCGCAAGGGCACAAGCTTGTGAATAACAACGTGAAGGTTGTGGGTTCGATCGCCACACGAGGAAATGAAATATTTAATATTTTAAAATTAAATTTATAATGTTTTCATTTATTTGATCTGGTAACAAAGCAAAGTGCTTCTTGAACTACACCACACAACACGCAATGCTTAAAATTTGGCGGAGAGTGGCGATCGGAACGGAGTTTCTTAACACTAGGTTCCCAAGTTCCCTCTGCCTACATTACCCTGTGCGCGACACAGCGTACGCTAAATAGAAATTGAACCATCGAGTGTCTTGCTCGAATATTTCCATGAAATTCTAACGGATTTTCTCATTTGCCTCTGACAAAGCTCTCTGAACTATAGACAAATAAATATTTAACTATTCAACAAGTAGTTGGTGTAAAGTGAAGGCATCTCATACAATTAAGTACGGAAGAAACAAAATAAATCCGTTCCGAGAGAAGTTATGGAGCAGTGGGACAAGGTTCAAAGATCAGGTCGGATACATACATTTAGTATAATAATATTTCTTTAAGGTTGTCGTGTCTTAGTATCACAAATATGCGACTCTAATCTATAATGTAAGGTGCAATTCCAGCTTAGTTTAATAAAATTTTTGATATTTTATCAAATTTTTGATATTTTCAATTTCTCACTAACAAAGCGCGGTGAGTCACATGAAATGCCTTGAGAATTAATTGAAAATTGGGGAACGGAAGCGCTTTAATATCAACGGATTGTCTTGACTTTTGTTTCACAGGTTCCCTTACCTTCCCATAAAAAAATTGCTATTTAACACGCTGTATATCAAAAACATATTTAATATTTAACACTAGGGGTTCAAACACTCTGCAAACGTGCAAACACTCTGAACTGCGGGATTCAGGGATGTAAGCAAATATTTCAAAATATTTAAAGAATACGAATCTTGGACTTTAACTTTAACAATTTACGATCATCAACATAATGAAAAACGTAATAAGAAATGATATGAAATAGAATATAACAAGAACTTCATATTTCCTCCCAAACCGGTATTTCTAAATTGTAATCATTTATCTACGGAAAGTACTTATTGTTTTCATCGTCAAGGGAGAGTGACATTTTTTATAAATTATCTTTTTATTTAGAGGCCGTCTTGGCGCAAGGACACAAACGCGACCGTCGGTCATAGGTTCGATTCCAATGCGAGAGTTGGAAATATTATTTTTTTTTCATTTCCACATTCTTGAACAAATTATTTAATAAACAGTAAAATGTTATCATGTCAATGTTACTATATATGCTAAAATCAAGAACTAACACGTAATAAGCATCTAAATACAATTCACCATTGGCTATAAAAAAATTGATTAAAATACAAAGAGAACATAAAATCTAACCTTTAAGCTTTCATTTTATAACATTTCTCATATCGGTCACGTTTTGCTGATTCTTGCAATGCAAATAAAACGCTCGACCGGTACTTTTAAGCCACAGTACCTACTGTCTATCTGTCGATTTTTTTATTACTTCCCGCTGTATCCCGCACATGGTAGGGAAAGGGAATTTGGGAACCTAGTGTTAAGACACTCCGTTTTTTGTCAGCTTCTCCCTGTATCCTGGAGGCACATTGCGGAACAGAAGGAAATTGGAGACATAGTTTTAAGATACTCAGTTTCATTTCCAAATTTTCGCTGAGTTTGCGGCACTGGAATTGCACTTCAATCATTTCTATAATATATTTTGAAATATTAAAAAAAATGTCAATAATTCATAAGGTTCACAATAAAAAACATCTATTAGATTTTTTTTATATCCTATATGTAAATCAACATTTACAAAAGAAATGTACTGCTTTTTAGAAAAATATATATAAAACTTGACACTGTTCCCTTAGAAACGTTCTGACTAAGATCTTAAACGTAGCACGATAAGAACATATGGCTTAGTGATCGGAACATTTGGACAGTTTCCAAGACGCGTAGCTTCCAATCCCACTACGTAATTTTTTTTACTTTCAAGTTACATTACACCATAAGAATTATAAACTAAAAAAAAAAGATATTTTTTCACATTTGAATAATTTTCAGATGATAACAATTGAACGTCAACCCACGTTATAACGCTTGTCTTGTTCCCAACAAACGTTTTTAGCGGTCTTTTGTCAGCTCCTTTGTATAGAAATGAATTAAATTACCTCCAACGGCTACTTTATCTAAAATAAGCGGTGGCTACAATAGTAGATGTCTTTACCCCAAAATTGATGAATTGTCGAAAGAATTTTTTTTTTATTCTTTAATTTCGCTTCGCTTCGCTTTTTGGAGTCACCTTCGTCTAAGTATATACATATATTTTTATTGTTGGTATATTTGGTTTTCAAAAATTTCAAATAAGATTCTTTAGTCCGTTTAATATTTGAATATTATATTTTTTTTCTTTTTTGTTTGTAATAATTTCAAAATGTAGCTTTTGTTGAGAATAGAATTAGTCTGGGATGAATCTTAGCTGCAAAGTGTTCTAAGTATCGGGTGTTCATAAAATGTGTAATATTAAAATATTATTTTACCGGTAAGGCCCTTTTCGTAATTAACCGAAACTTTTACCATTTATAATGAGTTCTCTTTGAGCTACCAAACTGAAATGTCAAATATTCAGTTAAATTTTAGTTAAAACAATGAAAAGATACAATAATTTTGTAAAAAAAAATTGCTGCGTAATCAAAACGTAAGTATATGAGTGATTACCGCAGATCTCCAGCTATGAGACTTGGCAGCAGGGGCTGTGGGTTCAATATCCACTTGAGGAACTGAAATGATTAATATTTTCATTTCTTTGTTCTGGTAACGAGGCAATGCGCAGCGTTGAGTTCCGCCACTCAGCACGCAATGCTTGAGGCAGTAGGCAGAAAGTGAAAAATGGAACTAGGTGTTATTTATTTTATTATTATTATTTTAACAACTGTACTCTGGGATACAGCTCGAAGCTGAAAGAAAATAACATCAAATTCAAAATCTTTACATCAAAATCTAAACATTACAATGAAACTTTAAATATTAAATTTAATTCGTGAAACCTTGATAACTTTCTGTTTCTTTTTGGTGGTTTTTATATAAATTAATATGTAAAGTACTATTTTTTTCTTCAAAACATAAAGAAGTATGCGATAAATCTACTTTAATTTAAAATAATTAAAACCGCTCAACCATATTGAAAGGCACTCAATTTTGATTAACACTAACTTATTAAGAAATGAAATTCATTTACATAAGTTCTAGCGCTCGGCTGTTGAAATGATAAATGATGTGAAACAATATAAAATGAGTCTATGTATATAAAGGTGGAATACTTCTTAGTCAGTCATTTTGTAGGTTGTTCTTTTGGGTTCCCTTGTATATACTCCGATTGAGAAAAATATTAATATAAATTAAGAATAGTAAATCATATCACTCTTTTTTTTATTATTTTTTTCTGTATTTTTGAGCTAAGTTTAAAAAGTGTGAGTTTAATAACAACTTCTCTGAGTTGGAATGTGCGGCGTTAAGTTTCGTTTACACCATTCAGGCAAAGTACAAATAACTGTGCCTACTCTGATTTGCAGGATGAATGAAGCTTTTGATGTTTAAGTTTCCGCACCTACCAGGGTAGTCAGGAAAGCTAAGTACTTTTTGTTAAAACGGTCAAGTTATATGAAGAAACTTCCGCTTCCCGCTTTCCGCCAAATTTTTGAGACAAGATGAGTTATGTGGTGAAATGACCGAACTCGCGCCACGGTTTAACTTTTTACCGAGAAATGAAAATATGACATATTTTTTATATATTTTTTTTTCTTGCTTGCTTCACGCTGTATTCCGCACGAGGTAGTGGGAACCCGGGAACCTAGTGTTAAAACACTCCGTTTCGCTTCCATTCCCCACTCTTCGCCGAATTTGAGGCATTGGTGTTGAGTGGCGGAACTCAACGCTGCGCTTTGCCTTATTGCCAGAGCGAAGAAAAAAAATATTTAAATTGAAAATATTAAATATTTCATTCCTCGAGTAGAGATCGAACCCAGAACCTGTCGGTTACAGTCACACGCTTGTGCCGCTGCGCCACGACACGCCTCATACAACATAATTTTACATTTCGAAAATAAAGGATTTTTTTTTATCGCACGCTTGCTCTATGATAGGCCTCAATTTACAAGTTTATACAATTTATTTGAAGATGTTCTTAATGTTGAAATATTTTTTTTAAATGACATTAAATTATTTTATTTCCTTTCTACAATAAATTCGTAAGCATATTGTTTACTTTAGAAATAATACATATCAGCAAACATTCAAAGCAGTGAAAAGAAGAAGGAGGCGTTCCGTTGCACCACTCAACACGCAATGCTTCAAATTTTCTGAAAGTGGAGAACGGAACGGAGTATCTGTACACTAGGTTCCTAAATTCCCGCTGCCTAACCTTCTGCGTTAAGCGTTGTATTCAAAGGATCAATACAAATAATTCAAATTGGTTCTTAGTCATTTGATTTAACATGTTTTTATTAAAAAGATATAATAAATTATGTTTTTTTTAAAACATAAATCTTGGTAGGATAAGTAATATGGGGCTTAAGATTTCCTCATAAAATTATAAAAAGCTGACATATAAAGCTGTCCGACCATTAAAGCTTGACACAGATATATCAGATATTCATGTAAGTAAGCCTCGTAAAGTTTTTCCAGTTACTTCAGTTATAATTTGAGGTCCTAGATATAATTGACTGAAAAGATTTTAGATCAAATTTTCTTTAGCCTATCGTGGTGTCGAGGTACAAGTACGTGACTGTAAACGTGACAAGTTCGAAGAGGTGAAATATTTAATATTTTAATGTCTTCGCTGGTAACAAGGTAGGGTACGGCGTTGAGATCCGCCATTCAACAGGTAATGCCTCAAATTTTGTGGAAAATGGGGAACGAAACGGAATGTCTTAACTCTAGGTTCCCAGGTTACCTCGGTGTACCCTGCTATGTACGCGATTATTAAATGTATTCAAGGCAAATAAAAAAAAAAGTTTTTTTTTTTGTGTCACGCTTATTTCACATTTAACAGTACTTACTGTTCTGCTAAGACAATTTAAATAATAAACTCAATTATTTCTTTTTTTCAAAATTATATTTTACATAAGTCAAATTTAAGACTGCCCGCGATTGTAGTGCGACGGTTGTAGGTTTGATTCCCATTGAATGAAATATTATATACTTTCATCGTCTCACACTTATCTTGATAACAGTCATGACACGTCGAGTCACTCATGTCAAAAGAAAATTAGGCGAAAACCGTAGTATCTTAACATTAGGTTCCCAGGTTCCCTTTACATTTCTATACAGCGTGAAGCTCGAAAAAAAAAGTGAAACCACATGAAAATTTGCATTTTGAATACATACAAGAAAGTACACTTCATTAAAGAAAAATTGCAATACCATAATGAAATATGCAACTTCCATTTAAAAGTGTCAATTCAACTTTTACATTATACAAAGTGTAAAACTTATAAAACAAATGATATTTTAAAGTATTCTCTCACAGACAAAACCAATGGAGTAATTTCCGTTCACTCAAAGGAAGTGCAGGCAAGTTTATTCAAATTACTGTGTAATTTAAGCAAATAGCTTTTTATAACAAGGCACTATCATTTGAGCTTACAGTTAGGACGTGCTTCGACGATCATAGAGTCCAATTAAAGCTGTAAATTTGTGGACATCATTTATTTTTATAGAAAACTTGATTAAAATTGATTTAGTATTTAAAAGGTTAGTTAAATTTTTGAACTTTAATTTTATGTAAATATGAAATAAGCACCCTAATATCTGATGACAATCAACTTACAATGTCTCTAATTTTTTGCCTAAATGAGAGACATTGTAAGTTTTCATATTAAAGTTTTTGCCTAAATGAGAGAGATTGTCATTTTCCTAGGTACAAACAAAAAGACAAACTACAGGATATGTATGATAAATAGAACAAAAAAGATTATTTACATGACGCGTTTAACGCTGCAGGGCAACTACAAGGAACTTGGGAACTTAGGGTTAAGACAATCTGTTCTCAGTAATAACAATTCCATTTATCAGTTTTCGCTAAATTCTTGAGGCATTGCGTTTTAAGTGCCAGAACTCAGAGCTAGAAAATTAAAATATTAAATATTTAATTTCTTTAATGGAGAATCAAACTCACAAGTTTTCGTGTTTACAAAAATAACGTTTTTAAAGGGTATTTACGTAACGAGTGAGATGTGCGTTGTGTACAACGCAATTTATTTAAAATTGAAAAAAACTAAAAAAACTAAGTGTTTTAGTACTGCCTAGCCTGCCATGTGCGGGATACAGCGTAAAGCTTAAATGTTTTTTTTTTCTATAGTTTGAAATAATTTAAAAAGATATTTTATTATTTGATTGTAAAGTAAATATGTTTCTGGTTTTTTGAAATAATCATATTTCTTTCGAAACAAAATTTTAAAATAATGATTATTTGTTTATTCCTTACTTTGAAATCACGACCTGTCAGTTGCTGTAAGAATAAATTCTATCCTTTAGCCAATAATATCAAACATCAAAAGTTGTAGAAAAAACGTCGTCTTGATACATCTAGCTGAGTATATTAAATTATATTAGGTATTCTATCTTCCATATTAGATATTGCAGGTCAGCTCAGACTTCAGACTGGGAGTGAGACCAGGATGATAAATAAATTATTCGAATCCCTTAATAAATAATATTTATATTTTTTATTCTTAGTCTTAGCGGAGATCAACGCCGCGCTGAGCCCACAACTGTCAGACACAGACAGACACATTCCACTGTTTTGCCGTAATTGCATCTATATACATATGTTTTTTTCTTTACTTATTTCAAAATAAAGATATATTATTTATAAATAGTCTCGACTTCCAAGAAAGGGACATAATCTAATGGAAATCATACATCTTTCAAGAAGATCGCCTCTTCACTGCATTTGCCTTTCTTTCATTCTTCTTCTGTAATGTTCACTTTTCACTATCGGAAACACCATTGGTACCAGCACTGTAAAGAGCAGTCAAACTGATTTTTTTTTCATTTTATCTATGTAGCTAAAGCACCATTAATTTGATTACCGGCTGCAATATGACTTTCCACATCCATTTCGTATCTTCCTTATCTAACAAATATTCTTCCCATTAAGCTACGTCATTGTTGCTACCTTCACGCTATAACCCGCACTTAGTAATGTAGGCATTACTTTTAATATATTTCTATTTCCCACTTTTTGCCGCATCTACTTACCGCCAGGTGATCTGTACTGTTATTTGCCTTGTTATTTCCTTAAAAATATATCGAACCCATACGAATTTAGTAACGGAACTCAACGCCGCGCATTGCCAAAATAAACTGCACTCAATATTCAACTAATACTTAAATTAAAATATTTTTTACCTCAAAACTGTCTAAAGTCTGTGTACCGAGCTTAATATCGAGTCTTAAATAGCAGGGGCGATTCCATTAGGCGATTTGCCGTGAGAATATTAATTCAATTTATATCGGCGTGCCGGCTACTAACGACCGGTGTTTAGGCACTCTCAAATGATTCACCTTCCTTACGCTTTTAAAGTGATTTTGATTTATAATATCCTAATTAGTATATCAATATTCGATTAGTACGGGTACGCTGTGACACTAAATTGGCGTACTTTTTACTCTCACTCAGCTTCACGCTGTATCCCGCACGTGGCAGGGTAGGCAGAGGGAACTTGGGAACCTTGTATGTACTTTTTAAGGAAAAGATAATTTTTATGATGATATGTATTATATATTTACATATTATGGAGGCCTGTCGTTGCGTTGCACAAGCGTGCGACTGTAAACGCGACAGTCTGCGGGTTTAATTTCGAAGGAATAAAATATTTAATATTTTTCGATCTTGTAACAAGACACGGCACGGAGTTGAGTTCCGCCACTTAACACGCAATGCTTCAATTTCGGCAAGTGAAAGTGAGGAAAAGAACGGAGTGTCTTCATATTAGGTTTCCAAATCTTTACTATGTGCAAAGCTCAAAACTAAAAATAAAGTATTAAATTTCAAGATGGCATCGTGGTGCAGTTTTTAAGTATTAGCAGGTTCAGTTCTCAATCTCTTTTAGATATTTAATGTATGCTAGGTAGATTGAGAGGATTTAATGCAATCCGTTCCTAAAATTCTACCTGAATTCGTAATATTGAGTGGCGGAACTCAACGCTGTGTTTATTATATTACCACCAAGAACGGGTAATAATGTTTTCCTACTAAAAACCATACCATATGTATATTGGGAAGTAATCTAGAATATTGGGTTCCTAAAATGGTTAGTTCGGAATTTCATTTGAAATACATTTAAATAAAATTAATTTATATGCTCTAGTTAAGAAGTTGAAACGGAGCGTCTTAACACAAGGTTCCCAAGTTCCTTCCGTCCCTGCCTTGTACGGTATATAGAACAAAGCTGAAAAGAAAAAAAAATGGACATTCCCAGTAATTTCAAGGGCAACACCAACGAAAAGAAACCATTTTTCTACAAAACTTGGTCTATAATAAATAACAATGTGCGCTCATAACGAAACTGTATCATAAACATGCTTCTTTATTTATCCACCGCTCAAACAACTCCCATTTTGTCGCCGGTGGATAAAAAGTGCTATGAAATTCCCTAAGGTCCATGAATAATAGACGCTTGTAGTGACGACATGGGGCAAGGATGGGGCGTGCTTAAATGAAAAAGGTAGTTACTTACTTAGCTTCACGCTGTATCATACTACATGGCAGGGTAGGCAGAGGAAAATTGGCAACCTTGTGTTAAGATACTCCGTTCAGCTTCGAAACATTGCATATTAATAGCGCGGTATTAAACGCCGCGCTTTGCCTTGTTACCAGACCATAGAAATGAAAACTTTCAAAACTAGAGCGTAGAAATGAAAACTCGAAAAAATTAATGAGGATCGAACCCACAACCTATAACTTATTACAGTCACACGCTGTATCCCTGCGCCATGACAGGTCTTAAGAAAATATTTTAATGTTAATGTTTATTAATATATTTCTATTAGCTTGACCCTAATAAACAAGAACGGCTTTAAACATCGCAAAATCTCGAAAATCAGTAAATATTTTTACTAATTTAAAAGTTTTAATCCAAACTTATCAAAGATTACTTACTTATAAATACAATATATATATATATATATATATATATATATATATATATATATATATATATATATATATATATATATATATATATATATATATATATATATATATATATATATATATATATATATATATATATATATATATATATATATATATATATATATATATATATATATATATATATATATATATATATATATATATATATATATATATGTCATCAAACTACGTCAAAATTTTTATAATTTTTATACGCTTGTTCCAATTTATTTATTTGTGTTGTACTGTGTATTTGTGCTGTACACTTTAGGGAGGATTTTTACAAATTTCCGTTATCCAAGCATAAATCCTTAGAATTATCGGTCCTTAGAGTTAGATATAGATAAGCTCCATATATCTACCCTCCTTAATGCGGGATAGAGCGTGAAATTAAAAAAAATCTAATCACATTTAACACGCACACAAAATTAATTAGAATCATTAAATAAATAAATAACAGAATCACGTGTCGCAAAGACGGCGGTGCTACATTCCTTACAATTAATCACCGTTAAAAACACCTGCGTTACCGATTCATCATCCACCGTGTACTCTTGACTTAATTCAAATATTCGAATAAGTATGAGAGGTAGTCTTGTTACTAAAATAAAAGATATATTTGCTTGTACCTATTAATTATGAAGGTTTTTCCGTTTTAACGGTAAATAGTAAGCTTGGTGAAGTAGTATTTTTGTGCGTGTGGTAGAGTCACGTTGCCAGTAATGGCAACACGCATGGGCAGACTCAACCGGATTATTATCACCCCCGGCATTTAAGACCGGCGTTAAGCAGTGGCTTTGGCTACTGCGTTTCGCATTAGGTAATGCCGGGCCCCGGTGCCCTTCCATCTTAAAGAACGGCAACGCTTCTGTAGCTCCTCTGGAGTTACTCGGGGCCGTGGGCGACGGTGATTACTTACCATCAGGTGATCTGTACGCTCGTTTGCCGTCTTTTCATAAAAAAAAAAGCTTGGTCACGATTTTGATTCCAACTGAACGATTAAAATATTTTCATTTTCTCGCTTTGATAAACGATTATAGAACAGAATGGCTTTAGTTAGGAGTTAGCCAGCACGTAAAGCCTCCAAAATTTGTCGGAAAGTCCGGAACGGATGTGCCTCAATGGGGACGGAGTGACTTAACACTACGTTGTCAATTTTTCTCTGTACACTATGGTAGTAGCGAAATACAGCTGAAAAGAAAAAACGTACCTTGACAGTAAATTATCTCAGCTCACAGTGGTACATTTTTTTCAATTGCAAATGTGAGAATTGTCTGTTTGATCCCTAATCGGATTATGAATTTATTAAAATTATTTACATTTCTTCTACTGGATAAAACACAGCGTTAAATACTGCCACCTCATTTCCACAATATTTCCGAATCAAACAGAACGTCTGAAATTGAGTATTTTGATACTAGATCTTCTGTGACAGCAAAGGGATAAACCATAAAACTGGAAAAAAGATTTATGAAGACATTCCAAATTAGTTTAGAGCTTTTAAGTTTTAAATTTGAAATAAGCTTTTGGAACTTTGAAACATTTGTTAGTGAAAGTTCAATGAAATGTTGTGTTTTAATATTTGTGGCGCTCAAGATGGGACTTTTGTGATAAGTCTGAATTATGATATGGGAGTTTGGATGAAGTCGTTGTAGTCTAATTGTTATTGTCTTTGTAATGTCATATATTTTATTGTTTATTTTAGATCTTTTTCTCGCATTAGAATACAAGCAAAGGGTATTTTATTTTAATAGACACCGTTCCTCATTTTAATATTAATTTTTATTATATATTAAATATGTTAAGAAATAATGCTGTTTTAGTTTCACTATGATTCTGCATACAGTCGGAAGGACCTTGTCCAAATATTTACTTGTCTCTTGTTTACATTTAACATTCTTGCTAAAAAAATCTTGTCTAGACAAAAAATAACTTCAGAACCTATTGTCAAATGAAAGTTCTACAAAAAAATATCTGTCATAACAAACAATATTGTTAAAAAGGTGCATTTTTAAGGAGCTCCTTACCTTCACTTGGGTCCACTGAGTCTGTGAGCTAATGATTATGGAGTACGATAGGGATTTCTTCTTTAAAAAACTTGATTTAATTGTAAAATGTTTTTTGTAATAAATAGCCAATATTTAAATGGACGAAACCGTATGTAAGATATAGTGATAGATATGAAAGGAACCTTGGTAAAATTTCAACGTATTTCAAGTTCAGAATTGTACGTTGGTAGATTTGAGTAGTTCAACGGCTCGGTGGAGTGATTTAGATACCTTAGATAACAATTTGAACTCAATTTGCTTGACTGAACCTCTTAAGCTTGGCTTTGCGAATTATTTTCTGCTTCAATATTTCTTAGGCTTTGTCTTGATAGCTTTAAAGGAATTATACCTGAATTTAATTTTTTCGCTCATTTCGTCATTGCCACTAGGTTTACGATTCGGTCTCTTTTTCTATATAACTTAAATTAATGGGTAAATTATCTTAGTTATTTTTATTTTAAGTTTGTTAGTTTTATTCAAGGTCAGGATATGTTTTTTAATAGTAAGTATTTGAAAATATTAATTATCGATCTGATTATTCTGTTGAGAGGCCGTGGTGCAGGCCGCTTGGGCCAACAAGCGTGTGACTGTAACCGACAGGTTGTGGATTCGGTCCCCACTCGGGCAAATAAAGTATTTAATATTTTCAATTTAAATATTTAATTTTAATATTTCTTCGCTTTAGTACAAGGCAAAACGCGGCGTTGAGCTCCACTACTCAACATGCAATGCCTCAAATTTGGCGAAAAGTGGGGAACGGTAGTGGAACGGAGTGTCTTAGGACTGAGTTCCCAAGTTTCCTGTATCTACCCTGCCATGTGCGGGATACAGCGTGAAGCTATGCTGAGGGAGAAATTTTCAATGTAGGATTTTTTCGTAGATTGTGATATGGTTGTAAAGAGTGATTACTTATCAATAAGTTAAATATTTTTGGTAACACGAGAAATTTAAAAACGAAAAATGAATAAAAGACGATATAACTTTAATAAGATACTTGTTTGATTCTATCACTAGGTAATGATTTTAAATTTAAATAGTTTAACGTATATTTAGTATTAAACATATTTGGAAACCAACGTTTCCCAACAACGACATTTAGTCTTCCTTTTCTTTCTTTCCCCGGCTACCCAACCCGACGAACACTTTGCCGTAGTTTCCAAAGCTTTATAATATTTAATCCAGATATAATATTTTAATTGAAATTAACTATGTTAACTTGAGTTACTATCCTTATCATAATGCCCACTAGTGGGTGTTGACTTACCTCAACTAGCAGTTCAAAGAAAATCAGTATTTACTAAATCTTGGGACTCTAACTATACTCCTAAAGAAATGTTATTTCTTATTGCATTTTTCATTTAATTTTCATAATTAAATTTTACCATAGGATATTTACTATGTTTTAAAGTGTTATTCCACACTTAGGAGTTCCACACTTAATAAGCGTATAAGAATTTCGACGGAGCTCGGTGAGAACGAATGGCTTAGTGGTCAGAGCGCTGGAACGGTATTCCAGAGGCGCGGGTTCAAATCCTGCTTCGTTCAAAATTTTTATACGCTTTTTAAATTTAAGTTTAGTATTTGCCATAGGATATTTCTAGGCTTTTTTAGCAAAGTTAACATATCACATTAATGCAGCTCCACGCTGTCACAGCACATGGCAGAGTAGCCAGAGGGAACTTGGGAACCTAGTGTTAAGACACTCCGTTGCCCATTTTCCGTTTTTAAATTAAGATATTGCGTATTGAGTGGCAGGTCTTGTTACGCGAGCGAGGACATGAAAATATTAAATATTAAATTTAAAAATATTAAATATTTAATTTCCTCGTGTGGGGATCGAACCCACAACTTGCCGTTTACACTGAGACGCCTGAGCCCCCGCGCCAAGACATATTTATCTAGTCAATATTAGTAGCAAAGATAGTCCATTCTACAATTTCCATCTGAGTTCCAGCAATGACATGTTGAAAGGAAAAGCAGAGTTGTCACGTAAGTAATGACGAAACTAAACACCACAGTTTTTGTCATAATTTTTTCAGCGTGAAAATGAATAAAATAAACATGATATAAGTAAATAAGAAAGCCGATTTCCGTTTTAAGCCAGCATTTTGTTTGTGACTTGGTAATTTTCCTCTATATTTGTATAAGGAAAAGAAAACAGAATATATCTGACACGTGACACTTATATCGATAGAAGCAAATATTTATGGTGTCAAGCCAAATGTTAAGAAAGCTTTGGCAAGAGATTATATTTAACTGACTTCTTGTAAAAGCAAGTGTGTGTTTGTTAACTTCTTTTTATTATTTTGAGTACTGTAGATTATATTCCTGTTCAGGGGGATAGGTATGGGCAAGAATTAAATTCTTTTCACCTCTATGGTTTACACAAAACGCCCCGTTTAGTTACTTGTTATATATATATATATATATTATATATATATATATATATATATATATATATATATATATATATATATATATATATATATATATATATATATATATATATATATATATATATATATATATATATATATATATATATATATATATATATATATATATACTTAAGAAGGAATGTAATTTTGAAGAAACACGAACATGCCATCTGCGTCTCTATATTGAGCTCTACGTGCTATACGTCGAGTATTGTAGAATGAAAGGGGACGGCCGGAATTATTAAGGATAACTGAAAGATTACGCTTCTGTTGCTCAGTCATACGAAGACTAATACAATGGTCATGGGTTTGAGTCCTAATAAGTTAACATACTCTCACGTACTCTGTTCACAGTGTATCCGTATGGCGTTAATAGAAGCGGAACTACACGCTGCCTAATTATTAGGCAGTGTTTATAGATTATAGTGCCACTATTCAGTGGATGAGCTCTACGCCGCGTTTTTGCTATCGGGATATTGTAGAATAAAAAGGGTATTTAAAGTAGTCTAAGTTTATATTTTTAGGATAGGCAAAGTGATCATTGTGACTGAGACTAAGGACTTCATCCCCTTTTGCCACAATCCAGATGTTTTGCGAGGAGTGGCGTAACTGCCATTGCCAGCGCCATTTTATGATTACCAGAGTATTGTAAAATAAAAAGATGGTTGACATATTTGTCTATTTAGACTATGGGTAAGAGTAACAATGGTTAAACTTAAATGGTTAAATAGTTAAACGGTGGAGCTTAACGCCGTGTTTTGTTAATCAGTGGGAGAAGAAAAAAATCAAAATGCATTCCCTCCGAATGGATGTTGAAACCAGCGATTAAAGCCAAACACTGTAAAAAGCAATTCAAAACAAAATAGAATATGTATTTTTCAAATTAACGTTAAATTCTCTTTTTACTTACTTAACATTTAAACTCTGCTTGCTGAAAGTATATATTGCCTATAGGGAATCGCGCATTTAAAATGTATAGATTTTCTGAAACAAAATGACCATCGTTGTACTGATATGTGTAATGTTGATATTTATTTTAGCAGTACATTGTATTTATTATATAGATGGGATTTTTTCAACAACAGTTCTCAACAACTTGCTACCTTCCATTGCATACCTTCAATCAAATTCGAATCAAACTCACAAATGTAGCGTTTGCTCTCTTAAGTAATATCTTCCTGAAGTGTGTTAAAATGTAATCTTTTTATTATATTATATAGTTATATATATATATATATATATATATATATATATATATATATATATATATATATATATATATATATATATATATATACATATATATATATATATATATATATATATATATATATATATTTATATATATATATATATATATATATATATATATATATATATATATATATATATATACATATATATATATATATATATATATATATATATATATATATATATATATATATATATATATATATATATATATATATATATATATATATATATATAAGCAAGCAGTCGAGACTAAGTAAATAAATGGCAAAGTCGCGGGCGTGTCGCTAATATATAATAAAATTTAACTAGCAATTTGACTGTCACATACGTATTGTTTATAAGTAAGTTCCTTTGCTATAAAATTATGATTTATATAACTAGATAATTAAATATTCAAACACATGTGAAATGTTATACGTTTTGTCTCGAAAAAGTAATTTATTTTTTTGGTAAATTATTGTACAATATGTCATTGGTATTGCCCGGGGGAGTGTTGCTGTATTTTTATTAGAAATTATGTATCAGAGTCATCTAACTCAAAGAGAATTAAGATTTTTATCAGTACTACCTCGATTTTGATTAAATTATTAGGTTATGTCACGTTCATAGAGCGTCGAAATAAAACAAAATATTTCAGTTCCTCGAATAGAAATAAAACCCGCTACCTGTCACGTT
The DNA here is from genome assembly GCA_019049475.1 of Eueides isabella. Lineage (NCBI taxonomy): Eukaryota > Metazoa > Arthropoda > Insecta > Lepidoptera > Nymphalidae > Eueides > Eueides isabella. The sequence goes on along the minus strand of CM032405.1, from coordinate 9,809,654 downwards.
TACATTCGCACTCTTGTGCCTCTGTACTCATATAAGTGATATATGAAAATAGATATATAATGTTATAAAATGCACTAACGGACGAGTCTTTAATTAACCTTTTAAAATTCATAATAATTATCAAGAAAAAAATACTCGACAACCTACGGAGAGGTCTTTGGTATTTTTTTTTCATACGCCTACGCAAATACGGTGCAGATATGAATTTAATGCGTACAAACTATCAATTTAACGTACATATTTTAATGAAAATAATGATTGATTTGTGAATATTATTCCCATATCGTTCATTATTTTCATTAACATATGTGTGAAAAGGCAATGAAACTTTACATTATGATTTTTTTTAGCTTCATACTATATCTGCTGTACATATAGTAAGGTAGGGTAGGTAGAGGGAACCTGGGAACCCAGACACTTTGTACTCATTAATACACTTCCTTTCCACACTTTTAGTTGAATTTGAGGTTTTGACTTGTTTCGTGTTTAGTTACGGAACGTTCGGAAAGAAGTGTTTAGTCATTTTTCATCTCTCGTAACACAATCACTGCGTTAAGTTCCGCTATTCCTACAACTGCGTGCTCTAAAGAATCTCTTGTTACCCATCCCAAGCTCTTGAAAACGAGAATAAAACTCACATCTATCACGTATATATACTACATCTGTACTACAATAGCCCTATTCTAACTAATATTAAAACGTAACGTAATATTATCAGCCACACATCGGCGGTCTAACCACTAATTTCTATTAAATCGCTCAATAAATACGAAGCTTAGCTGCTGTTATTTGATATTGTTATAATATGGAAGTACACGATGAGAGGTTAAGTAGATTCTATAGAAGGTAGTCTAGGTATATCTATGTCTATATATATATATATGTATATATATATATATATATATATATATATATATATATATATATATATATATATATATATATATATATATATATATATATATATATATATATATATATATATATATATATATATATATATATATATATATATATATATATATATATATATATATATATATATATATATATATATATATATATATATATATATATATATATATATATATATATATATATATATATATATATATATATATATATATATATATATATATATATATATATATATATATATATATATATATATATATATATATATATATATATATATATATATATATATATATATATATATATATATATATATATATATATATATATATATATATATATATATATATATATATATATATATATATATATATATATATATATATATATATATATATAGTGTCTCTGAGTCTCAATATGGCTTTCAGCCAGGATCGGGTCCTGCTTACCCTCAGAACTTTGGTGGAGGTATACAGGGAAAAGAGGAGAGCTCTCCATGTCGCTTTTTTGGACCTGCAGAATGCCTTTGACTATGTGCCTCGTCAGTATATCAGGTGGGCGTTGCGTTCTAAAGGGATCCCTGAGGCCTATATTGAGATTATCAAAGACATGTATCACAATTCCGCTTCTATGGTTAGGACTGCTGTTGGCGACAGCAAACCTTTCGAGATTACAGTAGGGGTTCACCAGGGCTCGGCTCTTAGTCCATTTTTACTCAATGTAGTGCTAGATACTGTCTCGGCTCACATCCAAGACCAGCCTCCGTGGCTGATGGTGTATGCCGATGCCATAGCACTCATTGACAAGAATCGGCTGATGCTAGAGCGTAAAGTGAACCTCTGGAATGGTACGCTTGAGAACGGCGGTCTTAAACTAAATGTGTCGAAGACCAAGTATATGGCTTGCGGGAGAGCGGATTTGAGCACTATCCATGTAGATACTGTACTGTACTGTACATACTATCCATGTAGATACTGTACTGTACTGAACCAGCCCTTAAGTCGGAAAAGTTAAGGTACCTCAGATCCGTTATGCACGAGTCTGGAGACATCGATCACGATGTTCATGGTCATATAAGCGCTGCCTGGGCCAAATGGCGGGAAATCACGGGTGTGGTCTGCGATCGCAGAATACCTACCAAACTCAAGGGGCTGATATACAAGAGCATCTTTTGACCGGTCCTTTGTACGGCAGCGAATGCCGGACGCCCAAGGGTGTGCTGGTTGGATGTCGGGATACAGAACATGAGAGCCTATGGTCTAATCACCGAGAACGTCAATGATCGTGCAAAGTGGAGTAAGTTCAGCAAGAAGGCAGACCCTGGCAGGAAGGCAGATACCAGCAAGCCGGGATTAATGCCAGGAAGAAGAATATTACCTTATTATATATATATATATATATATATATATATATATATATATATATATATATATATATATATATATAATATATAACCTCATTACCTTATTATATATATACATTGAAGAATACTGCAGATCGCAGTGGCGTATTATAAGAGTGTATGACTGTTGACTGGTCATCAGACACACTAGAAATTAGCAGAGGTTGAGGGAACCTGGGAACCTGGTGTTATAAAACGTTCCCATGGGAACATTACGTAATTCATTTTATTTCATATTTTTTATGTACTAAGATGATGAAGTTAAGAGAGTATTATATATACTCGCTCAGCTTCACGCAAGTACAGGGAAGCGGAAGGCGGTTGCCCACTTTCCCGCTAAATTTGAGGCATTATATATTAAGTGGCGGAACGCCGCGCTTTGCCTTTTAACCAGAGCGAAAATATAAGAATGTTCAATATTGAAATTGAAAATATTAATATTTCATTCCTTGAAAATATTAATATTTCATCCCTCGAATGGGGATCGAACCCACAACCTGTTGGTTACAGTCACGCTTGTGCACCTGCGTCACGATGGGCCTCGATGGGATCTTTTCTATTTTTGCGGCTCTAATCCGATCGATTATTATTCGATTTTCTATCTTGCTAGCATATTTGTAGGGAGAATTTTACAAAATTTGTGCTTCACCGCTGCTCTATAAGGGCCTTATGTTTTATTTTAATTTCTATACTAAATATATGTAAAATATATATAAAAAAGACATTTTTTTTATTCCCACGCACTATTACTGAAAGGGTGTGATCAACGGATCGCCAAACGTTACGGTCATAGCGTCATCTCTCAGCGATGCATGAATAAAGATATAATAAAATCACATTTTTTTAATAAATATTAAGGGTATAAAATAATTTTAAACCTTTGCAAAACCATAGTCAGTCTCGAGGTTCAATTGGCTTGCCTGATTGGTATTGGATGTTGCGAATTCAAATTTTACTCAGCCTCACGCTGTATCCCGTACTTGGCTGGGCTGGCAGAGGGAACTTGGAAAGCTAGTGTAAAAAACTCTGTTTCGTTCCTCACTTTCCGCCGAATTTGAGGTGTTGCGTGTTTAGTGGCGAAACTTAACTCCGCGTTTTGCCTTGTTTCCAGAGCGAAAACATGGAAATATTAAATATTTAAATGGAAAATATAATTACTTTCCATTTTCTCGAGCGGGGATGGAACTCACAACCTGTTGCGTTGAATGTAGCTCCCCCCCCCCCCGAAAGGAACATAAAAATAGAAGATATGTATTTATAAAGTCAACTAAATTATCATCATCAGTGTTTTCTCGTCTACTGCTGGACCAAGTTTCGTCACACATATCTTCACCCCGCCCAGCTGGAAGACTTCCTGCATTAACTTTTACAAATCTTAGTCTCCCTTTAACCAGCTATAAGTAGTTTGTTTGATTATCAAGGTAGAATCCCTAGGCATTTTTAATCCCTGGTCAAGAAAGGTAACCTTGATATACTAGTAGATATTATGAATAGCCTGAATATGTCAGTCTATGCGTTTCAAATGACCTGCTCATGCCACTTGAATAATTTAGCTATAAAAAAAAGTTACCTACCATAAATATAAATCTGTAAAAGAAGAGGCCTGGCGTGGCGTAAAAGTACAAGCGGGAAACTGTAATAACGACAAGTTGTGATTTCAATACCCAGCAGGAAATTAAATATATAATATTTTTATTTATTAGCTCTGGTCACGAGAAAAGGTAAGAACGGAAGCGTACGGAACGAAGTGTTATAACACTAGGTTTCCAAATACTTTCTAAAAGTTTTGTACGGGATACAGCGTAAATGAAGGAAAAAAAAATACAACAAATTAATGATTTCCTTGAGTTCTTACTGTATTCTTAGACATATAAAATGGTAGACACAGGAACCAAAATGGAAAATTTGTATACTAAATTTATTTTCAATCACCATTCAGTATACGAATGTGATCAGCTAAAAGATGTTTGTCTAGATACTGTGATTTACCATTGTCACTACACACTTTTTTGCCGCTTAAATAGATTGAGAAGTTAAATTGTAAAGTAACTTTACACTGCAAAATTATGTTTTTTTTGGTATTGTGGTGTAGTATTTCTACGTGATGAAATATATTAAAAAAGTTCATAAGATGTTTGATTTTACATATTATGTTGATATCTCAAAAAATCATCAGTACTATTCTGCGCCCGTAACTTTGTTTGTGTAAATTGTACGAAGTACAATAAAAATACTCGTCTTTTCCAATTCGTGTATAAGTTTCAGGGAATTCAGTCTTAGAGTCACTCAATAACGAAATAATTTATTACTATTTAAACTTATATTTTTCAATACTGTTTTAAAACATATAAATGTTTTTCTTATAATTATTGCATATCTGTACAAAGAAGAAAAAGAAGTAATTATCAAATTTCCACCTATCAAAACACACCAGCCAAACCGCAACACTCATAAATTATTAAAACTTCCCTTACCAAATTAGTATGCCCAGTAAGAAAATATTATGTAAAACTTCTATTTTATTAATCCACGGGGGCCTAAAACGGTGCGGAAGTCGTCTTCCTGAACAAACACTGGCCAATAATGGGTTGTTAACTAAAAGTCGGGCGATGCCGGCCTGAGCAAATATTTTTTGATCTGAAATCGGCACTCTTTAATCTCTTCTACATTTCATTTTATACTCGGTGACCTTTTTTAAACGATTTTGTATTCTTATGTCCGAAATACTAAATAAAAGTACACATTAGGTATGTCTTTAACCTTTTTTTTTTTGAAGCAAAAGGAGGGGTGTTGTTAGTTTGATCAGTCTGCTTGTGGTATTTTACCTCCTGAATTACTGAACAGTTTCAAATGTTGTTTTTATTAATTGAAAGCCTTGTTCTTTTCAGTTCTCGTTCTCAGTTAATGGTTTTATGAAAATCAGATTAACAGTTTAAGAGCTAAAAGTAATTTGACAAGATGAGATAGTGATTTTCGGCGGTTTTAGTTGGCTAGAAAATAATAATTTTCTATAACGTGTCCTTTCGTTATCCATATCATAAATGTTTAAGCATTGTTTTCGTTTTTTTGTTTATCAGTAATTTTAGCCATGTTCAACGAGGAAATTATACCTAAAATTTTCATTTACAAAATAACTCCCTCAAATTGTGACAGAACTCACAATCATCAGGTCAATAGTAAAATATAAAATGGTACTGTTAAGCTCAAAACATTATTTGGTTGATCACGCTAATCTCAAGAACTACTAGGTCGTAATTTTGCTATATTTATCAAAACGTTTGTTTTTGTTATAGTCTATTTATTTATATTTTAGCTTCACGCTGTATCCCGCACAAGGCAGGGTAGGCAGAGGGAACTTGGGAACCTAGTGTTAAGACAGGCTTCAATCTATACTTTTAAACCCACTGTATTTATGAATGTGCCAATGTCTGTGAGTAAAATATGGTCTTACATAAATTTGGCCTTAGCACATTATAGAAGTAATATAAAACTTAGAAAATTTCCCTTTTATAACTATAGTAGTATGCATTTAAGTAACTTCTGTACTTCAAGGAATGATTGGTGGATGTTAGTTAGTAATTCAGAAACTTTGGCAGCGAATGAGAAACATGTTTTCATTGCAGTATTACTGTAATGAGGTCGTGTAGTGTGTTGGTTTGTTTACATGTTGTTTTTATGTGGTAGCCAGTTCAATTTTTGTATGGCTATCTTATTAAATATACGTACATTGAGTGTTGTTTATATAAATCATCGTGTGAAATGATTTCAGCCATTGTATGTTGAGTGGTGGAATTTAACGCCGCGGAACTTACTAGAGCGAAGGATGAAAATCAAGTAATTCATTTGAATATATTAGTATTTCATTTTATCGAGCATGGATCGAATCCACAACCAGTCGAGTTTACCAGATATATAATTGTATATGTACGTAAAATTTCAACAATCTATGATGAGAAATAAATAAGTTAAAGATTTATGACATGAAGCGTGTCGCTTGGCCCTCTATGATCTGCCATGATAGGCCCCACAAACTCATGAGGTAGAGTACTCTGTACACGGTAGTCTATGGAACTACTCTTGATGTGTTCTCGTTAACTCTACTTAGCTTCACGTTGTATCCCACACATGGCAGAGTAGACAGAGGGAACTTGAGAACCTAGTTAAGACACTCCGTTCCACTTTCGTTGCCCACTTTTCGCCAAACTTGAGGCACTACACGGTGAGTGGCGGGACTTAAACTGCGCTTTGCCTTCTTACCAGAGCGAAGAAATGAATACATTAAATATTTAATTTAAAAATATTAAATATTTCATTTTATCGATTGGGGATCAAACCCACAACCTAACGTTAACAGTCACACAGTCACACGCTTGTGTCGCTGCGCCACGACTGTCCTCAAATGGGTTCTATTAGGTTTATATATTTGCCTTCATTATTAAAAGTAGTTGGCCTTAAGGTTTAATTATAACGGGATATCATTTAATTCAATAGGGATTGAATTCAGATCTTGGCACCCCTATACCACCTAACCACTCATAACTTGGCTCTTATTTTATATCTATTGTGCAAAATTATCTGACCAATTTTGTATGAAATTTCCGTATTCTATTCATTTATTGCATAAATTACTTGAAAACCACAACCACAACCAATGTACATAGCTCCTGATTCAATCAGCTAGACCAGTTGTAAATATTGGTGGAGCTGGAAATACGGTTTTGTATTTGACCGATTACTAATTTAGTGGTCGAATAATATTGTAGTTCAAGTATAGAAAGGCCTGTCATGGCGCAGGGGCTCAAGCGGGCGATTGTTAACGAGACAGGTTGTAAGTTCGATCTCAATAAGAAAATTAAATATTAAATATTTTTCATTTTTTGCACTAGTAATTAGGGTAAGCACGGCTTTGAGGTCCAACACTTAGCAAAAACTCAAAGTCGAAAGTTACTGGGGAACGGAAATATATTTATTTTTAGCAACTAAGTGTCCTAACACTACGTTAAATGAATTCATTCATTTTTGCACTCTTTTTTTTTGTTGAAATATTGGGAAACGGGAGTAGGAAACCCGAACAACTCGCAGAAGTAGTCATTCGTTAATTATTGAAACAATATGTGTTGAGGCTAATTATTAGGTCGGTAAAAAGTCAATGTCAAACCCCCAACTATTGTGATTACAATAAAGTACTTTCGAAGGAAGACGAGTTTTACAAAAAAAAAAACCAAAAAAGTCCCACTGAGTTTCCTGCTATGTACCCTCCGGGGGTCCTCACTTCTTATGTGACCTTTCTCTAGTATCATCGATACTATCTCAACGACCCCTCCTGCCTCTTCTATCTACTTATATACTACATTAGTTACTTTAAAAGGCCTATCGTGGTACAGGGGCGTAAGTGTACTACTAAAAACGCGACGTTATAGGACCGATGAAATTAAATATTTAATATTTTCATTTCATTGCTCTGGAAAAGCAAAGCGTGGCGATAAATTCTGAAAAGAGTGTCTTAACATTAGGTTTCCAAGTTCTCTCCTGAAAGAAGTTTCTCTCCGAGAAGTTTCTTTACAGTGGCTATAAAGCAAAGCGTTGTGTAAAATTCCAAAGCGGAAGTATCTTAAAGGGCAAGGAGTATATTAAGACTAGGTTCCTAAGTTCCCATCTCCCTGCAAAGTACAGGATATAGCGTACGGCCTTGAAAATATTACATAGTTTCCATCACACGCGAAACACGTAAAGGAGATAATATTAAAATCATCATTCAATCGTTGATTTGGTTGTTGAATACAGCATCGTATACCGTAACTGGGCCACGTTGCTTATTCAGTATGAAACGGAAGTAGTCAATTTCGGCTTTCGGATGTATGGATAATACATGCATACATACAATTTTTATATCTATTTAACTAACCCGGAAGTGATTGGAAACTCGTTCCATTCACGACTTTCCTTTCAATGTGAAGTATTGCGTGTTTAGTTTGTGGCGGAACTCAACGCTGCGTTGCATTATTACAAGTTCAAAGAAATAAAAATATTAAATATTTCATTTCCTAAAGTGGGAATCGAATCCATAACCCTATCACGTTTACAGCACAAACATATTTTTACTTAGAGCATATTTTTTTTGTTTTAAATATCTTTCGGATATACTGCATTTAGGGTTATTACGTGTTGAGTTATCTTATTAGCATAACATGAGTTAAAATTCGAGACGAATGATAAAACCTAGTGTTAAGACACTCCGTTCACCACGGTCCTTTAGCTTAGCTTTCAAAATCAATTAAATATTATTATCGAACCCCTTCCATTCACAGTTACGCAGCAACTGCTTAGCTTTCTTGTATATAACAAGAATATATTATGTCCATACGTACATATAACGTTCAATTGAGTATGAAATATTTATGAAATTTGGGGCTTGCTACAGTCTTAATAGCAAATATATTACTTAAACAATCCCAATAGTTTACTCTGGCTGGAGTATTCGAGCTCACTCAATATCGGCCAGTTAGACGTATTACATACATGACTGACTTTTATCAAACGTTGTATGGGAATTGACTTGCCTTATCTGTATTGATGTAACTTAAATTGTAACTTTATCGGTAGACAAAGGGAACCTAGTGTTAAGACACTCCGTTCTCCGCCCTTCATCCAATTCAACTATCCAATTTTCCCAGTAAATTCAATTTTCCTAAGTTAAATTGAACCCAAAACCGTTATATTTACATTAATTACTGTAGCGTCACAATATGTTTAACTAAGTATAAGAAACATAAATTGAGAAATTTCTCACTAAGTTCGATATCATATTTGCCGTTCTAAAATCTGCACGATAAGTCATCGAGGAATTGGTCTCGCTTGAAATACAATAGTTATAAACTATTGGTTTATATGTACTTTGGTTCGCCCGTACATACTTGTACATACACATTACATTATTGAGAGTTTATAAGCGGTCTACAAATGGCTTGGGGAAGCAATTTGTAATGAATATCTCTGTTATGAAGTTTACGATTATTTCAGGCAATATTTTCTTTTTATATCTATAGTAAAATAATAATATTAAATAACAAACTTATTTCCTGCTATATAGGACGTTGGGCAGCAGGAACCTGGGAACCAAATGTTAGAATGGAGGTTAAAAAATAAGCTAAATTGTTACTGTGTCTTATTATATATAAATCATTCAATCATCTATAATGTCAAATATAGGCTACCCTCACGACATAATTACCAAAATCATTGACAAAGGTGTATGTTAATCGATTCAATTCTTGATAAACATTGATATTTTGATATCCTCGCTCTGGTAAAAAGACATAATGTGGCGTTGAGTTCCGCCAGTTAACGAGAAAACCGTTACAAAAAAGTCGGTCCTTACTATGTGAGACAAGATATAAAGCTGCTAAAGATACATAATATTATTTTTTTTATATATTTTTAAAATTAATATACATATATAAAATTAATAAAAAGCCCGAAGCCCGAGCGTGTGACTGTGAACGCGACAGGATGTGGCTTCCATCCCCGAGAATTGAAATGAAATATTTAATATTTTCAAATGAAATATGAAATGTTTTAATTATTTCGCTCTGGTAAAGCGCGGCGTTGAGTTCCGCCACTCAAAATACAATGTTTCAGATACGTCGGAAAATCTGGAACGGATTTCAACATTTCCACTGCCTACCATGCTATATACAGAATATAGCGTAAAGATGAACAAAAAACTCAGTACACGACCAGCCTTATATGAAAATGTTGTTTACACAAAATCTCTATACTGACAGCAAACATTGGTAGAGAATACATAATTACTTCACTCACAATTTTTCTTATTGATGAAAAGCTTTATTATTATGGAACTTTACTTCAGTATGCAGAGCACATTAGCTGATTTGCGTAGGGTCGGCAAAAAAAATATTTTTGAGTTATTCCGAGAATATTAATTAGTTTTAATGTTTTGTTTTAATTAAAAGTTTGTAATTTTTTAGGTGTTTTCAATTATGTTTCTTTGATTTTGAAGATGAAATTGTATTTTGCTTGTGATTTTTTTGTAGATTTATGTGTGTTTAGTAAAACATAATCACAAAAAATAAGCGCTTTCAACGCTTTCTTATCTTGTATATTTTTTCTACTGTTGTAAATTATACAGATTTATTATCCTCATAAGGCAAATGCAACAGGTTCCAGGTTCAATTCCAGCTTGAGGAAATGAAATATTTAATATTTCCTATACTCTGGTTCTGGTAACGAGGCAAAGTGCGATATCGGTATAGGTTAAGACTGAAAAAAAAAAGGTTAATAATTCGGTGGAAAGTGGAAACCAAAAGTATATTAATGAGAACGGAGAGTATTAACACTAGGGTCCCAAGTTCCTTTTGATCGCCCTGCTAAATGCAGGATACAGCAATAAGCAAAAATGAATTACAAAAAAAATAAACCACAAGTTTTACTCACAACCATCAAATACTATAACGGTCCATAAAAAGAAAAATATCACCCAAATTACACAAATTCCATTGCCTTAGTACTTGAGAGTAAAGTAACATTTAGAAACGCACGTCACGTTCTAAATCTTCACATTCATATAGAAAAAAATGTCGAAAGTCGATCCTGGCTTACGGCTCGAGGCACCCGCGCAACGTTGGGATAAGTAATAAATAAAAGTTGAAAATACTATTTTCAAAGCGTTATTATACATTTTTGAAAGAAAAACACCCATCTACACTAGTATGTATATAGATTTTCAGCGGCACAAATTCTCAACAAAGGTAGGATTTGAACTTGCGTCTCTTAGAATTCGTCCAAGATGCGTAGATGTTCTCACAACCTCTCACGAACCGACAAACGTATTTACAGTCTGAAGTTGTTGTTGTTTTTGTTTTGGTTTTGGTCTATAGTGGGGCTGGGATACAAGCGTGTGACTGCTAATATGACAGGTTGTGGGCTCGATTTGAGGTAATTAAATACTTTAATATTGTCAAATTAAATATACAATGTTTATTTTCCTTCACTTCGGGAATAAGGCTAAGCGTGGCGTTATGTTTTTTCATTCAACACGCAATGCTTCAAAAGCAGCAGAGAGTGGAAACTCAAGAGAGTGTTATAACACTAGATTCTCAAGTTTCTCTGCCTACTCTGCCATATGCGGGATACAATGTGAAGCTGAAAAAAAAAAAAAATGAATTGTTTTTAACCAATAGATTACGCAAATCCAATCTGGGATTGAGTTAAATAAAAAAATCAATCGTCCTGAAGCTGAAGGATAAGTTTAATCTGAAAAATCCTCGAATTTGTCTCCTTCATTACCGCTTTATAAGAAATTTGGGCTCAAACGTAGCTGACGCGGGAAATAGCAATGGGAATTTTATAATTTCGCTATTTATTATGAAAGATATTCTAATTTAGTTCAAAAATGTATGTTTCTTTTTTATATACTTTCTTATTAGGTTGTTAAGTAACTATGTATTATTTATTTGTATTCCTCACTTAGTATAGTAGGGAGAGGGAACTTGGGAACCTAGGGTTAAGGCGTTCGCATTAACACATTTCCATTACCCTCTTTCCGCCAAATTTGAGACATTATACGTTGAGTAATGGAACTTAACTTATAGTTAAAACTTTGTCCTTTTAATATTAAATATTTTACTTTCTCGAGTTAGGCATTGAACCCACATCCTGTCGCGTTCATAGTCACACTCTTGTGCCTTCTTCACACGCACTTCAAATTATTATTACGTCATAAAATTTTGCTATTTTATGTAGATTAGTTGGATATATAATGTAATGTCTCCATAGAGCTGGTCTGATGATGAAATCGGAAGATGGCTGACGGAAGTAGGAATCTTCGACTACCTGCAAGTAAATATATACGTCCTTCTAGTTTTTAAACAATTGTCTGTTATTATTTTTGTGCTCAAAATATTTCCAAGTTTATTTTTATGAATTATTCATTATACTTTACTTATGTCATCGTTATCTAATAAACTGGTTTCAATTTCAAACTGCAACACGACTTATGACATAAATATATTTTTATTATTTCATGTTAGTAGAATTTGTTATATTCTATCATATGCAGAGGGAATTTTACATGCGGAGCATGTATATTTTCTCTGCTTTAAGTTATAATGTTTCAATTGGCGGAACTAAACGCTGCACTTTAAACATATATAAAAAAAAATATTAAACAAATTAATATATTTTAATCGTAAACTGTATAATCGATACAATTATATGCAATAGCTTGAAGTTAACGTAAAGCATCACATACTCCTACAGTGAACCTCACAGAAATTACTACCTTTATGGGACAGTCTAAGTGATAAGATATATGACTTATAAATTAAGGGTAGATGAGATTTCACAAACGACAGTTCTTGGATTTGATTTCTTCTTATGGAAATGAAATATTTAATATTTGCATCTTATATTTATATTCGGCAACGAGAGAAAACGCGGCATTTAGTTCCATTACTCAAATTGCTTTAGAAACGATAGTGTTTTAATCGAACTGTTCTAATATTAGGGTCCCAAGTTGTTTTTGTTTTCCCGGTGTCGTTTGCGTAGATTATAAAATGAAAGTCCTGTTTCTTCCCATGTTTCCTTCACTCTCGAAATACTAACGAAAGAATTTTGTGTATATAGATGAGAAGGAATTCCTGATTGCTTTCTCCTATTGTCCATTCATTTAAGTTATTAAATCTAAGACCAGATAATACTAAATAATTATAATACCTAAATAACACGATTTTCTTGTTTTAAAATCAATTATTAAAGATTTTTTTTTAAAAAACTAAATATTATCTTTATCTTTTTCCACTTTTGACGAAGTGCGGAGGGGATCTAGTGCTATAATGTCCTTCGTTCCGCACATACGCCATTTAATTTGCAGTATATTGTGAATTGATAAGCGGAACTCTTAACACTCTTAGATTTGTCTGGTCTAAATACACAATTTTACCGAATGGACATCGAACCATAGGTCAACGGCGTCATAAATCAAGTATATTAATATAAATATTAAATAAATCAATGAGGCCTGTCGTGGCGCAGCGGCACAAGAGTGTGACTGTAACCGACAGGTTCTGGGTTCGATCCCCAGTCGAGGAAATGAAATATTTAATATTATCAATTTAAAATATTGAATGTTTCATTTCTTCGCTTTGGTAATAAGGCAAAGCGCGGCGTTGAGTTCCGTCCCTCAACACGCAATGCCTCAAATTCGGCGGAAAGTGGGGAAAGGAAGTGGAACGGAGTGAAATAACACTAGGTTCCGCTTTCGTTCCCTCTGCATACCCTGCCTAGTGCGGGATACAGCGTGAAGCTGAAAAAAAAATTAAATAAATCATAACTATGGATGTAGCATTTATAGTCGTTCTTATGTCTATAATGTTATAAAAAGTATCGTTAGGTCAGCTAGTGAAGTCTCGCCACGATCCTCATCTTTGAAAAAGCAATATATTTTATGCATTATTCTTTAAGATTTTTATAAATGATGAAGAATTTAAAGTTACTTTTCAAGATTGATTCCCAAGTGCTCCAAACTATTTTATTCTGTTCTATTATTTACTTCAACCTGTATAAAATATGAACGCTATCGAGATATCGAGAACAATATCGTGGTACATTGCTACTACTTACGTGGCAGGGTAGGCAAAGGGAACATGGGAACCTAAGTAATAAACCTAGTAGAACAATCTGTTCCTTCACTTTTCGATGACTTTGAGACATGGCATATTGTCCTTGTTACCAGAGCAAAGAAATAAAAAAAAATATTTCATATTTTCAAACTGAGGTCGAACTCCTCGTATTTTATATTTTCTAACTGAGGTCGAAGCCTGTCACGTTAACGCATGCTCTAAGAAGTTTTTTGTTGTGTTTATTATACATAATGCTACTTCGGTCAGGTGCGGTATACTGAGTTAAGTCAGTGGTCAGCACATTTTTGGATCGGTTTCTTACTGTTTTTTACTACTATTTTACTATTTTTAGCTTCCCGCTGTTACTCACACATAACACGATAGGCAGAAGGAACTTGAGGATATAATGTTGTTTTCCGCCGAAATTGAGGCATTGTATGTTGAGTGGCGGTATTAAACACCGCGCTTTGTTTTGTTACCAGAATGAAAAAATAAAAACTTTCGATCGAATCGAACTCACGACAAATTTACAGTCACAGGCTAAAAAAATGTATTTTATTATTGTAATAAGAATTTAAAATTGAAAATTGTAAAACAAAGAGGAGAGAAAAATAACATCATCTTATTGCTAGAGTTTTCTAGTCTGCTCTAATTTAAAAGTTATATAATATTGTGTAGACCTTGGCTGAGATTTGCTGATCTTTTTTGCATAGGCAGAGAAACACCGCATTTTGTCTTGCTAGCGCAAAAAAGTGATTTGGGCACTCAATCATCGTTTTAGGCTATTGAAAATGATTATACAATAATGAACTGAAATTTTAAATATCAATAATATAATCTTATATATTATAAATTCCAACCGAAATTTCAGTAGGATTTAATATTTTAATCCAGTCTAACCGCTATCGCTTATAATTTGGGCCGAGTTCAAAGGAACTCCTACGAAATGACTCGTCTTTAGCAAGCGGTTAATACATTATCAAGCGGAGGCAGATCTTAACTAGTCAGCTTATTTAGCTTTATTTGAGTTTAGGAAATTTGAATACGATAAAATATTCGGTTTTAGATTAATTTTTGATTATCACATTTGTATATTTAATGGTTGGAAAATAATTAATTATTTATAATGATAGCAATTTGGTATGTGGAAATATTATAAATTAACATTAATACTGAGGCCTGTCGTGGCGCAGCGGCACAAGAGTGTGACTGTAACCGACAGGTTCTGGGTTCGATCCCCAGTCGAGGAAATGAAATATTTATTATTTTCAATTTAAATATTTAAGGTTTCATTTTTTCGCTCTGGTAATAAGGCAAAGCGCGGCGTTGAATTCCGCCACTCAACACGCAATGCCTCAAATTCGGCGGAAAATCGGGAACGGAAGTAGAATGGAGTGTCTTAACACAAGGTTCCCGGGTTCCCTCTGCCTACCCTGCCTCGTGCGGGATACAGCGTGAAGCTAAAAAAAACATTAATATTTAGTACCGAGTTTGGCTTTTAGTAAGCATAGAGTTCATTCACTTTGTTTTTACATTATTTCCAATTTTCTTTGTATTGTGTAATGTATGGTGGAACTTATCGCCGCGTTTTGTCTGGCAGGAGCAAGGAAAGAGAATAACTTTAATATAGTTCAAAGTGAGGCACGCAATCTTCGCGTTCAAGTCATAGGTCGGACATGGTTTCAGAGTAATTAACATATGAGATTAAAATTTACACCCATTAGTTAACAATAACATAGACTTGTATGTATATTTATTGATTTCTATTTGCAATACGACACCATTTCACTGTCAAAGACTGGTCTAAATAAAGGAGAGAATACAAAGAACTATAACGATTTGAGTATTTTGTATAAAAATCATTCTGTTCTTATTCGATACATAATATGGAAAATAAGATATCACCATATATTTTAATACCATCCTGTTATTACTTGATAGAGGCATAGATTATAAAAATATTGATATTACTTAGAAAATTTAAATATTTTCTTTATTTTTACGCGTAATTTAGGATAAAGAATATAAAAGCGTATTTAAGAAATTAATTTCAAAGTCTACTACCGTTCTAAATAAAATTGAGATAGACATCTATTTATAAGCATATAAATATTTAAATAACTAATTAAAAAAAGTAATAGAGTGTCTTAGCACTAAGTTCTTTGCCTATTCTATAAAAAAAACATTATATATATTTGAATACATACCAAATCATAGCGATTGTGTCTCAAAGGAGTAATCTACAAACATTTTCCAGTGTAATGTTCGAAAAATTCTTTCAAAGCTATCCCAAAGCTAATACCGAGCATATAATATGTATGTAGACCTCAAAGCCGAGTGACCTTAACATTCCTGACCTATTCCGTTACCAACTAAGATATTCAGAACACCTCGGGGACGTCGCAGACGAGCGTCAACGGAGTTACGACAGTCGTAAATAGTTAGATTGCTTGCTAAAATATAAGTTTTATGTACGTTTTACTTTATACTTTAGTGTATATTTTTATGTATCTTTCATATTTTAAATGGTGGTTTAAGAAAAACTTAGAGTGGGTTATTTTGCTATCTATTTTTTGACTCTTAACAAATTATGGTAGTAGGATAGCGTCCGAATGATAATCATGATATTTGTGGTTTCTTCTTTTATTATCTGGTTGCTCTATATAAAGCAGTGTTCAGTTTTACCATTCAACATGCAATGTCATTAAAATTGGGCGAAAAATGGATAACAGAGTGTCTTGACACTATGTTCACTGTGTTATATGCGGGAATACAACGTGAAGTTACATAAAAAAATCTCCCACCAAAATTACTACTCACTATATCTTGACAAAGTAATCGTTGCTCTTTAAGTACGAATTTGATGTAATTTGAGCTTAAAAAATATAGAGCTAATAGTCACTGTGATGAATATCTTAAAAAAAAATATTGCAGCAGGAGCTACAAGTCAGTTAAATCTATCTCAGACAAACAGGTGAGACTTGTGGCCACTCTCTTTATCACGGAGGTTACGAAGGAATGTCATGCCACTTGTTACTAAAATTAATCACGAAGATTTAAAGTGTGAATTTATTTAACTACAAATATAAACAGCCACAAAAATATCTAAACTTGTATGTATATATCAAATTCATGGAGGAATCCTCCAATGCCTCGATTCCTTAGAAATTTTTATGATTTTATATGATTACTTAGATTTATGACACAAAAACATTTCACGTCCACTAGAAGAAGTAAGAATACTAAATATTTTCAAAACAAACATTTAATTATTTTTTTAGGTCTCTGGTAACTAAACAAATAGCGGCGTTGAGTTCTGCCAAGTCAGTGTCAGTTCTGCGCCCAATGTCTCAAATTCGGCGGAAATTACTAGATTCTGAGGATCACTATGCCTACCATAGGCGGGATGTTTTAGTATTTTTTCCCTAAATAACTTATATTTTCATATTTATACTATTATAATATTTATTATTATATTTAAATTATGCTTATAAGTCTTAACATAAATTTAATATTAGATATATTTCCTTTTATATCACAGCACCGCATATTAGTTTCGAAATTAAGAAAATATTAAAAATTGTATGTTTTTATAAAGTGTATTGAATGATTATTATCATTGTTTTTTTTTATAAGAAGAAGGTAATTAAAAAAATATATTTTACTGTGGATAGAGGCGTCACAAGCTGAGCGCTCAGGCAGATCGTACATCCATATCGTATGTTTTGCGCACGTGTGCACGCTAAGTTCAGGTGGAACGTGACAATTTTTTGGCAGGCCGCTTTGGTTCATCCATCTATAAGTTATTGCTTCGAACATGAGACACTATAATAAAAAAAATAACGACAGAATTGAACGGCTTAACCACGTCGGAAAAGTCGCTCGTCTACGCTCTCTCTCTAAATATATGTTACCTGTCTCAAACAGCTCGCCAGTCCCAGCCGATGTGTAGTGAAGTAGTAAATTTAGTATCAAACGATTACTTTCTAACTTTTGTACTGATTTGAAAACTTTGCTATAGACGGGGCTAAATCATGAGTCTCTAGCAGTTTTTTTTTCTGATTAAATCTATTTATATGTACTATATAAATATATATTTATTGTTTTTTCATTATTTTCGTTTTTAGTTTGGTACGTGGAGAAGAAATGTATGTGTAAAGCAGTGGTTATGAGTTCGATTTCTATTAAAAGAAAGAATTGTTTTTATTTCTCTGCCTTAGTAAAAAGTCTAAGCGCGGAAAGTGGAGAACGGAGTCTCTTTATTCTTCTCTTCTTCATTCTCTCCGCTGATCCTGTTTTATGCGGGATACATCGTGAAGTTATAAAAATATAGTGAAGAAGTGATAAAATACAAAAAATGTTGAATATTAAAAAAATATAGTAAATATTTACTTTTGAATAGCAAATTTTAAATTACAAGTACATCTCGCTGTGCCAGATCAGAGAAATATTTCTTTTCTTTCGCTATAAATAATTTGGTAATGAGCCCATAACGATTGTATGTAATAGTCCATATCCAAACTGAGCCAAAGCGATCCAATCTTTTCTTATGATCTATACTTATAATAAATCTGTTATGATTACTGTCTGTACATGGAAGATATATTAAAAAAATCTTTAATATTTCATGCTCAAATATATGGACGAGCTCAAAATATTGATTTTTATAGTTTATATGTTTCTCGATTGTATGCGCTAATCTCAGAAACGACTAACCAGATTTTAGTGCAATTTTGACTATTATAATTTGAAAAGCTTTTCCTCAATATTTGGTGCTTGTTTAATAATAATAGGCTTCTTAATAAAAAAAAACGTTATGTAAATTAAACATAATCTTCCAAATTGCTACAAAATTTTTGATTAATTTAATGACTAATTGCTGAAGTTTTAGTTTTCAATGGACGGATATTGTCTTAAAAGTGATAATGTTATTAGATCGTGAAAGTAATTGAGATTTTTAATTAAAGTAATATAATTAAAGCGGACGAAGCCGCGAGCGAGACGCTAGTGTTAATATATAATTATTTATTCAAAAACATGTGAAGTGATATACGTTTTGTCTCGACAAAGTCAATTTTGTTGGCAAATTATAATACAATATGTTATTGGTATTGCCCGGGGGAGTGTTGCTGAATTTTTATTAGAAATTATGTATCAGGGTCATCTAACTCGCAGAGGATTGAGATTTTCATCAGAATTACCTTGATTTTGATTGAATTAATAACAGAGGAGAGGTTTCATTCTTTTGCTGATGATATGAGATATTATTTATTTAAGTGATGTCTACTTCGCTCAGGCCTTGATGGCTGGTAAAACGTAAAGCAATCAGTATTTTCTTTTGTTTTGCTTTCGGGCAAAAATAAATGTATTAATGTTTGTATGTTGTTATGCCAGTAACTTCATGAATTATAAGAAGTAGAAAGAAGAACGTGAGTTTTTCGTTATATGTATGCGTAGCAATATTAGTTTTTCGTTCTGGATCGACTTTTAGTAAGCATAGAGTTCAGACACTTCGTTTCTCCACTAAGTTCAATTTTTGTTGTATTGCGTTATGTATGGTGGAACTTAACGCTGTGTTGCGTTCTGGCAGGAGCGAGGAAATAGAATAATTCGAATATAGTTCAAAGTGAGGGTTACACCTGCAATCTTCGCATTCAAGTCAGAGGTCGTACATGGTCTCAGGGTAATTAACATATGAGATTGAATTTTACACCCATAGGTTATGAAGAACATTGTTTTTTTAAAAAAATATTGATTTGTATTTGTAATACGATACCATTTCATTGTCAAACACAGACATGGTTTTAATAAAAGCGAGAAGACAAAGGACTATATCGTTTTGTGTATTTTGTATAAAATATCATTCTTATTCGATAGATATATATTACCATTCTATAAATACATAAAATATAAAAAATATGAAAGAAAATGTTACTTAGAAAATATTATATATTTTCTTAATTTTTACACGTGATTAAGACCAGTAAGCATAAAAAATAAAAAAAAAATATGGAATTAACTTCAAAATGTACTATTTATTTCAAGGATTTACAAGTCCATTGGCGGAACTTAACACTGCACTTCATTTTAAGATCCGAAGAATATAAAAGAACATACCCTCTCATGAGTAACACAACTTTGCCTTAAATACCCCATTAACTGTGACTAGATAAGCAAATTTGTATTGAAAATTCTTACAAATAATATTAATTCTTCACTATTAAGCCCAAATTAATCCTTATTTATGAGAACAATATATCCAAACAAACGTAAAACATTCTTGTGTAGGTATTTTCATTGAATCTATTAAATTGTCTTAGAAGATACAAATTTCAAACATTTATTTAAGGCTTTCAATGAGTAAACTGGTAATAGAATGTTGACAATTTATCATTTAAACTACTATGGTACAGTGGACTGATATTAATACAGAAATGATAGATTCAAATCCAGCTTCACGCTGTATCCCGCACGAGGCAGGGTAGGCAGAGGGAACTCGGGAACCTAGTATTAAGACACTCCGTTCCACTTCCGGTCCCCACTTTCAAATCCGTGGAGCCTCAACTATTAAACCAGTATTTCTTGAATTACAAAACGTAAAAATACATTTTTCTGTAGGAATTTCAAGATATTCTTGAAGTAAAATAAATATTTAATGTTCCACTATCCTCCCTAAGAACCCTACCTCTTTCTATATACGGCACATATTTTCGGCTATGCTTTGTCTGTCAGTATCGTAATAACGAGAAAAGAAAAACGTTTCCGTTATTAAATAAGATATACGTACATATGTACGTATATCATGATGATCATGATTATTGGCTTAGAGAATTCCATTTTATTGAATATCCTCCCCCCTTTTACAGTTTTAACTGGTACTGCGACACCATAGATGTAAATATATTGCCTTATATATTATTTCTGATAATATGAAGCTTTGTTTAGGTAATTGAAAAAATGTTTGGTCGGATTTTTTTGCATATTTTTTTTTAATTAACTGTAACTGTGTTTGTTGGTCAAGTAACGTACATCTCGCCCGTCTGATATATACTGGTTATTTTTGCTAACGTGGGTTAATTGTGTGGGTGGGTTCGATCTCTTTAATTTGACAGTTAAATACTATTTTATATTGTTTCGCTCCGGTAAAACGCGGCGTTGAGTTCCGCGACTCGTTCTTCCCGCCCGCCGCCTTAAATTCTGCAAAAAGTGGGTAATGGAACAGAGTGTCTTAACACTAGGTTCCTAAGTTCCCTCTGCCTGCCAAGTGCAAGATACAGCATAAAGTTCATTTAAATAAGCGGTCGTAGCCGCAGGTAGAAGCTAGTCACAAACAAATTACGTATAGCGTGAAAACATTAACTAAAACATCTTTTTCCAAACAAATATTGTTATTCAAAGGAGAAAACATAATAAATCTGATAAGCTAAAAATATAAGCGGCCTTTATCATTTTTCATTATAATAAATTGCATTGATCTTGTTATGACAAACGGTTCAAGCTTGACTGGCGGCGTTATTCCTTTCAGTGAGTATACATTGGGCCAACTTACGGCCAATATGGGACAATGTTGGCCAATTAACGTAAATGTGTATACGTTGGCCTGCTTGCGGCTTCGCCTGTCTGAAATATACTGTTATTTAAAAAAAAATTATAAATATTTGATTATTGTTGTACAAAGGAGACAACATGCAGAAATGAAGTCGAAGACAAAATATTTTATATTATTGTTATTATCGTTTGAAATAAGACAAATATTAGATGTTAAACAACCTTTGTCAATATTTTTACTATGTTTTAAAGTGTTATTCCACACTTAGGACAGAAAATACTAAACTTAAATTTAAAAAGCGTATAAAAATTTTGAACGAAGCAGGATTTGAACCCGCGCCTCTGGAACGGTATTCCAGAGGCGCGGGTTCAAATCCTGCTTCGTTCAAAATTTTTATACGCTTTTTAGATGTTAAAAAACCTTTGTCAATATACAATACTGAAAGCTGTATTTAGATCAGTTGAGCCGTTTCTGAGATTAAAGTGATCAAACGCACAAACAAAGAGTAAATGGCAAAAAGAAAAAAAACAGCGTAAGGTAGGGAAGAGAAATGGAACGTACTTAATGAACGAACTTAACACTAGGTTCCCAAGTTTCCTCTGCCTACCCTGCCATGTGCGGGATACAGCGTGAAGCTGAGGTATAATTTTGAAGTCATCGAGTATCGGAACTTAACTCTGCGTATTATCTCATCACTATTCAGTAGTGCATTTAATTATAATTACATTTATTTATATTTTAAAACTTTTAAATGTATCTAATTATTACTGCGCTTGAATATTGTATAACTTTTATTCAAACACCGAGTGAGGTGTAATTTGCTTTATATTTATAATTCATGTTGTACGTACGGTGTGTACGTGACAATTACATAGACTCATATTGTAGTAGCTTCGATCCCTGTTTAAGGAAATTTTAACAGTTTTCTTTTAATTTTTTACATATTACCGTATTTTTGATAAAACAGCTTTACGCTATTTCTTGATGGTGCATGGGGTACTGAGTTAAGTCACTCAGTTCCAATGCACCAATGCAATTATCGGAATGTATGTTAAAGTGCTGATTTGTACGCCGCGCTTTAACTATCAAGTAAATAAGAATAAGTTCTGGCTGTAAACCCATATATATATATATATATATATACATATATATATATATATATATATATATATATATATATATATATATATATATATATATATATATATATATATATATATATATATATATATATATATATATATATATATATATATATATATATATATATATATATATATATATATATATATATATATATATATATATATATATATATATATATACATATATACATATATATATATATATATATATATATATATATATATATATATATATGTATATATATATATATATATATATATATATATATATATATATATATATATATATATATATATATTTAGGCTCGGATCGAGTCTAAAATGATGAGTGGCGGAACTCAACACCGCGTCTTGCCTACCAGAGCCAAGATATGAAAATATTAAAAATTTCATACCCTCATGTGGAGATCGAACCCCCAAACTGTCACATTTACGTTCATTTTATATACATTTTTATCTTATAATAAAGCAGAAGCTCTTGTTTCAAATAAATCATATCACAAAACACTTTGGACAGCTAATTTTTTCATACAACCGCGTTTCAATGGCCACAATCGTTTGATTGATGGTTGTGGAACATTTCTAATATAAAAATCTAATATATACGAATAACATATGCTTTCGCGTTGCCATTTATATAGAATTTTCTGTATAATTTGAAATATGAATATATCACTGTTTTGTAGTTAAATTATATACTGCAGGTTCAGGGTTCAATTCGTACGCGATAAATTATTTGACATATACAATAATAATGAAATGCTTCATTCACTGAAGAGATGGTACATATACAATACATTATATACATATGTATATGGTACATTTACATGATATAGAGGAAACAAATCTTTACTAGAGATGGATAGTGGCAGCCTTACTATTGTACACTGTGTCACAGCTGTTAGTATCTTTGCCTCTTTAGATCTCGATGATGGAATTAAAATAATCATTAATTGCTTATAATACGATTACGTTGGCAAAAAGAAACCTGTATAGTTAAAAAAGGTGTATTTATCTATTGTAATAAGGAAAAATAAGTAATCAATTACCTCATGTAATGTATGTGTGAACGTGTTTGAGTTGGTGTGTGTTTGCCTTGAACGCAATTCTTATCTAAGAAGACTCAAAGTATTCAAGTAGGATAATTTCTAAAGCTAAGGTTGGATAGCATTTTACATTTGTTAACAGCATTGTATAAGTGGCTGATTATGTAAAAGTAAGAACGAGCAAGCCCAGTTGTTATTGAAACAAATTATATTGATATGATGATATTTGTTTATAACTACACCATTATTTGAAACTTTTTCGCGAATGACTTACAGACAACACACTTTGGAGTGAAGCAGTTTATTGCAATACTAACAGGACCATGAAAGCACAGAATTTTACATTTAAAAAGTTGTAACGTGTGTATATATATATATATATATATATATATATATATTCAACAAAACTGAACACTTTCATATTTATAATATTGGTGCCTATGTAGTAGTGTAGTGTAATATTAGTCTTAATGGCAGAGAATATCAAAAAATATTCCCAGTCAAAATGTGTTCCCAGTTTCCTGAATTTGAGACATTGCGTGCTGAGTAGCGGAACTCAACGCCGCGTTTTGCCACTGACGCAAGTAGACGGATTAAAAACTTCCTTCCATTAAGAAAGTAGTATTTTAGTAATATTAAAAACTCTATTGAGTGATTTAAAAGTATTAAATCTGTCGAAGTTAAGAATTTCTAAAGAATATCGATATTACAATGAAGGTTTAAGTGATTTCTTGAAATTGAAACCCTGAAAGTATGAAGAAGTTGCAAGTAACTTTGCCTTTTATATTTGAAATCATTTTTGAAAACTATTAGTTTTTCTACTTTTTTTTTTAATTTCAATTTAAATTGAGATGTTCCTGTGTTTAAATTCCAGACGATATATTATTTATATTATTACCATAAGGTAAATTCTAGATCTTGTCATACAAAGCTCATCAACAAGCAAACTAAGTAACTAATATTGTCTTTTAACCTGATAAAATTTGTATAAAAAGTAAAAACACAAAAAATACACGCCATTTCAATACGATGTGTCTCAAATATAGCAGAGTAAGCTTAGGGAGCCTAGGATGTATCCTAACAGTTAACACCCCTTTCCTTATAGGACACATTAATTCTAGATTCTGTTGAAATTGAAATATTGGTTGAGTGGCATAACTCAACGCCGCGCTTTACCTTGTTACCAGAGCAAAGAATTGAAGATATATTACATTTCTTCGTGTTTTTTTTTTCGAATGGGTAGTATGCTGTTGGCCCTGGGGCCTCTACAGCGTAATTTCATCGAGTGAGAATTGAAATCACAACTGAGTTTATAGTCGGTTTTAGTTTATATTTGATCTTAACTATATAAAAGCCTAAGATTTTAAGTATTTACAAAAGCTCTTTTTCAAGTGATTTAAAAAAAACGCACATACTAAACTAAACTCAAAAGTTGTAAACTTAACGATTTTTAGTTGACCTGAGTATTATCTGGCTGTGACTTCGTTTAGAGCATGTATCGTTAATTCAACTATTTGACCATTGACCAGTTCTTGACAGATAAACGTCATTATTTATTTGGAAACATTTTAGTATTATAGGGAAGCTAGTTAAGTTAGGCTAGGGAAAATGGTTAATAAATGGACCAGAGATATAGGGTGTATCTACATCTTTTAAGGGTTTTCTCTTTGGTTAAACTATGAACATTTATTGAAAGAAATGACGAGATTTAGCCTGTGGTAATTAATTTGAAAAAGGTTATCCTTTCTATATGGGAAAACTGGTTAATTTGCGTAGAGTATAAGAAAAGCACATATATATATATATATATATATATATATATATATATATATATATATATATATATATATATATATATATATATATATATATATATATATATATATATATATATATATATATATATATATATATATATATATATATATATATATATATATATATATAGATATAATTTTATATTTAAATTTGTCAGTTAACACACACAAAGTTGCAGGCCGCCACTAGTCTACATAAGAGGTTAAAAATAAAACTACTTTGCTTAATTGGGGGCTTGTCAGTACTATTTTGCATACTGTTGCCGTCGTCCAAACAAAACTGGATATTTGTGTTATTTCATAAAAGTTTCAAGTTGACTCCCATTCTCTACCTGCACTTAATCTGATTTTTTATATTTGCCTTCCACTACAGTTGCGTTGTAGGATGAAATGTGTTAATTAAAAATATTGAGGCCATTATAGTGATATGGTATATTATCTTGGTAAGCGGTATAGTACCTATGGTCCTGGGTTTGATTCCCGATCGGGGATATTTTAATTTAACCATGTCTTTGATTTTTGCGATTGTTACACATTTTAAATGAAACAATTATAACCGGATTACTCGCGTATATTGATTGGTAAACTCTAGAGTTTTCCCGTGACCACGGACTACTGTAAACTGTTCGAAACGTCGGGTTTCCAAAAATGTTTACCATTCAATATACGCGATTAATCCGCTTAAAAGTGTTACATTTAAAATACTTATTTTTTTCTTAATATTAAGTGATAAGGAAAGACGAAGTGTTAACAGCACTAGACTTTATAGATATTGAAGGGTAAAAAAAAAACGTAATAAAACAAAATCATTGTATTTAAATAGCAAAAGGTGATATTTAATATTGTGGTCGTAGCAGAAGTGACTTAGATAACCTTTCGGCAAGATTAAAAATGGTGATGAGTTCCGTCTTTCAATATTCAATGTCTCGAATTCAGATGAAAGTAAGGTATGAGGAAATGAAACAAGTTTTGTGTAAACACTTCACTTTTCTCCTATATCCGGGGAAAATAAAACATTATTTTGAAATTAAATGTTTAATATTTTCTTTTCTTCGCTCTGGTAACAAGGCAAGGCGCGGCTAACTGGCAGCTTGATTTCCGTCACGCAACACACAAAATTCCCTCTCAAAAAGAAAGTTCCCAAATTCCCTCTGCCTACTCTACCATGTGTGATATAACGTGATGCTGAAAAAAAAAATACAATATTATTATTTTTACTAGTTTTTAAACTTCCACATTTAGGAAAGAAAATATAAAATTAAAACTTAAAAAGCGTATAAATCTCCCTATATGCTAACAAAATAAATAAGTTGTAACAAGCGTATAATAATTTTAACGTAGCGTGATAAGAACGTATGGCTTAGTTGGTCAGAGCGCTTGGACGTTTTCCAAGAGGCGCGGGTTCACATCTGTTCATTTCAAAATTTTTATACACTTTTTAAATTTAAATTTAAATATTATCATATCATTTCTTCTTAATATTGAAACAAGGTAAAGTGCAGCATTGTGTTTCGCAATTCACCAAGGAGTGTCTAAATAGTACGGCGGAAAATGGGAAACGGAAGTACGTATTCTAATGGGAAAGGAGTGTCTTAACCCTACGATATAATGTTCCTTCTGCCTACCCCAAGCCCCACCCTTTACACGAGACAAAAACATGAGAAACGTAAATTCACAATTCACTCCATTCCACACTTAACAAAATAAAGATTGCATACTTAATTACGTAACATAGCACTGCACTTAATTTAGAGATGTGCAAAATAAAAACCGCTTAGCTAAGCTTTTAATTAAACTGAGTACAAACAAGTTATGTCAGTTTAAGCGGGTTATTAAAATTATATGAAAAGTTTTTCTATTGTTGAGTAAATTATGAAAATGGTTTCTTTATTTTGGTTACCGAGAATGAACCCGAGAGGAAACCGAGAGGGAACTCAGAGTTAAGGGTCAATATAAATATTTATATGGTCGTTTTAGTTAATATTATTATTATCATATTTATCTTCACGCCTAGTGTTCTCTCATTCTGTTTCCTTTATGACACTTCACACAAAATACGCGGCGTTGAGTTCCGCCACTCAATACGCAATGCCTTAAATTCGGCGGAAAGTGGGAAACGGAAAGTGTCTTAACACTATGTTGCCAAGATCCCTCTGCCTACCCTGTCTTGTTAAGGGTCAATATAAATCGTCGAGTCGTTATCATCGAGTTCCAGCCACCAGAGCAAGCAGGGTTTCGTAAAGGCTACAGCACCGTAGACCACATCCATACTGTTCGGCATATTGTACAGAAGACCGAGGAGTACAATCAGCCGCTGTGTATGGCATTTGTGGACTACGAGAAAGCCTTCGATTCCATCGAAACCTGGGCTGTTTTGGAATCCCTGCAGCGATGTCATATCGACTGGCGATATATCGAGGTGCTGAGATGCCTCTACAACGCTGCAATGGTGACCGTGCAGGTTCAGGACCAGAGAACAAGACCGATTTAACTCCGTCGCGGGGTGAGACAGGGAGATGTGAAATCTCCAAAACTGTTCACCAACGCGATGTAGGGCGTCTTCAAGACTCCGGACTGGACTGCAACGTTAATGGTGAGCGCATCTCACATCTTCGTTTCGCAGACGATATAGTCATCTTTACGGAGACGCTGGAGGAGCTTAGCGGAATGCTGAACGACCTAGGTGAGTCCTCTCGGCGGGTCGGTCTCGGTATGAACTTGGATTAAACTAAAGTAATGTTCAATGAACATGTCGTGCCGGGACCGATTTCTGTTGACGGCATCCCCCGTGCCCCGGAGTAGGGCTAGTCCATAAATTTAAGGTCACCCAGCGTGCAATGGAGTGAGCTTTGTTAGGTGTCTCTCTCGCGGATAAAATCAGAAATGAGATTATCCGTGAGAGAACCAAAGTAACGGACATAGCTCGTAGAATAAGCATGTTGAAGTAGCAATGGGCTGGCCATATCTGTCGGCGGACCGATGGCCGTTGGAGCAGACGAGTCCTAGAGTGGAGACCGCGGCTCGGCAAGCGTAGCGTAGGACGAACTCCGACCCGCTGGTCTGACGACATTCGTAATATCGCCGGTAGACAGTGGATGAGGAAAGCAGAGGACCGAACAACGTGGCGCGCTCTAGGGGAGGCCGATGTCCAGCAGTGGATTGTCATAGGCTGATGATGATGATGATGATACCCTGTCTTGTGCGTGATAGAGCGTGAAGCTCAGTAAATTAAAAAAAAGTCTATATTTTGTGCCCAGTCTATATTTTGCGTACATTAAATATATTAATTAATAAATGTACAGACAGTGACCAGTTACAGTTTTAGTATAAATATAAATAAATTATCAGCGTGAAAGTTTGCAAGGATAGATGTCCTATTCAGCTTTCACATATACAACTAAATAGATGGTACTATAATTTAGGTTTACAATACGTATAATGTGGCTGTTAACTAACAATAAATTTAAGCGGGCGAAGTCGCGTCGCGTACTATACTATAATTCCGCTTTGCCATAATTCCACTATGAACAAAGTAATATATCACATTATGTTATTAGGTAATTTATATGTTACTGCATATATCTCCATGTAAAGTGCTTTTCCTTAGCACTTGCTTATTATCTTGATAAAAAAAAACGAAATACCATAACTTTGTCCTAAAAGGAAAGGAGGATTGTTTATTAAGAAAATGTTCATAGTAATTTTCTCTTTGGTCACAGTGGCGCAGTGGGTAGCATCTGACTGTTAATACAGTTGGTTTGGGTTTGGTTTTTACTTAGAGTATTTTTCGATGAATATTTATGATTTTGAGTTTGATCTCCACTCGAGCAACTTAAAATTCATATCATTCTTTCGCTCCAGTAACAAGGCAAAGCGCGGCGTTGACCACCAATTAACACGCTATGCCGGAAATTCTACGGAAAGTGGGAAATAGAACAGAGTGTCTTAATTAGGTTCCCAAGTTCTCTCTACCTAGGGTAGGCAGGGGGAACTTTGGTATGTAGTGAGGGGACAGCCATGTGGACATAGCTTGAGCTGAAAAAATAACCTAAATGTAATAATTCTTCCCATGCGTCTGATATATCTAGAATTCATGGGTGAGTAGGGAACAGACTGTATACATAGTTTTAATAGCCCATCCTTTCTTTTACATAACATAACAGGGTAGACAGATTGAACCAGAGAACGCAGTGTTAAAACACTCCGTTACATTTAGACTGTAACGTTTTCCACTTTCCTCCAAGTGCTCAAGGTATTGTGAGTTGAGTGTGAGAACCCTACAACTATTAGGTTCCCAAGTGTCCTCTAGTTTTCTTGCCTCTTTTTACTATTCTATCCACCAGTATTAAAAGTAGAGAAAGCTTTTCATTAGATCCGTCTAATGAAAAGCTTTCTCTACTTTTAAGCAAACTATGCCGATTGACGTAACTGAACTACGCCGTATATCAACAGAGTAATAACCAAATGCAGTCTTCACAATTTAACCAACTTAACGAGCAAAACCATAGAAAACAAACTAGCTATTGCTTTACGTAATACCCAACATGATTTTCCTCTACAAAACAATAAAGTATATTTCACTTATTGTGAGTTATGCCTGATATATTATGGAAACAGAATGGCCAACACTTGTAGTCCACTCGACTGGGTTGATTTGTTTGTATTATTATTTTTTTGGGGCTGTAATGTAGACTTCTTATGAAGATGAAGGCCATGAATTCTATTCATTTCTCCAGAGATCTCTACTTACTCTACTATACGAAGATATTGTGTTTTTTTTTAGATATATCCAGAGAAAGCAAAGGAAAACTGGTGGTGTTAAGATTTTTTACGGATAGAGTGAAAATGAGAAATTAGTGTCAAGACACGTATTCATATTAAGGCACTTCTTTTCTCCATTTTCCGCTGCCTTGTAAATAAAAACATTAAATATTTCATTTAAGAACATTTAAATATTTCAATTTCTCGAGTGGGGATCGAACCCACAACCTGTCGTTTGCTGTCACACGTTTGTGCCGCTGCGCCACGACAGGCTTAAGAAAGTACTAAAGTACAGTCCCGCCACTTCTACGTTTTGTATGTTTGATAAATACAGATGAAACGAGTAAACACGGTCAGAATTCGATTTCCATTTGCATTTCAGATCCGGAAACGTTTAAAAGTGCTTCGAAACGCGAAACGGTTTAAATTATTTTCACTTCTTTCCTTTTTTTTTTGGAAAACTCAAATTTGGCTTGTTTTTTATTTGTGTGTAGCTCTTAGTGGTAAATATGGCAGTAAAACAGTGGCATTATTGCGATGTTCGTACATTCGATTCTTAGTCGATGAAATTAGTTATTTTCCTTGCTCTGGTCACGTGTTGAGACGCGGTGTTGAGTTGCGCCACTCAATACACAACAGTTTTGAAAATTTTTAAAAAGGTGGAAATTGTGAAATGGTATGTTTTCTTCTTCTGTTCCTTTTTTCCGTCGAATTTCAGGCATTGCGACTTAAGTGGCGGAACTCAACGCCGCTTTCTTCCTTGTTACCAAAATGAAGAAATGAATATGTTAAATATTAAATTTGAAAACGTTAAATATTTCATTTTCTCGAGTGAGAATCAAACTCATACTGAATTATTTAACTATAAAATAAACCACTCGTATGAATTTAAATACACACACTCTTCCATTAATATTAACGCAGCCTAAATTCATTTGAAATTCTTAATTTTGTAAAACTGAATATTGGCTTTCACTTGGAGCTTTGACTTTGCGGTAAAAAGGAAAAAAATGAATAAGAGTTAAACGAATAACGTGATAAAATATTAATTGCTGCCTTCTTTGATATATCGACTTCTCAATATCAATATAAAATTATTTTTTTAACAATAAATTTAGATTATATTAATGCCAATCGCATCTCAGGAACACTGGTTTTGGGATCAAAATCAAATATTTTTATTCAAAATAAGAAATTACAACCTTCATTTTTCGAACCGCTAACAATTTACCACCATTTCACTAAAGTTACTGCCTGACCTGAGAAGAACCGGCGCAAGAAACGCAGCGGGACATTTCTATTTTTTTTTTTTCAATCAAATCATATTATTTATGTGACATTGATATACTTGAAATAGCCTGAGAATATGAAATATTGAATATTTCTGTAACAAGGCAAAGTGCTTCGTTGATTTCCGCCACTCAACATGCAATGTCTCAAGAATACTGCGCGAAGTTGGGACGCGGAAATGTTTTATGGAAACAGAGTCTTTTAACACTAGGTTCCCAGGTTCCCTCTGCCTACCTTGCTTTGTCTAATATACTGCGTGAAACTACAAAAAATAAACATCCAAAAAATAAACATCCAAAAAATAGATGTTATTTATTTTATTTTGTCATATTTAATGTATCGTACAATAGAGAAAGCTTAATGCAAGCCTAAAATAGTTATTTATGAATAGAATTGAATATATGTTATAAATGTATATACAAATAATTTGATTGTAAACTAAAGGTCAGTGACGGTTATCGGTTCGATCTCCTTTCGGAGGATAAATTAATTTCATTTTTCATTTCGTAAATAGATTTATCAATAGTTTATAAATCAGGAAATACGACCAAATAATACAAAATATGTATATTTGTACGTATAGCAATTACAATTTTTATTACAACCGCTGTACAACAAGGGTATTATATTCAAAGTATGTTCCAACAATTCCAAAACAGGCATTCCATATGTAACAATACTATAATACTGTAGTAGCGCCTAGTAGTACCGAAGCTATCGTATCTCAAAGGCCAGTACTCGAGGTCCCCGTTATTGGTTCAATAGTAAATTTAAAACACGTAATGTTATTTGAGGATAATGTATACTTAAAAGGGTAACAAGGTAACTTGGGAACCCAGTGTTGAGACACTATGTTCCCCTTTTTTCATCGAATTGTCAAGTTATTGGATGTTAAGTGGTGGAACGTAACGCCGCGTTATATTTCGTTATTGAAAAGAATGAAAACGAAAATATTATTAACTATTTCAAATCTTCGAGTGGGAATCGAACCTACGGCCTGTCACGTTTAAAGTTACGTAGTTGTGCCTCTTTCATAACACTCAGATACCAGGTTTCCTATGCGAGATACAGCGTGAAAATAAAACAAAACTACACCACCATTAGTAGACCGATATTACCTAACTGAGCTTTGATGGCGTCATTATAAAGCTTTAAAGCTAAAAGCTCATATAGAAATGACCTTTTACGGTGGGATGTTATATGTATGTTTATAAATAGGCTTTTGCAAAAAATAATACATAATTGTAATTGGTGATGTTTTTAATATAATTTTCGTATGAAAGTTAATACGCAAAAAGAATATTAGTTTTTTTATGTATAGTAATATTTAATTAATTGGATTCCGGTTATTTTTTTTCTCTTTTTAGATACACGCTGCACATAGGTAGAAGGTGCTTAGAACCTAGTATTAAGACCGTTTCATAGGCAACAGGCCTTGATTCCAAATAATTTTAATTATTACTTTAGTTTATATTCATGCTTTAGATATATTATTCTACCAATTTATAGGAAATGCTATGTTTGACAAAAACAAAATAAATGAGAATATCTTTTTTTCTCTATTCCACAATACTTAGAGCAGTGTAGAGTTTAGCTACACACTGGAGGGAAAGCAAAAGATTTATTGACTTTTCAGTCAATCGCTGCGGTACTACGCCACAACAGCCTCTCCACTAGCCTCTATAATATTGAATAATAAATATAATACATATGATATGTGATTATCAAAAGTTAAAAGGTTAACAGATTGGCATTGCGTTGTTAGTAAGGAAACTCATGCTGCAGCATTGCCAGAGTGAGAAAATGATATTATATAAAATATTTATTTCATTGCGTCAATTAAGAATCGAAGCCATAGCCGTTCATCTCGCATATTACAGAATAGATATCGTGCATGAACAGACGTTCTAGATAAACGTCCTCCAACAAATATTGGAAAATGAGGATAATTTAGTGTTTCAAATGGATTTCGAACCCACTATTATAGACTTTTCCACTGCGCCCTCATGGATAGATTCAGTTTCCTAAATAATTAATAAGTTTAATAAATAATACATTAAAGAGCGACGCTGAGTTCCGCCACTCACCACGCAATGCGTCCTGCCTAAATATTTTATTATTTTTTTAACAATTATGTCAATAATATTATTCAATATTTTTTTTTATGGAAAAGACGGCAAACGCGCGTACGGGTCACCTGGTGGTAAGTGATCACCGTCGCCCACGGCCCCGAGTAACTCCAGAGGAGCTACAGGAGCGTTGTCGTCTTTTAATATGGATGGGCACCGGGGCCCGGCATTACCTAATGCGGAACGCAGTGGCCAAAGCCACTACTTAACGCTGGTTTTAAATGCCAGGGGTGGTAATATTCCGGTCGAGTCTGCCCATGCGTGTTGCCATTACTGGCAATGTGACTCTACCACACGCACTTTAGTCGCCTCTTACGACACAATCAGTACCAGGGTGATCCTATTCTAAGCCGGAATCACACGGCTATATAAATATAAACATAAAGGGTTTAAAAATGATAATAATAACAAAAAGCATCTTTTTATCACTTAAAATTCGGTCACAGATCCGTTTAAAAGTTAAGCACAGTGACACTCAAACTCTAATTTTGCATAAAATTAACATTTTTATACAAATAACATTCTTTTGTATCTGTAATAGCTACGGAGCACTTGACATGTTTAAAAGAAAACAAGGTTATATATTTTTTAGCTTTACGCAGTATTGTGTATATAGATAGCGTCACAAGAGTGTGATTGTAACCGACAGGTTCTGGGTTCGATCCCCAGTCGACCAAATGAAATATTTAATATTTTCAATTTAATATTTAATGTTTCATTTCTTCGCTCTGGTAATAACGCAAAGCGCGGCGTTGAGTTCCGCCACTCAACACACAAAGCCTCAAATCGGCGGAAAGTGGGAAACGGAAGTGGAATGGAGTGTCATAACACTAGGTTTCATTTCCGTTCCCTCTGCCTACCCTGCCTAGTGCGGGATACAGCGTGAAGCTGTGTATATATCAGGGTAAGCAGAGGGAACTTGGGAACCTGATATTAAGATACTCCAATTTTATAAAGACACTTCCGTTTCCTTCTTTTACCTTATAGTTTTTAATAAGCTGTACTTATTTGTGGTAAATCTAGCGCGAGGCACAAGTGTAAAACCTTAAACATAACAAGTTGTGGGATCATGAAGAGAAGAGGAAATTGAAGTTAAAATATTATCATTTTCTATAGAGGCCGTCCATTAATCACGTGATGTTTTTTTAGTATTTTTTAACCCCCCTCCCCCCTTCGGGATACGTGGTGAGGTTAAAGACTAGCCACAAGCCCAGTGTTCCTCCTTAACCTTCACTGGCCAACTAGGCAATTATAGAAACAGAAAACTATTCAATAAATTTGACTAAAAAAATCCACTAAAAAGATGAAAAAAGCCAAATAGTTCATTAGGATTCACAGTCAGTACTTATTTAAATTTTACAAGGCTCCCTGTGAAGATTCAATTGGTTGAAAAATAGAATCCAACTGTTACTCCTAATTAATTATATTGGGCTTGCCTTTTCTCTTTTGCGTTAAGTTGTATGGTTTTTAGTGTTTGCATAATTATTTATTTGATATTTTTTTTATCATTTGTTAACTTTATTTATTTCGCATCCGTAATAATTATTAATAAAATAATATGATATACCTGTTATTAATATATAAGATGTTGGACAAGTATGATAGTTTGTCAGCTTAAAATTTTTATATATCCATAACTGTTGCTTAAAATAAGTAAGAAATGCTGATTAATTATGTAAACTTACAAAAAAAACTTAATATTGACCGTATCATAAAAGACAAAGTGTTTATATATATATATATATATATATATATATATATATATATATATATATATATATATATATATATATATATATATATATATATATATATATATATATATATATATATATATATATATATATATATATATGTATGTCTGTGTGTGTAACGTACTTCCTTGTAAGATCATATTTCAGAAACAATTGAATCCAAACATGTGTTCTTGAAATAGAACATTTCTATTGCACTTTATAGCATTTGACATGAAATATTGAAACGATAAAAGAATAACCTTACTTTGTTACAGTTATTTTGTTGAATGTAGAGACGATTGTATTGAGCTCTACATTTTTTTTCTTTATAAGGCAGTAGAAGCAAATCAGTGATTGGCTTAAGTTAAATTATATAATAATTTACTGAAAATTTAAAAAAACTTAATTTCTCAAGTCCTGCCAAATTTCAAGACGATATTTGACGTTGGCGATGTGAGTGATAAATCTCTACACTGCGTTTTCTCCAGTGCGTGCTACTCAGCATAAAATTAAAAACAATTTATTCCTTCAAAAGGGAATTGAACCCACAACCATCACACTTACAGTCAAACGATTTCAGACTCCGACATAAAAATTAATGTTTCCTCTTTTCTGCTCAAATTGAAAAAAAAATCAGAAAGAGAATATAAATTTCTTGAAAATCAATCATTAGTCGAATCCTATTATACATTCAATAAACTTTCTTTGATTAATATTTCAGTTTCTGATTAAATAAACCTAGCTAAGTGTGCTTAAGTGCTGTCTTAATGAAAAGTTGGAATAATAAATAATTTCGTCATTTCGTTGATGAAGAGACACATTTTATTGCAAACGAATGGTAGTAACTTCGATCACCAGTAGCAATATATACTTTTACTTATTTTAATTTACTCGTTCTTAAGGAAGAAGACGTTATATCTTAAAATGCACCATTAAACACACCTTAACTATATCTCCAATTGCAAACCAGGATAAGTTTTAGCGGACTTTACTAAGTTTATATATTTATTTTCACATTTACTTATGCTTTTTTATATTTAGACAAAATGCAGAAATCGTTTTGTGTGAATATAAAAAAGCATCGTGTACATCTGAAATTACATTTACATATATAATCTAAGTTCCAAATGTGACTAAACATGTCATCGGACAACCACACATGTAATTGTACAGTTCTGCAATTGACCGCACATCTACATGTAAAAGAATCGCATGTGTGGATGTGAGATCACATATACAGTTATGTTATCTGACATCCACATGTGTGCAACATGTGATTTCATATTCACAAATACGATATCAAACTCACACATATTTCATTTAACGTACACACGCATGGAATGTTATATATAGTATCATTACATGTAATATTCTATTCATATAAGTGTTCTCACATCCACACATGTCTTCTCAGATTTACACATGTGACCATCATATTCACATACATGATCTAACATGCACACGTTTACCCATGTAATCTCACATTCATACATGTGAACTCATATCCACATACGTGATCTTCATTCATACATCTTATCTTATATCTACATATGTCAATATGTAGTCTTACATCTATACATGTGATCTTATATTCACATATATGACCTCACATGCACATACGTGATCACACATTTAGCCATGTATCTCTCATCAATACATGTCATCTCATATTCACACATGTGATCACACGTCTATCCATGTGATTTCACGTCCATACATGTATTCACATATTCACACATGTGCCATTATGATATCATATTCACACTTTTCTGGTCCCTGCTTTTTGTCGGATTGCGTCTTAATTTGCAAATTTCAAAGCCATATTTTACCTCAGTACTATAGCAAGGGAAATGATAATATTACATTAATTTACTTATCACTTTAAAAAAAATTAAGATATAAAAAATCTTATTTGAAATAATCGACCACTGATCTAGCTTGAGTACCTAATTTATCTTATAAAGGCCAAGCTCAGACTATGAAAGATTAATAACTTAGACTAACAAGATGCAGATTTTAGTTTCAGACAGCATCCCGTAATTTTCTACTGTAGAAGTAGAAGTACAGTATTAAAGTTGAAATACCTTCATGGCATAGTAAGTAGATACTTATTTATTAAAGTTATAGTGGGTTATATAAGTTATGATATTGTATATATTAAAAAAAATATTTTTTAACTTCACGCTTTTTCACGCATATAGCAGGATGAGCAAAGTGAATTAAGTGTCAAATCACTCTTTTTTTTTCTTTTCACCAAAAGCTTTATTATGACAAAAGTTGTATGCAAAATATTTTCTATATTAACACAAACATATATATTGAATAATATAAAAAGAATTTTTTTTTATTTCTGACATATTATTTCAATGTATTTGCAAGTGTAATTGACGCGTGTTTGATAAAACGCATATATTTTTTTTTAAATTGTTGATAATGTTTGTAAAGTTATTATAAATAAGAGATAAAAGCTCAATATTCGAGCAAGTTCTGAATTATGTGAATTAAAAATTCCAATTTGAAATTTTTTTTTCAGCTAAATGCTGTATCCGGCACATGGCAGAGTAGATACAGGTAATTTGGGAAACTAACGCTGCGCTTTGCCTTGTTCCCAAAACGAAGAAATGAAAGTATTTAAATAGAACATATTAAATATTTAATTTTCTCAAGTGGGGATCGAACTTACGACCTGCCAGACTCTTGAGCCTCTGCGTCACAACAGGCCTCAAATAAGGCCTAGTGAACTAAGATATTAAGTACATTAATATCTTTAATAGACTCCTTATGTCATTATATAAGAAGAACGACGGTAAGCTCCATGATTGTGGGTTATACTTTCCAATATAATAAATGCTGGGCGAAAGGTTTCGTCATTTCAATATGACACATATATGTATGTATGTATGTATGTATGTATGTATATATATATATATATATATATATATATATATATATATATATATATATATATATATATATATATATATATATATATATATATATATATATATATATATATATATATATATATATATATATATATATATATATATATATATATATATATATATATATATATATATATATATATATCGTTATCACAGTAACTTCACATGTGGATCTCTTAGATACGGCATTTATTTCCGCTTTTCATTGCTAATTTGCTAAAATTAGATTAAAAGTGGAAAACGGACTGTAATAATATTAGTTTTCTATTTCACTTTATATATGACATACATATGTTTATAATGCAGCGTATGCTAAAAAAAAAGTAAGTTTGGTTTAAAAAAAAAAAAAACACAAAAAAGTATACGTACATGACTGCACTAACCTCGGCAACTACTTGTTTAAATTGAAATATACCTTTTCGCAAGCCGAAATTAAATTCATTTCACTATTTAAATTTGACCTACTGTATCAGATTATGTGTTCATGAATCTTAGTATTTGCTCTCAATCAGGGGTAATATTACTTCTATATATTTTAAAGGCCTGTCATAGTGCAAAGGCACAAAGCAGCTATTGTAAATGCGACAGGTTTTGGGTTCCATTCTTACTCCTGGAAATAAAATAATAATTATTTTTAGTTATTCGCTCTGGTAACAAGGCAAAGCGCGACGTTGAATTCCGCCACTCATAGAGTATTACACATCAAATATGGCTAAAGGTTGGGAACAGAACGGAGTGTCTCAACACTAGATTACCAAGTTCTCTTCACCTGTCGTAGCGTAGGCCTAAAGAAAATATTTTCATTTTTTCCGATCTTAATCATTAAATGTCTTTCAGCGCAATATGGATGAGAACAAAGATAGTATCGGCACACGTTGCTCACGTACACAGTGTGTGTGGCGAGAAAATAATTTAGAATGATTGCGTTGACGCGTGACTGGAATAGGGGTGGCAGTTTAATCTACAATTGTGTTTTGCA
This sequence comes from Eueides isabella, assembly GCA_019049475.1. NCBI lineage: Eukaryota > Metazoa > Arthropoda > Insecta > Lepidoptera > Nymphalidae > Eueides > Eueides isabella. Next base: position 9,770,301 of record CM032405.1, on the reverse strand, counting down.
ATTACTATATTGTGGACACTGTTTATTGCTGAAGTGTCTTCCCTTCTATATATTAGAGGGTCTGTTATATATGAGAGGGTAGTGGGTTCATTTCCCAGTTACTTTTTTAAATATGTTCGTTTTTGTTTGATATTCTAAAGTACAACACTAATTGAAGCCTGTCGTGCAAAAAGAAATATTTAATATTACATTTTTTAGTTCCGGTAACAAAGCAAAGCACGGCGTTGAGTTCTGCTACTCATACTTCAAATTATACGGAACGTGAGATGCAGAACGGAGTGTCTTAACATTAGGTTCCCAAGTTCCTTCTACCTACCCTGCCATGTGTGAGTATTAAAAAAACTAACACTAGTTGCCGTTTCATTAATTAGCCTGTACTCTCACTTTGTCTCCCTTTTTCTCTTCCTTATCTAGTTATAGCTATTGTGTATCAGTCAGTTTGTATTGGTCCAGTACGTCTCGCCATCTTCGTTTTGGTCAGCGGAATATCCGTTTGGAACTTAGAATTAAATCGGTAAAGGTGTTCGCCCAAAATTCCTTAGGCATATGTTTCAGTTGCCACTTATGATTTATCCTATAGTGTTCCCTTCCACCATGCGTTGGAAGATCTTTCCGAAAATGTATGCGAAAAGATAAAGAATTCGTGTGGTCTAATTTTTTGTAAAAATTAAGAATTTGTAAAAAGATAATTTTAACTGATTATTAATACTTTTTTAGATTCACGCTGTATCCCGCCCGAGGCAGGGTAGGCAGAGGAACCCGGGAACCTAGTGTTAAGATACACGGTTTCACTTCCGTTCCCCACTTTCCGCCGAATTTTAGGCATTGCGTGTTGAGTGGCGCTTTGCCTTACCAGAGCGAAGAAATGAAACATTGAATATTTAAATTGAAAATATTAAATATGTTATTTCCTCGACTGGGGATCGAACTCAGAACCTGTCGGTTACAGTCACACGCTTGTGCCGTTGCGCCACGACAGGCCTCATTAACACTTTAATACTTTAACGATTATTTTCTTAATAAATATATAAAAACGGTTTATCCCATTCTAATGTAGAAAATTTATGAGTTAAAATGTTTCTACTTTTTATTAATTGATTTTAATTGAAGTAGTGATACGGCAAATCACTTTATACCGTTACCTGTTGTTTATGTTTTCAGATTAAAATATTGATATATCCCCGGTCCCGTAGGGGTTTCAGGAAATTTTCTCTTAGTAATCTCTCTGAGGCACTTACTAGTTTAGGTCGTGCGTCATCTGTCAGTCATTGGTGGAAAACTTAGATATAATATATGTATATACATTTTCGTTTGCTGCTAACTTTTTAACGGCTGAGCTTTTAACCGGTTGATGGTATTAATATTCAATACTTTAGCAATATAATTACAAATTCTATTAAAATTTTAACTTTGATCTTAATAAAGTTTGGCTAAAACATGGCATCTTTCGGTCGATGGGGTCGTAATTTTTTATTAAAGACTATAAACTTACTTATGAAAGTTAAAGTTGCTATAAACTAAGCTTTTAAGCTCAATTAATGATCCCTTAAGTGACAAATCACTTTGCATAAATTTTCTGTCTGTAAATCAGTAATTAAGATAACGAGGCCTGTAGTGGCGCAGGGGCGTAAGCATGTGACTGCAAACGATATATATATATATATACATATATATATATATATATATATATATATATATATATATATATATATATATATATATATATATATATATATATATATATATATATATATATATATATATATATATATATATATATATATATATATATATATATATATATTATATATATATATATATATATATATATATATATATATATATATATATATATATATATATATATATATATATATATATATATATATATATATATATATATATATATATATATATATATATATATATATATATATATATATATATATATTTATAACGTGTGTAATATGTTGGAATCGATCCCACAACCATCACATCAGCAAAAACGGTGAATCACTAAATGTACATCTGTATATCAACAGAAAATATATTGTCAGCCCAAAAGTTTCATCCGGATTGTGGGTTACGTGAAACAAAATGGGAAAAACGGGGCTAAAATTCGCTTTTCTTTTTCGCTACTCCGATGGCCGCTATTCAAATAGACTTTGAAATATCTTCCCTGTGGATGTTCCAGGGTTTAACTGAAAATTATTCTTTGTTACATCTGACTCAAATTGGATATTACGAAGCAAGATTTTTTGTTTTGTGAATTTTTTGTACAATGATTGAAGTTGGTACAGTTCATTTAGGTCTGAAGAAAATCTTCTCGCCTACAGAGATGCTAACAACATAAATAAGTTGTAATACGCGTATAAAAAATTTAAATCAAACCAACTATGTTCAATTGTTTTAGGTTTCTAAGAAAGTCTCTTAATATAAAAATATGTTTTTAAATTGTTAAAAATATTAACTTTTTTTCCACTTTTACGCTATTGTACGTTTATATGCGGGAACGACAGGGAAATCAGAGGGAACCTACCTAAGATACTTCATTAGCTAATAGCCGTTTGGTTCCGGCTTAGAATAGGATCACCCTGGTACTGAAGGTATCGTAAGAGGCGACTAAATTACGTGTGGAAGAGTCACGTTGTCAGCAATGGCAGCACGTATAGGTCGACTCAACTGTATTATTACCACCCCCGGCATTTAAAACTGGCGTTAAATAGTGGTTTCAGCTACTGCGTTTCGCATTAGGTAAGGCCGGGCCCCACTGCCCATACACTTTAAAGTCCGACAACGGACCTGTAGCTCCTCTGGAGTTACACGGGGTCGTGGGCGACAGTGATCATCTACCATCATGTGATACGTACGCTCGTTTTCCGTGTCGTATCGATAAAAAAAAAATATTTTTCTAATTTGAGATATTGTTTGTCCGGTGTGTGGCGTAACTGAGCGCCGCGTTTTGTTTTGTTACTAGAGCTAGAATCCACAATCGTCACAATTACAGTCCATTGATGTGCCGCTATACTTCAACATTGTATGTATCTCAAGTTCAAATATAACATTTGTATCATAATTCTTGAAGACACTGTACATATTGTTTAAAAATCTTATTAAAATTCGCCGATTCTCTAGAGAAAAGGTATATAATTAAAACTTTTAACATTATAAATTGTTGTGAACAGAGCTGTAGAATGCTTTATTACCTAAAGTTACCTTTATTGGCGGTGGCGTTTTAATATTTTAAGCTACGGCTTGTATAGTTGAATTAAAATGAGATGTACTTGTAGTTCCCTTGTGGTTTTTAACCAAGTTTTTTTCTACAAATTGAAATTTGCCATACATTTACGGTTGGTTTAAGGTTTCTTCTGTCTACCCTGCTATATGCGGGATACAGCATGAACGTGAGTGAGTACAAATTGAATTTGATCCACTTATAAAACTTGAATCATGAAGGCCTTCTGCGGCGCAGGGGCACATGCATGCGACCGGCTGTGGATTCGATTCCCTCCCAAGGAAAAGAAATATTTAATATTTTCATTTCTTCGCTCTAGTTACAAGGCAAAGCGTGGCAGTGAATATCGTCACCAATACGGAATACCTTAAATTTGGCGGAAAATAAATAACAAAAATGTTTTACTAAGAACGGAGTGTCTTAACAGTAGGAGCTCAAGTTCTTTTTGCCTACCCTACCATATGTGGGATACAGCAATGAAGGAATGTAATATCACCGTATATGATAAGATTTTAGAACAAATGAATGAAATAGTATATCTGGGAATTATGTTTAGTAGAGACATAAAATAAGAAATGTTGAAAGGCAAATTGCTACCGGTAAGGATGTTTATGCTTTGGCTAAAACGTGGGTATTACTGAAAAAGAGTGTAAGAAATATCAATACTGTAGAGATGTATTCTCTTCCTATGATATGCGGAGTCAATGTAGCTGACCGCATACTCAATGAAGAGATACACATAATAACTAGTAAGTACTAGAGTGGATGTCACAGTGTGAATGAAGAAGAACGTGCTCAGTTGATTTGGGCACATCAAGTCATAGAGAGTTGAAAGAATGCCAAAAAAGATTTATGAAGGAAAATTAAGTGATAAGGGAAGTGAGAAAATCGAGTGGCTGAAGGGCATGTATGAAGAGGTTGATGACAGTAGACGAGGTAAAAGAGGTATATATATAGCGTCTAGGGCCTGTTTTCTTTTTGAGGATATAGGTGCCTTATCGTGGCAAAGGGACACAAGCATGTGACTGTAGTGACTTAAGTTATCTTTACCTAACCTACCATGTGCGGGATACAGCGTGAAGCTGAAAAAAAAAAAGTAAATATTGATTGTGTTGTGGCGTAGCGGCACAATATCTATTTGTAAATATATAGATTGTGAGTTTCATTTTCACTTATTTTAATTCCAATGTCCAATTTTTCATACATAATATGTTCATTGTTGGAACTTAACGCCGCGCTTTATCTTAATGGCTGGTAATCCACAATTATTGAAATTACATACAGTCACACGCTCTCCACTGCGCCATAACAGCTCTTAATTCAATAGAGCCATTTAATAACATTATTTAAGTCTACATGAATACTGTAAACCAGAATAAAGGGTAAGTTCTTTCTTTTTCCCTTACTTTGTTCCACGTAAGCCACAATCCATCCGAGACTGAAACTGACAATACTTCTTTATATAAAAATGTTCTATATGCATTCATTTATTACTCAGTTTGGTTTTGTTTTGCACAAAATGTATGCAGATTGTGACTTATTATACTACGATGACGTACCTAGTGGTGCAGCGGCCCGTTATTGGAACATAATCGCGATGGTCGTGCGTTTGATTTCTGTATTGTTTTTTCTTCATATATTTTTAGAGAATTGGCTAGAAAACACAGTTTTCGCCGTGTGATTCTGGCTAAGAATAGGATCACCCTGGTACTGATGGTGCCGTAAGAGGCGACTAAAGTACGTGTGGAAGAGTCACGCTGCCATCAATGACAACACGCATGAGCAGACTCGACCGAATTGTTACCACCCCCGGCATTTGAAACTGGCGTTAAGTAGTGGCTTCGGCTACTGCCTTTCGCATTGGGCAATGCTGGGCCCCGGTGCCCATCCACCTTAAAGGCCAGCAACGCTTGTGTAGCTCCTCTGGTGTTTAATAGGGCTGACGGTGATCACTTATCATCAGGTGACCCGTGCGCTCGTTTGCCGTGTCTTGTCCATAAAAAAAAATAGCTCGTTCCTTATTCAGATCTCAGTCAACCCGGGACCATCGACTACTGTAAATTTTGCTATCGTATTTTTATAAAATATATAATACAAAAATATGTGATTATTTCGGTTGAGAGAGTTTTATTTAAAGTATTTAATAATCGTGAAAATAAAATTTCTTATTATGATAGTTGTGTCTCTCGAAAATTCGGTCAGTAGTCAGTAGATAAGGAGAACAATGTCTTAACACGTCTATGTAAACAGGCTAAGTATAAAGGATACAGCTTGAAAGTTAACAACAATAACTACTTTTTCTTCAAAAATATATATTTTAGTTTAATTATCCTTTCTTTGTTATTAATGATGTAGCTTTGAATCTATAACACGGAAGTCAACGGATAAATATAAATCCTAAGTCTTTTTAGTCATTACGTCTAGCGCCGATAAATTTTATTGCGCGTTTTCAGTCCATATAAACTATTTTAGGGCTGCAATAAATTTTCAGTGTTGCCTCTAAGTTTAGTTTGGAATTACGTTGAAACGTCTATATACCGATATCGTAATAATATTAATATCAATTTTAATATGTTGGTCCATCTGTATGTTGATATATTTCGTAAAAATATATCAATTTCTAAAGTTGATTTACTATTTTTTAAGTAATATTCACATAGGATATTATTATTGTACTTGAGTTCCGCCACTCAACAGGCAATAATACCTCCTGTTTGGCGGAAAGTGGGGAACAGAAGTGGAACGGAGTGTCTTATCACTTCACGCTGTATCCCGCTAATGACAGATTCTGCCAAATTTGAAGTATTGCCTTGTTATCAGAGAGGAGAAATAAAAATAAACTATAGTCCCTCGAGTAGGTATCGAACCCACAACAGGTTAGGTTTACAGCAGCATGCTTGTGTCCTTCCACCACGGCCTTAAACAACAATGTATCCTAAATATGGGCTGGGTAAGGAGAGGGAACCTGGGAACCTAGTGTCCAGACACACTGTTCCCATTAACTCACTTATGTTCCCAAGTTTCCAAATTATATCAAACGAATACATAACACAAACCTAGTGCTAAAGTATAGTTAATGTGTAGTTATAAACTAATCTAACGCGGGCATGTTGCTTACTGAGTGAAATTGTTTGATAAACTTCACCGCGCTCGCCGCACTGCATTATATTACTTTAAGTATACTTTGCTTTGCTAGCTTATTTATGTATGAAAGCGTATATATTTAGGGTTTGGAGGTAAGATAAAGCGCGGCGTTGAGTTCCACGAAACGAACAATATCATGAAAATTGGACGGCAACAGGTCTTGTCTTAATACTAGGTTCTCTTTAACCCTGTTATGCGTGTGATTACGTACACGTCTGGTTGAAGGTTAGTTCCCACTTGAAGAAAATGAATATTAAATGTTTTGAAATTAAATATTTAATATTTTCATTTCTTCGTTCACGTAACAAGGCAAAGCGACGTATTGAGTTTCGCTACACAATACGCAATGCCTCAAATTCAGTGAGAAATGGAACAGAGAGTTCACTAGGTTCCTAAGTTCCCTCTGCCTACCCCGCCCTGTGAGAGATGCAGTGTGAAGATGTTTTTTTTCTTTCATCATGTTTTTTAAACTCACAAATAGTAGAATATACATTTTCCACTTCATACCAAATTGCTAAACAATTGGATTTATAAGTGAACAAGTTAGTGTAATCAAATACCGTAAAAATAATTAAATATAATCTTTTCTCTGAGTCAATACCCATTATATTATACATTATATTTCCTACAGTAAATACCACTTTAGTGTTTACAGTATTAAATTGGATTTAATGTAGGAAACAAAATGACCTTTACTGAAATATAATATCCTATCGAGTCTGACTGTAAATTCGACAATACGAGTTTAATTCCCTGTGTGGGAATGTGTCATTGCATTTCTCTGATTTAATTTGAGCGGCGTTGGTTTTCCACAATTGAACAGCCAGTGTCTCGATTTCCGACGGAAAGTGAAAAATAGAGTGTCTAGACACTAGGTTCCCTATAAGAAATACAATGCGAGGAAAAAACTTTTTTATCCGATTTTAACTAATTTCTATTGAAAAATTTAATCCTTAAACGAGCACCATAATAAAACATCCTCTCTCATAATTGGTACTTATTTCTAAACTGCCAATGCCAAATAAGTTAATAGGATAACGGGGTGAATTTCGGAGATTTTCAGTTTATTAGGTCAAGTAAGTTAGGAATTTTGGCCTCAACTTTTCGTAGTTTAATAAATAATTTTTGGCTCGTCGGTTAAACCAAGTTTGCGCTTTGTTTTACCACACGCTTAATATCATTTGGTTCATTATGATTTACATGAAATACAATGATTGAGGCCTGTAGAGACCATTTTTATGAAATACAATGACTGAGGCCTGTAGAGATAATTTATATAAAATACAATAAATAAAAACTAAATAAAAATTCTTTATTGGAATAGAAAAAAGATAATACATTATGGTTGAGTTTGATAATGGGTACTTTAGTTCGAAACAGTGCTGTAGCCATTGACACCCACCTCCCGATAAACATGTAGTAATTCCAATGCAGGTATTGTTGTAAACAAGTTATTGTCGTAAATTAAAACTATTGAGTTTAAACTAAAAGAAAAAAACAAAACAAAAATATGTGTTTTTTGGCCGGAATCAAATTCCGGCTTAGAATAGGATCACCCTGGTACTGGTGGTGTTGTAAGAGGCGACTAAAGTACGTGTAGGAGAGTAACGTTGTGAGCAATAGCTACGGTCACGCTACGGTCTCGGCCTCTTTCGCCTCGTCCACTGTCATCAACCTCTTCATACATGCCCTCCGGGGGGTCCTCATGCTTTTTACGTGACCTTCCTCCAGTATCGTCGATACTGTGTTTTCGAAGGTCAACCGAGGTCTCCCCCTCCTTCTCTTACCATGGGCTAATTCGACCGGATTATTACCACTCCCGGCATTTGAAACCGGCGTTAAGTAGTGGCTTTAGCCACTACGTTTCGCATTAGGTAATGCCGGGCCCCGGTTCCCATTCAATTTAAAGGACGGCAACGCTCCTGTAGCTCCTCTGGAGTTACACGAGGCCGTGCGCCGGCCGGCGACGGTGATCACTTACCATCAGGTGACCCGTACGCTCGTTTGCCTTCTTTTCCATAAAAAAAAGAAAATGTTTGTGTGTGTGTGTGTGTGTGTGTGTGTGTGTGTGTGTGGTTGTGTGTGTACGTGTTTGTGATTTAAAAACTGAGCGCATTATGTTACAGATGTTCAATTTCTTAATAAGTTAAGCCTAGTAACCAATTGATAGTAATAATTTTAAAATCCCATAAACAATTACTGAGGCCTGTAGAGACCATTCATGTGAAATATAATGACTGAGGCCTGTATATGCGCAAGAGCATCATTTCGTCTGTAAAAGCCACAGAATGTGGTTTCGATCCCCACTGGAGGAGATTAAATATTTAATAATTTTTTTTCCTCTCTTTGGCAAACCATTTTCACAATATTTTACCACTAGGTTACCAAATTCTCTCTACCCACCCTAAGATGTACGGGAAGAAGAAGCGAGAAGAAGAGAAGCAGAAACTCTATAGTACATTTCTTTTTAATATAGGTACAACATACTTCAACAATAAATTAACTATCAAAATCATAAAGATTTGCACAATTTGAGCCATTAGTTCCGGAAGTGGTTGGCTATGATTAATAAATTTCGTTGTTTTATCAAGATATATTTAAATTTTAATTTTTCTAGAATTTTGTATTGTCCAAGAATTTTAGAACATTCTTTATCACTTCTTTGTTTTTATCAACCCTTTAAAAAATAGTAAATATTTTTTGTTTTTATTTTTTTTATGATTACTAACTTGACAAATAAATCTATATGTTAGCTTATTAGCTTGACGTTGTATCCGGGACATAGCAAGATAGTCAGAAGGAACTTGGGAACCTAGTGTTAAGACACTCCGTTCCATGAATTTGAGGCATTGCGTGTTGAATGGCGTTAGCGAAGTTTGTGTGGGTTTGAGTGAGAATCGAATCCACACAAACTTTGCTCTTACAATCATATGCTTAGTCGCTGCGCCACGATAGGCCTCAGAAAAGAACTCTATATATTTTATAACAAAATTTGTGTACTAAAAAAAAAAACCAATATCACTTAGGTCTCTAACTTCGTGACCTGCAACTGACGTCTAAGGCCGTGTAAGTCAAACAATAAATCATACTTCTTTAAGGAGGTTGATAACCAATCCCTCCCTTTCAATTACGAATCAACTTTAAAGAGCACTTCCTTTGAAGGAAACCGACTAGTGCGTTAAATAGGGTCAATATTCCATTTTTTTTTTTTTTTTTCGATTGATTGAAGTATATTACTGTGTTGGTAGTTTGATGCTGTATCCCGCACATGGCCATTTGAAATATTTTTTTTAAGAAGAAATTAAATGCCCCACGAATTAGTGTTAAGAGACTCCTTTCCCAATCATATGCTTGAGCTGTCGACTTTTCGCTGGATCAACTATCAACTTTTAAAGATGTTGCGTGTTAGGCGGCTGTCAGTTGACTGATTGACTTTATTAATGTTTTCATTCTTCGATCTGGTATCAAGACTAAGCGCGGCGTTGCGCCACTGAACACGCAATGCCTCAATTTTGGCAGAAAGTGAGAAACAGAACGGAGTGTCTAAACACTAGGATCCTTAATTTCCTCTGCCTATCATGCTATTTGCGGGATATACCGAGAAACTGAATTCTGAATACCGAGAGACTCAATTGGCTATCGTCAATGGCATCATTTTATGATTACCTTGACTTAAAAGCTTGATGTTTCTGTTTTCCAAAGGACTGTTGACTTGAATATTTAATGTTAATTTGAGCTTGATACCTCCATATTCTCCCAAGATAAATTGTCATTACAAACGGAGGGACAACGAAATAACCCTATAAAGGTCATATTTCTTTTTTTTGAGGTACAGAACTCTAAAAACATTGTTTGAGTCACGGAACCCTATAGTTAAACATACTAAAAAATATTTACATAAATCTGCTTGTGCAGCGTCTGCGTGAATTTCGTCGCGTATGTCGAAAACATATCATCTCATAAGAATATTTCTTAGTCCAATATACGTATATAAAACAAATATAAAACGAGCAATCCAGCATGTTTCAATAAATTCAATAAAAGACATCTGTTAGATTTTGCTTTCACTCGGTCTGTATGTTACGATTTATTATACATATTCTTAAATTATTGACCGATTTTCGTTATTTTCATATATATATTTTTTACGGATTATATTATCATTTTACGGAGAAGTGATACAGATATATAGGCCTGATACATATTTTATTTAATTCTACGCATACATATTTTGATCGTTTGTTTCTACAATAATGACTATTATTTACCAATTCAGAAAGGCTAATTATTTAAAAATAATTCAAAAACTTCTAAGGTACTTTTTACGCTATATTTCACATATAGCAGGCTTATCGAACATATTGTAAAGAAAGTCCATTACCATTAAAATACTGCCGTTCTCCTATTTCTGCTGGATTTTTGAAGCATTGTGTCTTTAGTAGCGAAGTTCAACACACTGAGTACGTTACCGGGGTATTAATTTTTTTAGTCCTGTAGCGCTTAATGTCACACTTCACCTGCATGCCTCTCATATTGCGGAACATAACGCCGCGTAATACAAAATTACCCATCTAATATTGTATTAAAACGCAAATATTGATAATGGATGAAGACAAAATCCAAAGCTTAAATCAATATTTCATCGCCTCGCATTAACATCTGCGCCAAAATATATATTCAACTTAACGGTTATGCATTGCAATGTGCATTCCTTCATGAATGTGTATAAATATTTACTCTCATATTTGTAGGTAAGCGACGTGTGTTTGGTTACACAATCGGACGGGTAACTGTTTGACGATTATATTTAACACGTAGTTTCTGCTACTATTAGCTACTATTATTATTCAGCTTCACGCTGTATCCCGCACATTGCAGGATAGGCAGAAGGAACTTGGGAACTTTAGTATTAAGACACTCCGTTCCACTTCCCCCACTTTCCGCCGAATTTGAGGCAGTGCGTGTTGAGTGGCGGAATTCAACGCCTCGTTTTGCCTTGTGAAAAAATGGAAACATTAAATATTTAAATTGAAAATATTAAATATTCATTTCCTCGAGTGAGGATCGAACCCACAACCTGTCGGTTACAGTCACACGCTTGTGCCGCTGCGCTACTGCAGGCCTCAACTGTCACTATTATTATTATAATTATAAATGTCATTTACTGTTAAATTATATATACGTGTGAAATAGTTAGTGTGTGGGTCGTTATCAGAACGAGGAAAGGAATTACACCAACAATCGTTGATGTTACCGTTACCTATGTTACTCACAGCAAAATGCCTTTCCACATCCAATTCATATTTTCCGTCTCCACTGAATATACTTCTCAGATTTAAAACTCTTTCGGAGGCACACGTCGCTGTGCCACGTATGCCTCCATTACAGTGGTTGTGGGTTAAATTCCTTCGAGTAAACAATTATTTCCTTTTTCTGGTAACATAAAAAAACGTGTTTAGTTAGTTTAGTTTACACTCAACAGGTAATGTTGTGAAAAATGGAAAAAAAAGGACAGTGTCTTTATACTGGAATCTTATATCTGCTATATAATAGGGCGTGAAGCTATAAAATTGCTTTATTATTTGGGTAAGGTCTTTTTGGAACTTAGTATTAAAATACTCTGTTACGTTCCCATTTTCCGCCTAATGTGAGGCATTACGTGTTGAGTGGCGGAATTCAACGCCGCGTTTTGCCTTGTTGTCAGAGCAAAAAATGAAACATCAAATATTTATTCGAACCCACAATTTACAGGCACCACACGCTTGTGCCCCTGCGCCACAACAGGGCTTTAGTTAATATTATATATTTCTCTTCTAAATTAATAAAGTAATTTACTTCTTATAAATATAAATAAGTTACATTTTAAAGCTACGATGATTTAATGAAAAAAGCGGTAGTGCTCAACGTGTCCCGTAGGTTAGTAAGTTGACCCTTGTAAGTAAAGGACATGGGGCAAATTAGGCTTTTTTTTTTTTTTTTTAATTTTTTTTATATGGGTGGAAATCCTCATGGACTACCTCCGTCTAGGGAAAGACGGAGGGGCGTGCGGAACTCTTACCGGCTAAAACCACCCCGGTGTCTCCTCGCACGTGAGTGTGGGGCCGCAGGAGTCCAAATTCATCCGTAGCCCATCACTAGTGCTGGCCGGGTCTATCCGGGCCTCATCTCCTGCGCGGTGTGTTAACCCGTGCACCGTGCCAGAGGCGCGCGCCTGCGACACGGGTCTATCGAATAGGGGGCGAGAACTTCCCCAAGTCCCTCGCGTGGGGCAAATTACGCTGCCACAACTTCTTGACAATCTATGGTTTAAACATCACCTAATCACCTAAAAGCCAATATATTTCAAGCATTTTTTTTTTCATTAAATTGGTAATGCATTATTTACACTCAAATTATTTTCAAACTTTGCCAAGGGTAAAAAATAAAGTAAGAAAAGTTGTCATATATATTGCAATTAGGATATATGCAAGAAATATCCCTGACACCCCGACTCCCAACCTCACCATCGAGGTAATATACCATAAGGACCCCCAAAAGTCCAACCCCAAAGCCGCGCCTATACTAATAGGAGCTGAATGACACCTACGGCAAGAGGGCTCTAGCCTTGATGCGGTCACCCCTCTCGCCCCTAGGGGGTCGAGAGAGAAGAACAGTCGGTTATGTGTTCACGTGGCTCTCATTGCTAGCGCATGTTCCTTTGTATCCTTACCCTCGGTAATCATTCCGAAATGGTAGTCAGTGTAAACCTGGCAGACACAATCATATTTATTGCATTGCTTACGTGACTGGAGAATTTTTTACATACTATGTCTTCTTTTTCAATTAAAATTCTTTCTTATTCATTTTATTTATTTTCTCTCACACAACTATTTATTTAGGTATTTAGAACAGTAGCCTTCCGAGTAGTTGAGCCAAGGTTTTCATGGATCTATTTTTAGGTTCAAATAGTAAGCACAACTGATCAACAATTGTTTAACTAGCCTTATTCAGACTATTTGAGATAAGAATGAAACGTAAAATAAAATAAAAAATATTGAAAATATTGTGCATTTACATCATTAAATATTAACCACACTTGACTCTTACAGTTAAAATATTTGCGAACACAGTTTTGTTGCCCTTTTTTAGCAAAATAAACAAATCAGGGCTCTCGTAAACTCCATTACATATAGCAAAATGCAGTGAAATGACGTAAGCAACTCTCCTCCTTCTTACTGTAATTAAATTTAATGTCATTGAAATCTTTTCTTAAATGAAATATAGTAAGCAAGACATTTCACCTGCCCCACCTGCCCCTATGCTCAACTAGCCATGCTCTACCCTACCTGAATATACCCTACCTAACATTTGGCTTATAAGCTAAACGCAATTGAGATCTTACTTTCGTATAAGTGCACATAGAAAATGGCATTTTTAGTACTACGTACTGTCTAGGATTCTTGCAGAATGGCTTTTGTGTATCAATATATATTGTTGAAGGCCCTTTTATGTGAGATTCCAACAAAGTATAGTTAAAAATAAGTACATGCAAGTAATTTTGTTAAAAGAATTTTTCCTTGCGGCAACTAAATATAAAAAATTCCATATACATAATAATTTCTGCCTTTTCAGGCGGTGGACTACCTCAAAAAGAGAACACCAGCTCGCGCGGCGCTCATGATAGCAGCGGTCTGGTTGATGAGCGCGTTGGTCTGCATACCGCCGTTGTTAGGATGGCGGGTTTCCAGGCCACCTGAGCAATTCCCTCAATGCAAGGTAAGGTTAGGTAAATAAGAGTAATATTTGGTTAAAAAATATATTGTGGAAGGATTTTAGGTATATTTTGTAAGAAATTGTCAAAAACACCAGAGTTGTATAGAATATACAAAATAAATAAATAAATCGTGGCGCAGCGGCACAAGAGTGTGACTGTAACCGACAGGTTCTGGGTTCGATCCCCAGTCGAGGAAATGAAATATTTAATATTTTCAATTTAAATATTTAATGTTTCATTTCTTCGCTCTGGTAATAAGGCAAAGCGCGGCGTTGAATTCCGCCACTCAACACGCAATGCCTCAAATTCGGCGGAAAGTGGGGAACGGAAGTGGAACGGAGTGTCATAACACTAGGTTTCACTTCCGTTCCCTCTGCCTACCCTGCCAAATGCGGGATACAGCGTGAAGCTGAAAAAAAAATGCTTTGTGATGATTGTGACAATATATACAGGCGTCAATAAGTAACAAGAAAAAATAATTTATTCCTTCAGTTTCACGCTGTACTCCGCTTATGGCAGGATAGGCATAGGGAACTTGGGGAACTTAGTGCTACGATACTCCGTTCCCATACAGACACTTCCGTTATAAGAATAAGTTTTATAAAATAATATTATCAGTATACGTTTACCAATTAAACATTTTAATGCACGGAAAAAAAAGAACATATTGTCAAACTTTTTTGAGCTCCGCCACTCAACACGCAATGGATCAAATTCGTCGGAAAGTGGGGAACAGAAGTGGAACGCACTAGGTTCCCGGGTTCCCTCTGCTTACCCTGCCTCGTGCGGGATACAGCGTGAAGCTGAGTAGAGTAGAAGTCAAACTTTTTTTTTATTTTAACTGAATCTCAGACCCTAGTGTTAAGATATTTTGTACCCTTTGAGATACTTTATTTCTTTACTTTCCGAGGAATTTTAGAGGCATTGAGGCTGCACTTTGCCTCGTTACCAGAGCGAAGAAATGTAATTACTAAATAATTTACTGGAAGCTTTTGTTTTCTTTTTTAATTCTTTTATAAAAACAATAGAAAATGAGATGAACTATTGTTGATGATCGATTTCTGAAACTCTTTTTTGGCCGAAAGGCAATATAAAATACATATTATATTAATTCTAAAAAAAATCAAGTACTATTTGAATCCCGACTTTACATATTTCCAAACATACATATTTCACACTGTACTATGACATACATCATTAATTTTGAATATATATATTTTTTTTACTTACAATTTTTCCGAGAGAGTAAATTTTCAGAGTTCTCATAATTTAATGCTCGCGTGGCTTGGTATTTAGGTTTAGATGAAAATTTTTAATTTATTTAGCTAAGTTAATTTATTTATGCGTTCATATTAGGCTTTAATTCTTAGTCATTTTTATTTCAAGAATTATATATCAATATATTATTATTTCGTTAGTTTTATTTTCACGCTGTATACCCTACATACCAGGGTAGGCAGAGGAAACTTGGGAACTTGGAAACACTCTGTTCCCATTAGTACACATCAGTTCCCCACTCTCCGACGAATTTGTGGTAATGAATGTTAATTAGCGAAGCTCAAAGCCACGTTTTGTATCGTTACCAGAGCGACAAAAATATAAACAATATAAATAAAAAAATATTTTACTTCCCTCGAGGATCGACGATTGAGAGTGTGTGACTCGTATGTTAACGACAGGTGTTGCGTCGCGTCAGTCGCACGCCTGCGTCCCTGCACCACGACAGACCTCAAAACAGTTTCTTTTGTATTTTTTGCTTAATGGCGTAATTCAAATCCGCACAATGTATTAACAGAGCAAGGAATTGGAAATAATTATATTCCTGCAATGGAAATCGATTAAGGCTGACCAAATTAACCAAGATGGCCTCAGAGAATATCTTCTATATAACTTATTTACTATAGACTGTACTTGGTACATTTATAAGTGTTTATACAATTGACATATAAGCTACCCGCTGTATCCCATACATGTCAGAGGTGGTAGAAGGAACCTGGGAACCTGGGATTCTGCTCTTGGAATTCAAGAAGAGAATATAAAATATAATTGAAAATAATAAATATAAGTTATTTTAAGTGGGGATCCTCCTCACTTGTAGATTTACTTTCGTATATATTTGATAATTACTCATTTCTTTTTATTTAGTCAAATTGATTGGCTGTCACAATTTAGAGGGGAAGTGGGAACGTATGACACTGTGTTCCCAGGTTTTGGTTCAGGTTTCCAGGAACTACTGTGTAGCTTGTATTATCTTGTTATGCAGTGAGAACTTTCCATTTTATTCTCTTCTGACCTTCTAGTATTTATAGGGGCTTAACGCCGTGAGTTTGTACTGACACATATACCATCACGTTAATAGCAGACAGTGACCACTGCACTACTAAGTCGTTTACTAACTGTGGTTGTCATAATAATGTCATATAGAAGTACACACGTATGCTAACTCCAAAGGTAAACGTCGAAATTAATAACTAAATTAGCACCTGAGACGATTGGTTATAATGAAGGGGTCAAATAATGGAGTTCTGTGTGTCTTATAATTCAATGAAAACTTTTACGCTATAATTACGTATGTAGCTAACTAACTGTACTTACTTACTGTACTTATACCTATTTTATATTTTAAATGTGGAATATTTAATACCTGTTGTGGCGCAGTGGCACAAGTGGGCAACTGTAAATACGACAGGTTGTGAGTTCCATCCTTGCTCGACAAAATAAAATATTTTATATTTTCATTTCTTCGCTCTGGTAGAAAGGTCGTAACTCAAGATGTAATCTGTCAAATTCAACGTTAAGTAGAGAACTGAGGTGTCTTAATGGGAACAGAGTGCCATAACACTAGGTTACCAAGTTCCCTCAGCCTACCCTGCCATGTGCAGAATACAGACTCTGACAAAAAAAAAAGGGCGTTTATAATTTTGACGTCTACATGTACCAAAGAAGTTATTATAGTAGCACATTTGTCATCCCAAGGCAAGCTTATACAGTATATCTAATGAATCGAAAGCTTCTACTGATCAAAGGGTTTCAACTATATAAATAGATCATGAGAACGTTCAGTTATTCTGATTTCTAGATATATTTCTGAATAGAAGAATGTGTACCTACATGTTTGTTTATATAAATCCAAGAGTAATTTCAAATTAGGTAATATAATTGTTAATTTTAATTTCTTAACACATTTTAATAATATTACGTTCTATATATGTCCAGTTTTAAGGAGTACCAAGCGTGTCACTGTAAGCCACCGGTTCTACGTTCGATCCCCACTTGAGGAATTGAAATATTTAGAACTTCCAAATTAATTTTTGACATTTAATGTTTCATGAGAATCTCTAGTTTCCGTTCTTTTTAAAAATACTGTGTGTGTGTGCGTGCGTGCGGGCGTGTGTGTGTGCGTGCGTGCGGGCGTGCGTGCGTGCGTACGTGAGTGCATGCGTGAGGGTGTGTGTGTGTGTGTGTGTGTGTGTGTGTATGTGCGTGTGTGTGTGCGTGTGTGCGTGTGTGTGTGTGTGTGGTACCGTAGTTACTGATTATTTCTAATTTGAATGCGGTTTATAAATTTAAAAGCCTTGTTTATCGTGGTGGTTCTTACATTCTTACTTCCTTAGTCTATGGCAATTTGCGATAGAGATGATCATTGATGAGTGATTTCTCTTTACATATAAACGTCATATCCTGTATAGAGTTATACATTTTTGGTTAAATTGAAAAAATTGCATATTCAGTGAAAGCACTCAAAAGCTTCGTTTTATTTTTTTCTAAGAGAAAAAATGAAAATAATTAAGAAAGTACTTATTTAGGACATGAATAAAAAAATCTATGTGTAGCGTAGCAGAATTTTCTAAATAAGAATGAATCTTTCTAAGTGTAGATTAGCACTTAAAAAATAGCAAAAATAATTGAAAAGTCATCGTAATCATTGCCCCAAATAAGAATCGAACTTACATTCATCGTTTTTACCATTTAAAACAGAAAAAACAAAAGAGATCGCGCAAAGTTCGTTTCAGCAATTAGTCTTTAATAATACAAAGATCTGATTAACCGTCTAAAACTTCATGCCAAACTCTTAGAAGTTGATGAGACGATTTTTCTGAATAATCAATCTTAAGGGCCCCCGAATTAAAATTAAAATCCCCGTAGAAGCGCAAGAGAAACCCCAATACCCATTTATTATGAGATATAGTTTGAATGTTAGCTATAATTTTAAAAGATATTGAATATTTAGTCTCTACATACTATAGAAAAGTAATTGATCGCCGTCTGTACATGAAAGATACATAGAAAAAACAGAACGAGGAAAACGAGAATATTAAATATTTCATTTTATTGATGTGTATGATATTTAATTATTTTCATTTCCAAACTTTAGTATACTCAACACGGCGTTGAGTTACACCACTCAAAAATGTCTAAAAAATCGGGCAGAAAGCAGACACTGATTATCTTTACAATAGATGGCCTCTGTTTATCTCACGGAAAAATTAAATTTTGCAAAAATCTTAGAAACACTTCTTATCTCCTAGTGAAACTTTACCTTAAAGACCTTTTCATATTCGTTCTGGAGTTATTTTCTGATAAAAAAGGGTCGCTTGGTTCAGTAGAGACGTAAAAAGTATATCTTTACGTAACTTAGATACCCATCTGTAAATGTATGGAACGGTCTGTTAATGTAGTCCAGTAAACGTTAGATTAGTATCTATAGCGAAGGCAGTAAATTGGATTTTTATACTGAAATAAAGAAATATTGATGAAACCTCTGGTAAATGTGGTAATTATTGGTACGGTTTTCACTCGAGCTAATTATTGTGCTCAAGCTACTTTGGTTCTCCGCCCTGGAAGAGACAAAGCTATAAATTTGGGAACACGCAAAGTCGAGAAAAATCTCTCAAAAAGTTGAGTCGCAATACTGTCTATCCTCTTATGTAGGAGAGAGGATAACAGATTCATCCACTCTCCTCCTTTTTATTGGGTTAAAAATGTCTGACAGACAAAATATTCAATAAAATGTAATATCTTTTACTATGCGAGGCCTGTCGTGGTGCAGCGGCATAAGAGTGTGACTGTTACCGACAGGTTCTGGGTTCGATCTCCAGTCGAAGAAATGAAATATTTAATATTTTCAATTTAAATATTTAATGTTTCATTTCTTCGCTCTGGTAATAAGGCAAAAGCGTGGCGTTGAGTTCCGCCACTCAACACGCAATGCCTCAAATTCGGCGGAAACTGGGGTACGGAAGTGGAACAGAGTGTCTTAACACTAGGTTCCCGGGTTTCCTCTGCCTACCCTGCCTCGTGCGGGATACAGCGTGAAGCTGAAAAAAATATCTTTTACTATATAATGACACCGTTAGCGTCCTATAGTGATGCAGGGGTACTAGCTACGACTAAACGTGACAAGTTATAAATTCAATTTTTACTTGAGGGAATGAAATATTACACTTTTTCATTATCTCACTTCAGTAACGAAGCAAAACTAGGTATTCTGTTCCGCTACTCAACACGCAATGCCTTCAGAAAACGAAAGAAAGTGAGGAAAGGAAGTTTTATAACCGAAACGAAGCTAACGCTAGTTTCCTAGGTTTCCGTGGTCTCCTTAAATACAAATAAGGTTGTAGAAGAACACTGTGAAAACACTGTGAAAGTTTTCATATATATCAAACCGTAAATTATTGAAGTACTTCATGTTATCAGCATTTGCACGTGTAGAGGCACATGGCGTTTCTAAATTTGTGTCTAATTTCTTGAATTGAACCAACTAACATCTGTACGGAACATTGTAACTACACCATTGTGATTACGGCTTAGAATAGGATCACCCTGGTACTGATGGTGTCGTAAGAGGCGACTAAAGTGCGTGTGGTAGAGTCACGTTGCCAGTAATGGCAACACGCATGGGCAGACTCGACCGGATTATTACCACCCCCGGCATTTAAGACCGGCGTTAAGTAGTGGCTTTGGCCACTGCGTTTCGCATTAGGTAATGCCGGGCCCCGGTGCCCTTCTCCCTTATAGGACGGCAACGCTCCTGTAGCTCCTCTGAAGTTGCTCGGGGCCGTGGGCGACGGTGATCACTTACCACCAGGTGACCCGTACGCTCGTTTGCCGTTTTTTTTAAAAAAAAAAAAACCATGACAGCAAATTTATGTATTCCAAGCATTATTCCGTTAATTATCAACCCTACTCCACAAAACACTTAAAAAAACAATACGCTAAATTTAAAATTCCAAGTCTAAGGATTAAAACATCCGTCACGCGCCTAACACATTGTATCAGGAAAGGAGTTTACCGAATTATTCATAAAGGGGGACGATTTTAAAACGTATTCTGGGTTCCTAAATGGACCCTTTCGTGCGCATTTACGCTTTAACTGAACTCTGAAAATGTTCTAATGTTTATTATGGAAGTCGGAAATTAAGTTTGATACTTGTGCTTGGGATTTGTGAGTGTCATGAATAATAGACATATGTAAAACTAGCGACTTTATGGCGCAGTGGCCCAAACTTGAGACTGTATACGTGATATTTTGAAGACTTGATTCTTACTCGAGAAAATTATATATGTTTATTATTTAATGTTTTCATTTCGTCGTTTTGGTAACGAGGTAAAGTACGGTGTTGAGTTACACCATTCGTAAGTAAGTGGCAAAAGGGGTGATTATGTAAGTGTACCAGGTTCCCAGGTTACTTTTACCTACTTTGCTATGTCCGGGAAACAACGTGACGCCAAATAAATTTTAGCGACCTCAATGCATCTTTCTCCGTATAAAATTATTGTTTGATTATCAAAATTTGACTTTCACTAATAGACACTTAACCAATATTTTTAAAACGGGATTTCCATTACAAAATTAGAGAAGGATATCTTTACGAAAGAATTGAAGAAAGAGACAAGCTATATAAGTGATGAGAAAACATTAAGAGAGGTTTTATTCTTACGAATAACAAATGCATCCACGGCACTGCGTGACAGTTGTGATAACGATTTCTATTGGAGAATTAACTTTATAGCGCGGTGTTAAGTTTCGCCACTTATGGTACTAAAAAGTGGCAAAACTCAATACCGTGCTTTGTACGTTACAAGATCGAATACAGAATTGAAGCGACTAAATTTTAGCATTTATAATATAAGTGAAAAAAGTATGCCGTTAAAAACGAGAGAGTTGTGGTTTCGTTCGAGGAAATAAAATATTTTATATTTCTATTCGACGGAAAGTGAGGAACAGAAGTGGAACAGAGTGTCGTAACACTAGGTTCCTAAGTTCCCTCTGCCTACCCTGCAATGTGCGGGATACAGCGTGAAGCTGAAAGAAAACAATGAAAGATAGTTAATAATGAAATGTAAAGCTCAATCACAAAAACCTACGTTGCCATTTTATTTGTTCAATTGGTAAAATTAATCAAGATTAGAGGTGGTATAAATTTACCTAGAACTCAGAATGATGTATTTATCGTTTACGTCTAAGGTTTGGATATTTTGATATTTATTGGCCCAGAGAAAGACCACTTAAAAGGACCAGCTATAGCTCTAGGTTTGATTCCTACTGGAGGTTATTATTTTTAATTTCCACTAAAGCGTATAAGTCAAGTTTAGATGGAAAGGGGAGATCAAAATTTCTTTATGTTAATATCTTTTTGCAATTTACAATCAGATAATAAGCAGCTTGGTCCACAATCGCCTCCATTTGTTTTTTTTATGGAAAAGACGGCAATCGAGCGTACGGATCACCTGGTGGTAAGTGATCACCGTCGCCCACGGCCCCGAGTAACTCCAGAGGAGCTACAGGAGCGTTGCCGTCCTTTAAGGTGGAAGGGCACCGGGGCCCGGCATTACCTAATGTGAGACGCAGTGGCTAAAGCCACTTACATGCCGGGAGTGGTAATAATTCGGTCGAGTCTGCCCATGCGTGTTGCCATTGATTCTACCACACGCACTTTAGTCGCCTCTTACGACACCATCAGTACCAGGGTGATCCTATTCTAAGCCGTTTTTTTTATGTAGATACATATGAGTATAAAGTAATTTTTAAGCGACATAGGCAAAATTTTTAAAAAGAGTAGTTAATATCGATTCTGCTGTTGTGGTCCAAAGTAGACAATACAGTAAAAGTCGCACTAAAATTTGGGAAATGCCTGAACACAAAAAAGCCTGAAGTGAAATCTATTATTCTTTTGTACAATTTTGAAAAAGCATATCACATCTTTCTTATCATATTTTTGTTACACATCAAATTTATATACTAAAATCAAAATATGTATAGTCGTTTTGGTAATTATTATAGTACCTATAATAAATTACGGATTTTTCATGGGATTCGTTTATTAGGCACCTGATATAAAAAAAATAATATTTTATGAAAAAAAAAACACAACTTAAGCTCCGTATCGAGCCAAGAGTATAATCGTTTTAAACATAAAATTTCGAAATTTGTTGTTTAATAATTACTAGAAATAAAAATTTAGATACCTTTATGTAAATAATAAACGTATATTTAATAATAATCATCTCTTTTACTTGCTTTTTTATAGCTTGAGCAGTATTGAGGTACACAATGGTCCATAAGTACATTAGGACACCGCAGAAGGCAGTCGTCAGTAACATATATGGGCTCTCAATGGTCACCAAGGTCAAAATATCCACCATCACCATGAAAACCTAAAAAAAAATAAAGTACAGAATCAAAATATGACATAAAATATTTTAAGTGCTGTTTTCTACAAAGAAAATAAGATTTAATAATGAGAAGACGAAAGAGAGAAGGAATAAAAGAAAAAAATATATGTCTGAATCGTCCGTTGGTGTGTAGAACTCTTTCACTTTGTGAAACTAATTCTTGAATTTTATTTTTATCAATAATTTTACGATTGAATATTTTTTGTGTTTCGAACATTGTGAACGCTGAAAACTGTCCTTAATGCCATAAATAGCCATTTACATTTTATATTCAGCCACATAGTCACTCGGCATTTTACTGTACTTTTACTGTTGTGGCCCAAAGTGCGACTGAATGAAAAGTAATGGAATTAATTATTTTTTACTTTCCTGTTTCAACAAGGTGTTGGATTTTGCCACTAAATAAAGCATAAAAATTAAAATATAAAAATGAAAATTGGGAATAAATTATTAAATTATGTCTTTCGACAGACACTTTTTTGAACGTATCATGACACTTTTTTGAACGTATCATGGGGCGCGTAGATTACACCCCTAAAAAGTTGGTCATTACTGGAAATACAGAAGGTAAAATATCCAGGTCGCCCACCCTCTAGATGGTTTAACCAGCTGTAATGTCCAAACAGACAAACAAAATCTACACACAACCAAATCAACAACATAAAATTACAAACTTGTGTCCGGAAATGTAATAAATACATAGAAGCCACTAAAAAACAGTCTGTCTTACGGAAAAATATACCCCACCAGGACCACCATTTTCAGACAAAAAGGACTGGCCACAGAAAAAGAGAGAAATATTACATTCTCTATAAATTTTAATGTTAAAATAAGACTTGCTATGGCGCTGGGGCTATGATTGGGCCTCTGGAGTCAGGGTTCATCCTCACACGAGGAAATTATACATTTAATATATATTTTTTTCTAGTACAAGACAAAACGCGGCGTTGACGTTAAAGGGACAGAGTTCCACAACATTAAGTTCCCAAGTTCCCTCTCTCTTTTGTGAAACACAATATAGAGCTAAAAAAGTATTAAAATAGACAAAAAAAAACTAACAACAAAATTACTAATTGTCGAATTGATTGAGTGATTGCCTCGTTCATTGAAAAATATCAATACAAGTTAAACTATTCCCAATTTTCTATCCGAGCCGAGATATATTGTAATTTCTGTAATACCATAAATAACTTATTGTCAGATGGAAGGTGATCTACGACACTTCAATGGAAACTGCCTTTGTTTAAACGAGAAGTCATTTACTAAATGGACTTTAGTTGTTATGTTCAATAGTTATATTTATTAGGAGAAATAGAAAGAGAAGTACTTTAAGTATAGTTAAACATTGAATATTTCTTGTTAGTGAATTGGTTAGTGATTCTAGTGGTAGTTTTTATTTTAAGTTAAGGCCTGTTCGTGGCGCAGCGGCGGCATGCGTGTGACTGTAACCGTTAGGTTACAGTCACACGCAGGTTTGGTTTGATCACCACTCGAAGAAATGAAATTATTTCTTCGCTCAAGTAACAAGGCAAAGTGCGGCTTTGAGTTCCGCCACTCAACACGCAATGCCTCAAATTTGGCGGAAAGTGGGGAACGGAAGTGAATTGGAGTGTCAGTTAACACTATGTTCCCAAGTTCCCTCTGCCTACCCTAACATATGCGGAATACAGCGTGAAGCTAAATGGGTGAGATTTTTTAGTTATTCCAGCTACATTCTGGATATGATAAAGAACAGGGAGAGGCAATTTGGGAACCTAGTGTGAAGACATTCTGAACCTTTCATTCCCCACTTTCCGTCAAATTTGAGACATTGATAGAGTGGTGGCGCTAAAGGCAACGCTTTGCTTTTTACTAGAGTGAAAAAATAAAAATATTGAATATTATGTTACCTGGAGTGAGAATCAGTCCCATACCCTGTCTGTGTGTATATGCGTGTTAAATAGTGGAACTTAACGCCGAACTTTCCCTTTCATTACCAAAGGGAAGAATATTGGATATATATAATATTGGATATTTTAATATATCTATGGACGGGAAATGAACCGACAACCTATCCCGCTTACAGAAGCGCGCTTGTCCCCCAGCGCCATAAAGGGCTTCTATAAAAGCTAGATACTATAATAAAACCGCAATATAAATGCTAAAAGCACCACATGCAAATTTAAATTACGTAGTAAATTTTCATACGAAATAATTGTCTTTTTCCTTTCTTTAAGAGCGTGATTCAAGTGAAATACGACTTGTACAATTGTTCTTTGTATGTTAGATGAGATGGTGTGATAAGGTGACAGAGTAATTTAAGGGTAGCGGGTTCAATTCTTGCGTATTAGAGACAGTTAGTGTTTTTTTTTTTCTTAATTACATCAAATTGATTTCGTTGCAGCGTAAAGAGTTTATTTTGTTTCCTCGTTCTGGTAATGAAATAAAGCGCAGCGGTGAGTTACGATCATAATTGTCCTACTAATGTAGTAGGACAATTTTAATGAATTAGTTTCTTGAAATGAAATAGTTTCTAGAAATTAATTGATTGGTTGGAAGCAAAATAGTTTGACAGACGCTCTTGTGGCAAAACAGATCATTATAAAAATTCAGACCTAAATGTCAGACATTATGTCTGTACTGCTTACACTTTTATGGGTCTAAGTCTGAATCAAAATTGAAATAATTATTATTCCTCCGATCGAGAATCGATCTGACAACCTTCACGCCTTCAGTCCCACTGCGCCGCGACCCCATACTAACCTTCATAATACCAATGTAATCGTAAATAACAAAGTTTAAGAAACGGTCGCGCGTATAATATACATTTAGAAAGCGATAAATCCCATAATAAAAACAAAAGTTTTGCTTAAAACGCAGCTACGGCCACCGTTGTTCGTGCTCTTGAGATTTTAAATATCGTTTTGTAGAAACGGTATTTGCCCCGAAAATTAATTTGAATGTTTATTACTATATTGCATCGAAAGCTTTAATATTGATTCTTATCAAAGGAGTGGACAGTATTCAAGTGCTGATAACAGGAAAGAACATGTGACTGTTAATTGTGATTGTAAATTCTATATCCACATAATTAATATATATATATATATATATATATATATATATATATATATATATATATATATATATATATATATATATATATATATATATATATATATATATATATATATATATATATATATATATATATATATATATATATATATATATATATATATATATATATATATATATATATATATATATATATATATATATATATATATATATATATATATATGTATGTACGTATTATTTATATTATTTATACGTATTCCTTGATTATACTAACTCACTCACTCAGTTTCACGCTGTATCCCGCACAGGGCAGGTAGGCAGAGGGAACTTGGGAACCAAGTGTCAAGACACTCCGTTCCATTATGATTGTACATTTACCTTTATTATTTTCATTTTAACACTATTTTCGATTTTTTTGGATTGTGGATGTAGTGGTTTTTAATTTGATTCCTACTTGGCCAAACTATTTTTTCCTGTGCTTTTGCTGTTGTCTCTGTGATAATAAAGAAGAGGGCACGGCGTTGAGAACCGCGCCCACAACGCACATTTTTTTCAAAATTGAGCTGTAAAGGGGGAACAGACTGTTGTTGTGTGATTCCGGCTTAGAATAGGATCACCCTGGTACTGATGGTGTCGTAAGAGGCGACTAAAGTAAGAGTGGGAGAGTCACGTTGTCAATAATGGCAACACGCATGGGCAGACTCGACCGGATTGTTACCACCCCCGGCATTTGAAACCGGCGTTAAGTAGTGGCTTTGGTCACTGCGTTTCGCATTGGGTAACGCCGGGCCCCGGTGTCCATCCACTTTAAAGGACGGCAACGCTCCTGTAGCTCCTCTGGCTGGAGTTATACGGGGCCATGGGCGACGGTGTTCACTTACCATCAGGTGACACTTACGCTCGTTTGCCGTCTTTCCCATAAAAAAATATATATATTTATTATATTAAGTATATATGAGATAACACATTGCAAAGTGTTATTCCACGTAGAGACGAATGCTACTTGTAACTGTATAGTTTTTAAGTTACATATTTAGTTATTATTAAATAAAAAAAAACAAAGATTACCAGAGCATTAATTACCAGACTGTATGTTCAAAGTAATGAAACCTAACCCTACGATTTATCAGTACCGAAATCAGATAGTGAATATCATATCAGAAAAATGATAATGTCAAATAAACAAACTGGAAATGAGAGTGGTAATTGAACAAGCTATAATCATGGACACTCCGCTCTATCTCGTTATCCACATTACGCTTATTTTACAGCATTTTAAGTTGAGTGGCGGGACTCAACGCCGTGCTTAGCCCTGGTCAAAAAAATATTAAATATCTTATTTCCTCAAAAATTACAGGATTTTTGCCCCAGCAAAGTTATTTTGATTTTTCATATATAAATTCTTATCTTATATAAAAGAGAATATTATATGGCAAACCACGGTTTCTAACTTGTGTAATAATATTAGAGTCCAACACGGAGTACGTGGAAACAGACGTGCCGACTTATATTTAAGTGATATACACATACAATTTATGAGAGACAAGCGTTTTTCTTTATTTTATTTAAAAATATATATTTTTAAAAATTTTGTATTATCTTAACTACAAAAAACCGGTTAAATGAGAATTGTGCTGGAGAACTTCTTATAAATTTCATACAAAATACAGAAGATACAAGAAAAATATATATTTCCATTTCCTTGAGTGAGGATCGATCGACCATGTTTGTGCCTCTGGCGAGCAATTCAATTCAATTTAATTACAATCTATACGTATCCAACTATCTATTATAATAGTGATTATTTACAGAATATTCAAAAAATAAGAAACTGGGATACATAATTCAACTATTGAACAATGGTTGTAAGAAAAGTACACGTTGCGTATAAGAATAGTATATATGGTTTCAATAAGCATTTGCCAGGTACATATTGTATTTACCTTTGACAGCGACTTCGTTTGCTTAGTTAAATGAAAGCTTATGTATCACCCTCTCGAAAGCTTTCAATCCCTCTAAATCTTTCAAATATTTTTCATTGTTACTTCGCCGGTGTTGCTTGTAGCGTGATGTAATAGTAGGGCAGTATAGTAGCGTTTTCTCGATATTATCTTCAGTTTAAAGAAGTGCAGGCAGAAGGAAATTGAAAGGTAATGTTATGATAGTCAGTTATCATCAAATTATTCATTTCCTAAATTAAAATTCACAACATCATGCTTACAGTTGGAAGCCCTTCCGCATTAGAAAATCACGCAAAAAAAAAAAACCGCTTACAGCTTCTAACTTAGCTTCACAGTAATATAACAAGGAATGCGAGAAAGTATGCCCTCGTCGGCTTAACCCATTTTCGGCCAAAGGTTGAAAAAAAAGAAAAAAGAACATTTTTTTGACAATTCTTATTTACTTTTACATCCATTAACCTAAAAATACAAAGTTATTTTTTTTTGATTATCAGAAATATATAATACATAAGGGGTCGTAGGCGACCATTTGGCTGAAAACGCTAGCGCATGTGATAGCCCTTAAAGCACTCTGGATGCAAGTGCACATCACAGGTTTCACAAGAAAGAGCGTTTTATTCTTACATACTTCACACGCTCTTCTTGTACCTGTTGGATGCCTAACAATGATGTGGCCAATATTATGATACCATGCTTGAGATTGGAGGGAAGATGATGATGGTGGACCCATCTCGGATTTAGGACGTGCTTCGCATAAATCGAACTTTATCAAGTCACGCACGACATAAGAAGCGAAATCTATTTGAGGAATTGTCTTCGCATTGATACGATTATAGATTTTCCATGCATTTACTACAGAATTTCGCATTGCGTTGGTGAATAATGGCCACCACCACTTTTTGCTTCTAACGCCAATTTTGTAGTTTGCCACACCATTGTCGTGTAAATCAACACCTCCCATGTAACGATTGTATTCAAATATCATGGAAGGCAGGTCTATGAATACTTTCCCTTTAGCTTCTTTCGAAAATAGTTTTACTTTTTCATGGGATTTATATTCAAATGATTGCTTGCGACAATTATCAACGATTTGTCATTTCATTTTACTGCCAACAAGCCAGACGTTGGATCAAACGCAGAATCGAACTCCTTATTGGTTTGAAGAGACATTTTTTCAGGCGGTTTTCCCGCACAGTACGTGTCGCTTTAAACCCCTTCTTCGTGAGCTCTTGGAATAGACCAAATGAGGGAAAAAAGTTGTCAAAATAAACCGAATACGAACTTGGATTTTGCACAACAGAGAGTAAATCGAGAACGACATCTCCACCAAGTCCCAAATCTGTTGTTATGCTGGACCCAGCGCCACCATATGGTAAAAATACCGTTTCAAAAAACTCTGAAAAATGAGTAAGGACTCAACACGAACATGGAAAAAACGAGAATCGAACGTTATCGGAATGGCGGCAGCGCTAACGTTTTCGGCCAAAAGGTCACTTACGACCCCACTCCATAAATGCTAAGTCCACGGTGTCGCCTTGATTCATGTTTACCTCCACTTTCTACCATTTCGTTCTAGGATAGATAGGTTATGATATGGTGTCATGTTATCTTTTTTTTTCAATTGTTTAGACATAATAAAATGGTGCCAACTTTTTAACTTCTAAAAAGCTGAAATTGACCAACTTAGAGACATCATTTCACCTATAAACACTAATATTACCGGGTCCAAAAAAATTGGCATTCTTTTCAAGGACGACCTAAAGTAAATAATAAAAAGAACCGAAAATAAAAACAGTTTTATGTAATATAAAATAATTACCAAAGTTCGAGGTCGTATACGACCTTTTGGCCGAAAATGGCTTAAGGGTAACTCGGTGACGTCAATGAACCGTTTTTAACTGCCAGAAGAGCCGCCAAATATTTTCCAACCTCCATTTGCGAATATCCTTACGTTTTATGCGGAGGAAACTACTTTGACATTAATTTTTTGTTCGGGTATAAAGGGTTAGATTGCCTCGTTATGTAATTGTTGGATACTGATCTAAGATATTTATTTGTATGTAATTGTTTATTTATTTTATTTTTCAGCTATATCTTTATTTAACTGATATGATGAATGTGATAAGACACCACACCTCCAAAGTCTCACTAAGACACGTGGTGTGGTGGCTTATCACATTCATCATATCAGTTAAATCCTCCTCTTTCAAATTTTATACTTTGCTTTATAATACCATATCTTTTTGTCATAATGCCAAAGACATATAAACGATAACATCTTGTCTTCACGAGTTCTTCTAAATAAACAGATTTAACATCGTCTCTGTTTACCAAAATAACGCTCCCAAACTTCGAACTTAATCCGTAATCGTCGTTTACGTTAATCATAGATTAAAATGTAATCTTAAACTTTAGTATTCTCTATAGCTTACCAACAGTTACTGTTGAGTTAAACTTCAGTTTAGATTTGTCGAATGGAACTTTGTTATGGTTAACCGTTGTTTAGAAATTTCTTGTTATATAAAGAGCTTTTTTAGATTAAGCTCAGTTTGTTTTAATGTGTGAAAATTGGGGAAAGCGTGTCAAGGCTTTATTGCGATATATCTACGTTAAAATTTCTATCAAAATGACACTCTCTCACTCTCTCAGCTTCACGCTGTATCCCGCACGAGGCAGCGTAGGCAGAGGGAACCCGAGAAACTTGTGTCAAGATCTCCATTCCTCTTCCGTTCCCCACTCTCCGCTGAATTAGAAGCATTGCATGTTGAGTGGCGGAACTCAACGCCGCGCTTTGCCTTATTACCAGAGCGAAGAAATGAAACATTAAATATTTAAATTGAAAATATTAATATTTCATTTCCTCGACCTGGGATCGAACCCAGAACCTGTCGGTTACAGTCACACGCTTGTGCCGCTGCGCCACGACAGGTAAATGACACTTTTATACAATAGATACTTGTATGTCTGTTTATTGTAGTTATATTCCAATAAAGGATAATATTTTAAAAACATGTCTTGTTATATGTAATAGATTATACATCTAGGCCATTGTATCGTTGGAGCAAGCGTGTAACTTGCGCAACGGTAGAGAGTACTATTCTTACTTGAGGAAATGTTATATTTTACATTTATATTTCTTCGTTCTGGTAGCACGGCAAATGCACGGCGTTGAGTTCCAATGGAAATGGGGGAAATGAGTGTGTTGGTGGTAAAATAGGATTACATTAGCATGGGATTCTTTCTGCTTAGACGTGAGGTTAAAAAAAAAGATAATTCGGCAACCTATCAAAATATTGTCGTGGAAAAGTAGTGGCTGATTAAAAAAAATATTTTAAATTACTTTCCCTCGTTATGGCACTAGCGGCGTTCACATTTCGAACTTAATATGTACATAGAAATTAATTTTATAGTAATGTACAAATTAGTACAAAAGATTGTTTTAAATTGCGGCGCTAAGTCCGTCACTCGAAACGCAATGTCTAGAAAAGGACACGGTGCGTGCGGTTCATAGTGTCGTAACACCAAATTACTTTTGTTCATTTGTGGGCTACAGCGTGAAGTTAAAAAAATATAATAAGTCTTCAATGTATTCAGATAGACAGTATGTGGTAAACGAAATATATCATTTAATTATATAAACGAGTTTTCTAACGAAATATATAACCTATGTTTTATCTTTTATAAAATTTTAGCCACTATTGAATGCTTAATTACAATGTTGAACTTAGTGTCAACACTCCTTTATTCCTCTCTTTCTGCCTTATCTTTGCGACATTACACGCTGACTGGTGGAACTAAACACCGCAATTTGTTAGCACTTAATTTAAGACCAAAAATCCAAACTTTTATACTAAAAGTACCGTAGAAACGTAACTAAATTAATTTCTATGTATGTACATATTAAGTTCGAAACGTGAATTTCAAAAGCTTTGATGTAAATAGAACGCAGGTGTAAAATATATTTGGTAGAAATGTTTTATTTCATAATTGGTCTCGGTTTAAGGAGAAGTTTCTCTGACGACGTGACGAATATATGTCGAGTTTTAATTAATAACTGGAAGAGAATTGTGTTGGCGCCTTTGAAATTTGTATTGAACGAATTAATAGGTACCTTTTCGTTGGCTATGCTTGTTATATAAATATAATAATGTGTAAGAAATGTGCTTTTAAACTGTTTCTGGCAATTGTTTGGCAAGTGTTTGGCTACAACCCTAAGTTCCTTCTACCACCTATCCATATGCGGGATACAGCGTGAAGTCGAAAAATTTGAGGCCAGTCGTGGCACAGGGACATGAGCGTGTAACTGCAAACACAACAGATTGTGGCTTCGATTCCCACTTGAGTGCATCAAATTCTTGTCTGTGGTAAGGTTCAGGCCTTTTCATAGATAGCCGTAAAAATTCTCTAACTTAAATTAAACCGCTATGGTTGTGATAGCGTATACGGGCCATAAGACAATTACATTTTCTTAGGAGTTAATTATAATATTTAAGCATACTAAAAGTCATATTGATCTAATGAATTGAGACCTGTTGTTGCACGGCAGGTTGTGGGTTCGATCCTCACTTAAGGAAATGAAATACTAAATATTAGTATTAATTTTCTTTCGCTCTGGCACCAAGACATAGCGCAGCATTGAGTTACGCCACTCATCACGCAATGCCTAATTCGACGGTGTCTTAAAGGTAGAATGGAATGGAGTGTCTAAGCACTAGATTCTCAAATTCCCTCTGCCTACCTTGTCATGTGCAGGATACAGCGTAAAGCTGAAAAAAAAACCGTTAACATAATTAAGATAGGATCCATATTAAAGCATGCCCCATTTAACTTGTCCCAAGTTTGTTCCGAAGAAAAGTTCGTCAAATATCCAGTTTTCGCAAATCAAGCGAACGATGCCAATGAACACAAAGTACTCGAGTTCTTGCCTTAAATGAAAAATTATACGTTTATATCAATTGAAGGTTGCCTTTACTGTAGGCAATTTGCGAGAGCTTTTCATGAAGCTTTAAAGCATATACTTGGAGTAACTAGCATTTTGTGTTTGAAATTTGTGTTTGTTAGGTGTTGGTTCAAATCCTGTTTGTTTTTTTTATAAACATTTAAGTGTATACATTAGTGTCCTTTTTTATAGGTTTTACAAAAATATTATGTACGTATATATTAAAAAAGTAAACTAATTATAAAATATTTATAGTTCATTTTATACTCATAATAGCGTTTTATTCCTAAACATACGGTTACAGAAATCTCTAAGTTTGGTGTGTCTTATGATATAGGCCTCCTCCAATTCCTTCCAATGGGTTCTGTCTTCTGCTACTCCCAGCCAAAGTGGTCCTTGCTTCCCGTCTCCTGACTTGACAACCCCTGCTTCTCTTGCCGTCCCTGGGTTGCCAGAATGTGACTTGCTTGCTTCATTTAAAATAATAATTAATTATTCCATTTACAATATTAATTAAATATTGAATGTCTTCATTTATTCGCTTCATTTTCAGGAGCACCAGTGTCAAGGTAAAAGAAAAACAAAATAAATATATATTTTTTTAATATTGTCAAAATACTTGTTAAGAGTATTTTCTTGATGTGGCTTGAATATCATGAAATAACACATTCGCACCATCGATGTCGATTCACAGACGTAAACTTAACGGTTGCAGATTCAATTCCCACTTAGGAGAATAAACTAAAAAAACATTTTCTTTTCCTAAGATAACATCCAGCGCGGCGTTGAGCTCCGCCACTCAACACACAATGGGTCTAAACATCAGATTCCCTTTACATTCTCTGTAATATGCGATATAGAGCGGTAAAAAGCCATACGTTCTTATTTCTCCTACAGAAAATACATTTTAACATAAAATAAGTATGTAACAAGATCCCTTAGAAATACTATGCATATAATATTTTTGTAACAAACGTACACACATCTAATATAAATATTTATTACATTAGCTTCCAAATCGTCGATATCGCGACCTTAACCCGAGCTCTTGATCTAGAAACCAATAAACGTATGTAAAAAAGGCAAAGTGATGTATCTTATTACTGGAAAAAATGTAGATTTTTGTTTTTCTTTTATATATTTCGATTTTAATAAGGCAGATAAAATATCATATAGAAATGAGATAATAAATTAGAGTTTGCAAATCACGCAAATGTTTGAGTCATTTGCTGAATGGCGGAACTCAACACCGCGTTACTACAAAGAAAATATAAAATATTTGATTAAACTGAGTGATATTAAGGCCCACTCTCGTAGTGTTCAAGTTGTTCGCTTGTGCCTCTGTGACACTACGGCTTCATTCTTGACATTTATTAAAAGTTTATTATCAGAACAGTATAATATACAATTACGTATATCATATCCAAATGCTGAAATGCTTGGTGTTGAACATTTGTAGCAAATGTTTTTTTATTACACGAAATTGCCTAATAAAAATATTTACGCCTCAAATATGGCAGAAAGTAGGGAACGGAAGTGGAACGGAGTTTCTTAACATGTTATGTTCATGTTCCCAAGTTCCTTCTGGTGGTCATATGGCAATAACTGTTCTGTACAACATATTTTAAGTGCGAGAATAAAATTAGTAACATTAAAACGGTTAATATAACCTGCATTGATAAGTACAATATCTCACTTTTTTTTCTAAACTGAAAAAAATAAATTGTATTAACTGAACTAAGTAGTTCCTGAGATTAGAGTATTCCAAATGACCAATTTCATCAGAGTCGTAATAATATAAATATAGAATGAAAAAAAAATATTTATATAAAAAACGTATTAAGACATTGAAGAGAATTAAACCCACACGTCTTGAAATCCGTACAAGTTCTCTGATCACTAAGCCATACGTTCTCATCAAGCTATGTACGTCGAAATTCTTATTTGCTTATTTTACAACTTATTTATGTTAGCTACTCTGTGGGGACATTCTTTAGAATAAGGAATTTTGATAAGAGAAAATACTATTTATTAAATATTTTTAAATTTTTTTAGTGTTAACTCATGCTTAGAAAAAATATACTATTTAGAAAATGTATGAAAATTTTGAAAGTAGCGTGATTTGAACCAGCGCCTCTTGGAATTCATCCAAGCGCTCTGAGCTATACGTTCTCATCAAGCGACGTTAAAATTCTTATACGCTTGTTACAACTTGTTCATATTATTAATGTAAATTTTAATATTGCCTGTTAAAGATAGGGCATTTTACCTTCAACCAGAGATAGACTCATATTTTGCCTAAGCTGCTGACTGAAAATAAGCCAGTCGAAAGTCTAATACTTACCTCATGGAATAGAAATGTTCATCTACATAACTATATCATTTCATACTTAATAATAAAATTAGCATATGAACGTTTAAATATAGAAGTTAAGTTAAGAGCAGGGTTAAGTTACGTTTTTAACATATTAAAGCTCATATGCTAAATAACAAACGGCGTTTAGCTCTGCTGCTTGTCTCATAATCCCAAGCCGCTTCGCCCGCTTAAGCTATTTTAATGTTTATTTAAAATTATATAAGTGTATTTGGGGAAAAATAGAAAGATTATTTTAGTTTTTTTTTATGGATAAGACTGGGTAAGCGAGCGTACGGGTCACCTGATGGCAAGTGATCACCGCGGCCCACGGCCACGTGTAGCACCAGAGGAGCTACAGGAGCGTTGCCCATCTTTAAGGGCACCGGGGCCCGGCACTACCCAATGCGAAACGCAGTGGCCGGAGCCACTTCTTAACGTCGGTTTTAAGCCGGGGGTGGTAATGGTCGAGTTTGTCCATACGTGTTGCCATTTCTGACAACGTGACTCTCCCACACGTAGTTTAGTCGTCTTTTACGACACCATCAGTACCAGGGTGATCCTATTCTAAGCCGGAATCACACGGCGAAATATTATATGTTATTCATACTGTTATACATCTAATGAAACATTGTTGAAAGTAGTTTCGTAAATAATCTTTCTTTTTTATAATTTATTGAGTATAGAAATGGTTAGTGTACGTTGTCCGTAGGAGTTACCCATATGCTCTCTTTACCTTTATTGGTAAATGTAGCGCACACACGGAAGTTTGTGATTTCGTATTATTCTTTAACTCTACTATTAGGTATATAGGCCTCGAAGAAATGGATAATCTTTTTAATGGATTTTTTTAGATCGACGGACTTGTTCATGAGACTGGCAAGTACAGAAAAATATTCTAGTATTTTCACAGATTTTAAGGCCTTAAACGCCTGGTGTTACACGGGGCCGTGTGCGACGGTGATCACTCACCATCAAGTGACCCGTACGCTCGTTTGCCTTGTCTTTTCCATAAAAAAGGCGTTAGTGTGTTAATTCACACTAAGGAAAATAAATTTATTTGAAAATGTATAAAAAAATTGATGGATTCCAAGAGGCACGGGTTCATATCCCGCTAACTTCAACTTTTTATACGTTTTCTAAATAATTATCAAACACTTCAGCTTTATAATGTTAGTGTAGACAATATGTGTAGATAAGTCTTAACACCAGGTTCCCAAGTTCCCTCTGCCTACCCTGCCATGTATGGGATACAGTGTGAAGCTAAGGACTCAATTAAATTTCTAAAAACGTAACTCAACGCCGCGTTCTGTCTATTCAAAAATAATCAAACCCAACCAAAATATTTTCAGTGAAATACTTTTCCACTATGACATTGTATCTCTAATATATGTACATTATAAATAAAGCGTTCAGATTTGCGTCATTATCACTCCAAGTAATAAACCTCTAATTATTCATATTACTCTCTTATCTTTAGAATGATGGTACGTTTCAAATCATTTGCATTATTACTTAACGTTGAGTTGGATTGATATTTAAATTTTCTAATGTAATTCTTCATTCTAGATGTCCTTGTCAATTTTCTTTGATGATGTGGCTATTGATTTGTCATTAGTTCGAATCCCACTCGAGGGAATGAAGTATTTTTGCTCTCAAAAACCGTTACGTAACAAAGCGATGTGAATGTTACAACATAGTGACACATAATTCAATTATTAATACTTTTTAAATTACACGCTGTATTTCAGTCAGTAGGATGTAGAATAAATTTGGGATCGTAGTGTTAAGACACTCCGTTCCCATTGCCACAACCAGTTGGCACTAAAATTGAGACCTTTTATTTTTCAACTAGTTGTTTTTTCTTTATTACAATAGAAAAACAATAAGCTTTACGCTGTGATTTGTCGAAATGATATAAAAAAAAATCTTAAGAAAATGTTGCTCGTAGAACACACCTACACTAAGGAGTCTCTCTCATCTAAATCACCATAAAAGCTAGAAAGATATAATATCAGTTAAAGAATATAATTTTTACGAAATCTGTTGTGGCGCAGTGGTGAGGAAATAAAATGTTTAATATTTGCATTTCTTCGTATGAAGACAAAGCGCGGCGTTGAGTTCCGTCAATCAACACACAATGCCTCAATTCGACGAAAAGTGGGGAACAAAGTGTCTTAACATAAGGTTCCCTAGTTCCCTTTGCTTTCTATATCATCTGCCGGATACAGCGTGAAACTGTCAAAAACAAATAATCAGAATCGAACCCATTATATCTTCTACATGGAACTAATAACATTTTCTCCTTTGTCATTTCAGGTAAGAATTTACGCGTTACAAGGTAAAGTTGTTATGCGCATTCCAACAATACTCCACAAGATGGGATCGACCTTAGGAAATAAAATCTTGAGATTTTACATTTAAAGGTACATTTGTTCTCAAGTTACACAGTATTTAGGTAATTTTGAAGATATTTTTATGTTTTTTTTTAATTTTGCGCTGTATTCTATATGTAACGGGAGGCAAAAGGAACCTAGTGTTGCGACACTATTTTCGAGGTTTTCTATTGCTTTTAATGACGGAACTTAACGCCGCGTATTGCTTTAATACTAGAGTGAGTAATTGAAATATTCAAAAAAAAAAAAAATTATAAAATTATAAACAGCCAATTTTTTTTAAAAACTTAGGTACCATGATGAACATTTCAGGAGCTACAGTGCCCGAGACAGACACACAAACAGTCTGGTCAACCTTATAACCTTTTTACATCGGGGGTCAATAGAAAAAGTATATCATAAAACATTTCGGTGTAAACGCAATCCTGCCTTAATGTATTTTCGTCGCGAAGTACGATCGCCGTCTTACTTGTATTAAATGACGTGAGAAAAAATATTTTTTGTCCTTTTCCTTCTATAGTGGATCTAGATATATCCGTCTCTTTCTCATATAAATTTCACTTATAAGTAGCCTCGGCATTCGTTTTATATGTCAAGGCATTTAATGTGTAGTAAAATTAGGTTTTATAAAAAATATGAGGTTATCGTGGCGCAGTGATAATAGCTATTAGCGGTCATTGACGGTTCGATTCTTATTTTGGAAAGGTTAAGTTATAACTAACGTAAAGAAATTAAATTGAATTCGAGAATTGAATTCTTTATTGATGAAAGACGACATTTTTTAGTTTAGAAATATTCTCAAGAAAATATGACACAAATAAGTAGAAGTATAATGTTAAAAAAGTAGATAATTACTAAAAAGCAGCTTCATGTTTTGTTACCAGAGTAAAGAAATCGAAATAAATAAGTCCATTAGTGTCACACTTACAGTTAGTTATAACAGTTTCTGTGTGTACTTATTAATTTAAAAAATATAAAGTATATATGTTACTCAGCTTCACAGCTTCACAGGGCGGGGTAGGCAGAGGGAATTAAGGCATCTAGTGTTAAGACACTCTTTTCCACTTCCCCACCACCCAAGCGAAAGAATTTCCGATGAATTTGAGGTATTGCATGTTAAGTGGCGGAACATAACGCCGCGTTTTGCCTTGTTCCATAGCGAATTAATGAAAACATTAAATATTTAAATTGAAAATATTAATATTTCACTTCCTCAAGTGGGGATCGAACCCACAACCTGTCGGTTACAGTCACACACTTGTGCCGCTGCGCCACAACAAGCAGTATATACTTTATATTTTTTAAATTAATGATATTCTAGAACTATATGCATATTTACTTTATTTTAATTTAAAAGCTTTAAAATTCCTAGATTTTTTATTTTATAACAAACAAGCATGTCTGCCATAATAATTTTCTCATGTGAAATTTCTTATTAGAATATATGTACAAAGTTTCATGACAATCGGTTGAGTAGTTTCACCGTTAAAGCGTAACAAACAAACTAAAAATCACATTTATAATATTTATATAAATTGTCGTGGCGCAGCGGCACGAGTGTGTGACTTTAAACGACAGATTGTGGCTTCGATCCCAACTCGAGGGAATGAAATATTTAATATTTTCTATTTCAATATTTAATTCTTTCATTTCTTCGCTCTGGTAACAAGGCAAAAAGCGGCGTTGAGTTCCGCCACTCAACACGCAATGCCTCAAATTCAGCGTAAAGTATCTTAACACTAGGTTCCCAAGTTCCCTTTGCCTACCCTGCCATGTGCAGGGTACAACGTGAAGCTAAGTATATGGTAATGAATTTCAAAACACTGTCCTTATAAAACCTAACTTCAACCAGTGGCGAAAGTAAAACAATCGTATTATACCCCGAGCTCGTAAATCTAACGGAACGCTCCAAATAAATTAATGTGCTGAAGAAGGAAACGAAAAACCGCAAATTTACTCAACGAGAATCAATAG
Source organism: Eueides isabella (assembly GCA_019049475.1). Taxonomy (NCBI): domain Eukaryota; kingdom Metazoa; phylum Arthropoda; class Insecta; order Lepidoptera; family Nymphalidae; genus Eueides; species Eueides isabella. Next base: position 9,730,810 of record CM032405.1, on the reverse strand, counting down.
CTACAAGTGAATTCAATATGTACACTGTGGCTCAGTGGTTGAGGGGTAATTAGCATAAATTGACCGTATGAAAGTTCTACCGACCAAAGTTGGCATACAGTAAAAGTGTAATCATATCATCATATTTTATAGTGTTAAGTTATTTAAGTGTTACTGTTTTTGAGGCATTGCGAGTGACGGAGCTTAACGCCGCGGTTGTCCAATTTTAGGTTGTTTTCGTAGCACTTTGTAATTGGAGCTTGAGAACTTAGTGATTTGGATAATCCATCCACCTTAGTTCACGTCAAGTTTTTAACTTTCTGCTAATTCTTAATCCATTTTTTCTCGAGTGGAAATCGAACTACAGCCCACGTCACGTCAGGTTTACAGTCTCCCCTACGGCCTCTAGGCCTTAGGGTGGTCTGAATTTATATAGGATTGCTTTCCAGAAAATAATTGATTTATTACATACTGCTGTGATTGATATATTTTCAAAAGTTTTCGAGAATTACCAAAATTGTAAAACGCAATAAAAAATGTATTAAATGTATTATAGTCAAGCTCCTTTAATTTCATTATCTCTTAGAAAAATGCTCATCATTTATCTGGTCGAATTGGACTTAGGACACACCAAAGGCTTCAAGTGACATAAAATGTGCTCGGAGCTTCATAAGCAACATGTAAGTAAATCTGAGTGGTATACTAGTAACCTTTGAAGTAAGAAACTTTTCAGGTCAGACTCCATCATCAGACCAGCTCCATTACCATTTTTTTTTTTATTTTACCGGTCGTGTCGCAGGAGCTCAAGTTTGTTACTGTAAATTCGACAGGTATGGGTTCGATCCCCACTCGAGGAATTCTATGCAATTTTTTTTTAAATTAAATGCTTAATATTACGGTCTGGTGGTTTCCACTACTCAACACGCAGTGGAGTGTCTTCAAATCAGGCTCCTTTTAACACTAATTTAAAATTGACTGAAGTTCAAGAATTAATTGAAATTAAAAGCACCATCGTTTACTAAAAGGCAACGGATAGCGCATTTAGACACTAAGCAATTGTTATTCATGGATTCCTTAAGTCGCACCGTTCGCTGGAGCCATTAGTGCATTTCAATATTGAAACGAATGTTTAATAAAAAATTCATCTAACTATAGTTAGTTATTTGTAAAATCTTGCTTTGACACCTTTGAGACTTATGAAACTGAAATGAATTCATCTTTTATTTTTCTAGCTATAATAACATTGCGCGGTGTTAAGTTCTGTGAATCAACACGCATTGTCTCCAATTATATTTAAGATCTTAGAGAAATAAATATACTAGCTAAAGAAAACAAGCAAATCTGCCTGGCTGAAGCAAAAGCGTGCGAGTATATACACGACAGGTTATACGAACAAGCTCCTCAAGAGGAATATATATTTTTGTTCAGCTTCACGCTGTATCCGCACGAGGCAAAGTATATAAAGGGAACGTAGTGTTAAGACACTCCGTTCCTTACATTCTCATGAACCTTTAAGATATTGCGTGTTGAATGAATTTTCGACGGGAATCGAACCCATAATCAACACTAAAACTAAATATATGCTAGAGAATATTACCAAATAACGCTATGCATAGCTTACACAAAAATTAAATAATATTTAATTAATTCACTAATTTTATAATCCATTTCCTGTAACCATCGTTCTTATATAGCACTTGAATTCTATCAAATAAGTGAGATTGTTGAATAACTCGAACGTTTAACGCGACGACAATTTTCGTATACGAGGTCACATATGTCGCTAATATATAAGAATGCTGAGGGTTGAATAATGTAGAGGTGTATGGTGTAGATAATATGGAATTAAAGATAGTTATTATGAAAAGCCTATATATAGATAAAGGCCTGTCGAGGCGCAGCGGCACAAGCGTGTGACTGTAACCGACAGGTTCTGGGTTCGATCCCCGTCGAGGAAATGAATATTTAAAGTGTTCTATTTAAATATTTAATGTTTCATTTCTTCTTCGCTCTGGTATAAGACAAAGGCGGCGTTGAGTTCCGCCACTCGACACGCAATGCCTCAAACTCGGCGGAAAGTGGGGAACGGATGTGGAACGGAGTGTCTAACACTAGGTTCCCGGGTTTCCTCTGCCTACCCTGCCTCGTGCGGGTTATACAGCGTGAAGCTAAGAAAGAACGAAATTACTGAAAAGCCTAAAACGCCTTCAAATGCTTGCTGGATGCTTGGAGAGGTTAATGACAGTGGACGAGGCGAAAGATGTAGAGACTACTCCTATTCAAGTAAGAAAATATTGTGATGCATAATTAATTATTTTTTTAAAAAGTTGTGAAAATTTCTTTAAATTTGACGCTCACAGATTAAATGGTTGATGAATTATTTCCATGTTACTGCACTAGTAGACAATGGACGGCGTTGGGTTCCGCCACGGAATATCTTGAGTTTGTGGAAAAAGGAGTGTGATATTTCAAGCTACACTGCTACGAAAAAATAAGGCCTTTTTGTCCGTTTTAGCGTTCTACTTAACAAATCTTAAGTAAATCACTGTTTAACATTATAATTTAGTGTCGATAGTAATATATCTTTTAATAACTAAGGTGTAATTTATTGTTATAATTATCCAATAATTATTAACATAATTTATGGATATATTATTTTAAAAGCCTATGGATTTTAACAATAGTTCCATTCAGTTTTGATTATAATGTTCTGATCATGCTTGAAATTTTAGACAATGATTTTATACTAACGTGATAGGTGTACTTAATTAATAAAATTATAAATTTAACCAAACAACTATGGAAAAATCAATATAAAGCAAACCTATTGTAGAGTCAAATTATTAGTTCAAGTTATCATTTTAATTCATCTTGAATAAGTTAAAAATTAAAAGCCTTCAACAAGTATGATCATGACTATCCATCTCTATCCACCTTATCTCAACTGGATGTATGGTCTTCGCCTATATATGTGCATCAAGAAATTTTACCGATTTTTATATAAGCAAATTATATTCCTCCTGATGTTTTCTGAGCGCTTGTGCTGGGCCAGCTTAGGTAGTAAATGTCTACAATGGAATTTTCACGATTGTTACATATTTTAAATTACACAAATTTAATCAGATTTATTGCATTTCGTAAATTAATTTTTTTCTATTTTTTGAAATTCCAACGCTGACGACGGCACTTTAGAATCGTTCGGGGCACGGGCGACTGAGATGGCATCCGTCTATCACTTGACGTACTTATTATATCATACTACCGCCAACGATTTCTTAATTACTTCGCGAGTAAGGCAGTAGCCTTGGATTCTTGCAGAATGAGCTACATCCTCGTCATGGAGAACATACCCATTATAATAATTAAGGAATGATCCGTGAGGCTATTGAATATAATCAACCACAAACGACATTTCTTTCATTGAAAATAAAGTAACCTACTCCACAAAGTGAAAAATAAATAAAATAATTTGATTAGAAATTAAAATATTTTAAGTTTTTATCACTTGGGCCATACTGAGACCGCCATTTCAAGAAAATCGGTCTATTTTTAGGATAATGATAAAATTGATGCATAAGGAATGGGCTTACAATAATTTCAAAAGCTTTTATGTGTTATTGAGTATTTTTATATTATCTATACTTTTATGTATATAGCTACAATTTTATTTCACATTTCATTGACGTCACATACTTTTAAATGAATTTTATGACGATTTTAGTTGTATTTTGACTTAATAGATGGAAAATAACGCTCTTTCAAGATATTTTAAAACTTTCAACTCTTAGTCCATAAGTGAACAATTGAAAATAATTAATAGTCTTCCATAATCTATACCTTTTCCCCTATAACTTTGCCTCGAGATCCAATAAAGAAATATTATACTCTTTCTTACGGAAATGACAGGGCTAACGAGCCCACGGTCCTCCTGCTGGTAAGTGATCACAACCGCCCCCGGCGCCATGTAACATCAAAAAAAAATAATATGTATATTGCCGGTTTTTAAGGTGGTGATAGATGGAAGTAGATGCGCTTTTCAAAGGTGTTGACTGTCCAAAAGCTCGGCTGAAAATTGTACAAAGTAATGTTCTTAATAAGTGTGGAATAACAATATCAAAATTCTAAGAGTAAAGCGATTGTGAAACTAGTTATTGATATACAAAGAAAAAAGAGTAGGAAACAGCACATCGTCTAAGGGAAGGTCAGCGTGCATAAGCAATCGAAGAAGAAATCGTCTATAGTGACTTTGATGCTACGCTCATTGGGAAAGCTAATAACCAATTTTCTTAGGTTCTTGAAAAACTGCCTTCACCAAATCCAGACCAACAGCCAAATCCTCTCTATCTTCATCCTGCCCCTTGCCTACAGTAGCTGCAGTGTAGCGGTGGTTAAGTATACTAGAAGAACGCCGATTGAATTTTGACCAATTAGTGTTCACCAGATAAACCAGGAGCTAGCTTTTATTATGTCCTTCATGACTTAGACCAGCAAGATGTATCGATAGGCCTGTAGTCATAACATATCTGAATGCTCTAAGTGACTTACAAATTTGTATAATCTAACCTTGCTTTATGCATGGACTCTTAGGTATTCAACTAAAAGAGTCCATGCATAAAGAATGCAATCTACAGTATAAATTATTAAATTTTAGTATGGATATGAACTCAAGACTATTTTGTACTCTATATAATTCACGCTGTATCCCGCACATACCAGGCTAGAAGGAACTTGGGAACCCAGTGTTAAAAACATTCTATTCCATTCCCCACTTACCGCTGAATTTCAGGGATTGCGTGTTGAGTGGGCAACTCAACGCCGCGCTTTACCTTGTAAGTAGACCGAAGGAATTAAAATATTAAGTATTTAATTTGAAAATATTAATATTTCCTGAAGTGGTCATAGAACCGTCGTCGCTTACAGTCACACGTTTGTCCCCTGCGCCACGACAGGCTCAAGACTATTTTGCGTACTTACAAATTGGGCCACGTCACATTTATTATGATCTATTGTAATTTTAGATTACGAAAATATTATATGAAAGGTTTAGCGCCCCTTTCGTTATTGAATAAAGATTTTAGGGATTGACCTACTTTTAATAGGACTCTAGCAATAAATTGTTTTCAAAATTAATTTTGTTTTCCACAATTTATATTAAATTTATAGTTATTTTTATTGTTTAACTTGATTTGAATTAAATGAATTTGTTAATAGTAAAATAATTCTTGTTTAAACTGTAATATGAAAAAAACATATTGTTCTTTTGTATACTGTCAAAAATTCTATTAATTCACGAAAAACTCATTATGCACTTGTTCAGTTAACACGTAATGCCAATTTTTTTTTTGAATAGATTCTCTTTTCTGTCGACACTACTATAGAAGGTATAGCAGTGTGCGCTAAAAAAGATATAAATTATTTTTTTTCATTATAAACCAATATATCAGGCTCTCATACCAACACCGCTAGCATCCGGTGAAAAACCAAACCGGAAACAGTTACATTTCCTGTAGCGCTCACGTTAATGGCTTCCGTCAATTAATACTTGCCTACAGCTGTCACTTATTAAATGTGAAAAATAAATCATTGAATTCTTTGTTTTTTTTTTTACTTTTAGTTAATATAATAAGAGCCTTATAGGATTTATGTCAAAAAGCCCTATAGTAAAAATGTCAGGATTTTTTGCTATGTATATGTAGGGTAGGCCTCTGTTTACCCTTCTTACCAATTCAGGTGTTCTCTGAAACTAGAAAAATTAGTGTCCGTAATCCCGTTCCATTTGGACATATTCGTTACTCACTTTCCGCCTAATATGGACACAGAGTGTTGTGTAAGTAACGGAACTCGACGTGTACAGCAAAGCAAGTGAAATGAAAGAAAGAAAAAAAAAACGCTTTGATGTACTTTATTGTAGTATGACTTTTTTAAATATATAAATATATGTGCGGCGGTCTTAGTGTTACGAGCTAGACAGTATGTGATTATATATGTGATTCAGTCCATCTTGAGGAAAGAGGCTTATATTTATTACTTTTTTTAAATTTCATCAATCTGTACGGTAATTTACAAAATATAAAATTGTGTTGTATAAATTTAATAATTATATAAAAAAACAAAAATATGACTCAAAGTGAACAGCGGAGAGTTTTGATACCAGCTGTCATTTTTTAATTATAATCTCTCTCAGCTTCACGCTGTATCCCGCACTAGGCAGGGTAGGCAGCGGGAACGAAAGTGAAACCTAGTGTTATGACACTCCGTTCCACTTTCGTTCCCCACTTTCCGCCGAATTGAGGCATTGCGTGTTGAGTGGCGGAACTTAACGCCGCGCTTTGCCTTATTACCAGAGCGAAAAAATGAAACATTAATATTTAAATTGAAAATATATAAATATTTCATTTCCTCGACTGGGGATCGAACCCAGAAACCTGTCGGTTACAGTCACACTCTTGTGCCGCTGCGCCACGACAGGCCTCTAATTATAACCTTATGTTTATAAATTTGAAAATTATGAATTCTCTTGTTTCAAGTTTATGCGAAACTGAGTCATAAAATGCGCTTGCATATAAAATTATTTATATTTTGAGAGAAAATGCAGGAAAGTGCCGTTAAATATAAATTTGTTTTAGCACACTGCTTGAGGTTACCATACGGTACAAATTACGTACCGTAAATTTTATCTAATTTTTGAAATATTATAATGAACAAAACAAACATATTAATTAATTTAAATGTTTTTTTTATTTTTTCTCGAAATAATAAAGCTCGGCGTTGAGTTCCGCCGATATTTTATGTTGATGATCAAGTGTTCTAATTTTTATTTGAGCTAACTGAATGACTAATTAAAATAAATTTAATTTCAAGTATAGTGTTGATGATAAATGACATATTATTACTAAAATTAAAAAAATGATCTTCAATAATTGAACTGGTTGTTTGTAAAATCGGTTTACAGCCGGAAGTTTTACGTGATAACGTCATAAGAAAATATTGATAAATTTTGAAAACTTTTATAAATTGAATTGAATTATCATCAATAATACTATATTATTCTGTACAATACAAAGAAGCAGTTAATTGAAAAAAAAATTATTTTTTTAAATTATCATTTATTTGCATTCGTTATTCAAATATTTTTACTTGCATTATAAAGGTTTATTGCTCACTCACACACTCACACGTGGCATTGCGTGTCGAATGGCGGAATTCAACGCCGCGTTTTGCCTTGTACCAGAGCGAAGAAATTAAAACATTAAACATGAAATTGAAAAATATTAAATATTTCATTTCTAAAGTGGGGATCGAACCCACAACCTAGTTACAGTCACACGCTTGTGCCGCTGCCACGACAGGCCTCAACTTGATTTATTGCAATTAAACTTATTATTTTTACTGCATACGCTTGACCAATCATTTTCATTTGCTTACATCGGCCAGACGGAACGTGACAATCAGTCATACTTTGTCGTACGTGCTGCCGGCGTTATCGATTATAAGACGTTATCAAATATTCTATATAGACTTTGAACTGTGTATGTAGCTTTGCTTTAGAGGGATTTAAATCTTCTTTTTTTTTTAACGAAAAAAAAATGTATTTTTTGCATTGATAAACTTTTGTATTGTAAATTAATGTATTTTTCAGAGTTAAAAATTGGAAAAATCATCTAAAAGTTATGATAAACTTCAACTCCAAGCCAATAGATTCACCTCCACAAGTTCGTTCTAAGATTTAATTCAACTATAGAAATATATAGCTCATTCAATTAATTTTACCCCTTTACAAGAAAGTTGAGTATCGCTTAAGCAAAATGTGAAAATAAAAGGCTGTTGCTCGACAGTTTACTTCGAATTTTATTTTTTCGCGTTTTTATTGAAATCTTAAGGATTATAGTTTTTGTGACTCTTCCTTATTTTTATTTGATTGCAAGCGGTTTTACTCTATTGAGTTCAATTGAAATTTAAAGCAAGTGAGCCAACTTGCATTTAATATTTTTTAGTTCACGGTGTATCCGCACGAGGCAGGGTAGGCAGAGGGAACCGGGAAACTAGATTAAGACACTCCGTTTACTTTCGTTTCCCACTTCCGCCGAATTTGAGGCATTGTGTGGTCAACGCGGCGCTTTGCTCATTAC